>JAVANC010000026.1:11265898-11865898 GCA_033319125.1 Parnassius glacialis | reverse complement strand
AAACAGAAACGCTTTCGCACACATCTGCAGTCCCACCAGTGACGACGATAAGAATGATGAAGATGAAAATCTCGGTATGAGCCAACAAATTGTTGGTTTTCGGGGCTGTTTGTGTGATAAATGTATCTCTGATTCGGAACATAAATTGTACGCGTAGTGTGAGTGGTAGGACCCAGTCGAAGTGTACATATGGTTGGTGCGTATACTATAATATTTATTGTGCAATTAATAGCTTCCGGAAATATGTCGAAAAAGGGCCTTGCCTGGCAGCCGAAAAATGGTACATACAAACATATAATCACGCCTCTTTCCCGTAGGGGTAGGCAGAAACCACTTCTTTCCACTTGCTACGATCCTTACATATACTTGTTTCGCTTCGTCCAATTTCATTATTCCCTTCATACATGCTCTTCGGTTTAGGGTACTCTTGACCTGGCCTTTTTTCAAGACGTCCCTGATTTGATCTAGATACATCCGCCTAGGTCTACCCCTTCCAACACTTTCATTCACACTCGGCTTATACACCTTTTTCGTCAATCGTTCTTCATTCATTCTCTCGACATGCTCAAACCATTTCAGCATAACTTTCTCAATTTTTGTCACTTTATCTTCTTTCAGACCACAACGTTCCCTTATCTCACTATTTCTTATCCTGTCACTCAGTTTTACTCCTATCATACTTCTTAACGCTCTCATATCAACTGAATTTATTCTGCTTTCGTGTTTCTTCGCCATACCCAACTTTCACTCTCGTACATGAGTGTGGGAACCAACACCCCCTCATGCAAATTCAAACGAGCTTTGTTAGACACCTTCCGACTGCTCATAAAGGAGTGCAAAGCTCCATTCACCATGTTTTCTGCATTCACTCTTCTTTCGATATCACTCTCACACTTTACACGGTAAAATGGTAATACGTATATATATGTACGTATGTACGCATTCATTTTTTTTTATGTGATAAGGGTGACAAACGAGCACACAGTCCACCTGATGGTAAGTGGTTACTGCGGCCCATAGGCATCTACATCTATCCTCTGTTACAAATCCAAATGTAGATGCGTTGTCACCCGTGAGGACTAAGATGGAATGCCTCATTCTAGTAAAAAGGGCCTCCGGCTACCTGCACTCACCAAGCGAAACGCAGAGGTAAACCTCTACTTCACGCTGGTATTCTGTGAGGTCGTGGTACCACCCCGGTTCGAGCCGGCCCATCCGTGCGACAGCAAAAGCTGCCGCGTGGCTCTACCACTGTTAAAACCACTGGTATTCATACCATTACCGTTACTGTTACAGCCTATTATAGTCCACTGCTGAACATAGGTCTCCCCCATAGATTGGCTTATAGGGGGGGATATTTGGCATAGATGCCACGCTTGGCAAACGAGTTGGTAACTGCTGTTTATTTTTATTTTTTGTCGTTATTAGGAGGACGCTGATGCTCATCTCCTGATTTGTTTCCATGTATCCCTTCTTACGACACACACGGATTGATATGAGAGATTGGATATTCTTTCACCGCCACTACACGGTAAATGCATTCATGGCTGTATGTATGTATGTATGTATGCATTAATAGATTGACGGGACAATGCTGCACCTCAGACTCTTGGCTGCAATTTTAGCAGTATCAGGGGTATCGGTACGACGTTCACCAACATTAAGTCTATTTGCGAGCGTTGATAAATATTATTGAAACTTCTTACATTACGGACACTCGCTAAAGTTTCGCTGTGAGACGTCGTCGCTTATCGCCGTATTCACAGTTTTGTGGCAAGAGGCTCGCAGCTGTTGTCAAGCGAGAGACCGGGGCGGGCGAGCAGACGCGGCGATTTTTTTATATTCTTCTAGCTGCACTGACGTCTATATATACAAGTACGCTGGACTAGCTATGCCATACAAAATGCTTATGCCGATTTGAAGCGCCCTTATTGTCCGTACCGGGAACTAAAATTTATGTAATATGCCAAAGTATCTTGTATTATTTAAATCGTATCTCTATATTTTGAATTTTTAAACTAAAAAATGAAAGTATTTTATATCCTTTGATTATGTTTGATTTGAGTTACATAATAACAATTATTTTGTGTAATAGTAAGTGTGTGTAATATGTAAAACTCGTTACCAAAAGGAAATTCGGATAACATTCCACAAGTAAGTGAATTCGCAGCTAATATTAAGCAAATTATAACTGTTTTATAATATAAGTACTTAAATTTTTTTTACTAATCTTAATATCGTAATTACCAAAATGTTTGTCTTTATATTACTGAGTTTTGATAAACAATAAAAAATCATACAGTTGTCGAGTTCCTTGTCTATAATACTTATAGATGTTCTTTTCTACCCATATCTGTTCACAACCAAAGCCGCAGACAACAAATAATTATCAAATGTTTATTAAGTAACAGGTTTTCAACTGAACTTAGACTAAAATTATGGTTAAAAGCACAAAAATTGTGAATTGGTGTACGAAACAAAATAGTTATCTTTGTTCTAAACACTTCACTGACGACTGTTTAATTGGACATGAGAAACACACCACTTTGAAAAAGTGAAGTATATATGTACCCACAATATTTTCTCGTAGTACCAGAACCAGTAAGCATTAGATTATTATTTCGAATATTTTTTTTTATTTTTTTTCTCTTTATTTTCCCCCAGACTCAAGGGTCATAGCCAAGTGTAGAAAGGTTGCCTGATGACTTTTGTTTACAAGACGTAAGTTTGTAAAATCTGCATAATTATTATGACCAATTTATTGCATCAAGGGAATAAATTTATATTTATGAGTTTGCGTGAGTTTAGGTGAGAAATAACTCCTCCATGAACGGGATCCCGCTATGTCGTGGCGGGGGTAGGAGGAGGGTGGGGGGGGGGGGGTACTATCCGTAGCTTGGTAACTCATGGTAAGCGCAGAGCGCGACTCACATGTCTGGCCCGAAGTGAAGTGGGCTTGTCGAGCCCTTGGATGTGTGTTAGTTAGCTGCGGCTAAAGAGAGTCCTCTCTCTATATCGCTGCAGCCGAGGTGGAGTCGCAAGGAAATAGGATTGTTAGTATGGTAATGCGCCACTCTGCTATCTTCCGCGACTTTGGTGGAACTGTACCACTTTTTACTTCCGAGTGCTCGTTTTATCTTGGCTCCATGGCCTCCACATATCGGGCTCGAGAATTCGGGGGAAAAATTCTAAGCCTGGCCCAGTCAATGTGTGGTGAAGGTGGAACATCATGAGGTTTTAGTAAGAGCAAGTCTGACATAATCCGTTCTTATCCCTGCAATGCAGGTATGCGTAGGCATTTTCTCATTTGAAACCCGGAACAAAATCTGCTTCGTAGTTACAAACAAAAACGTAGATAGATCAATGAAGCGTCGATCTTGGTTTTATATGGGGTATTAAGCTTGCGTGTGAGGCCTAGGTATTAATTGATACATTTATTTATTGTATGGCATTATATTAATATAATATATAAATATAATGGACGTAACGGGTAGGCCACGTATCTCTGTTATTAGTTCCGTGGACGTTCACTTCTGCACCACAATGGCGAAAATTAAATTGCCTCATTATGTCACGGTGTATAGCCAGTCAGCCAGTAGAAAAAATATTTGGGGAAATATTGTTTTAAATTTGGAAGGGTTATATTGTTTAATTAGGAATTATAATACATTTATTGAAATTGAATGACATATTAAGACTTTCATATAAATATGAAAATATGTAATTTAATTGTATTACTTACCTTCCCGCATGTGCAAGCAATAACTTGACTAATTTAAGCGAAATCTGATGAACAGTTTATAACGAACAAATATTGTTTTTTATATATTTATAAAGAATATAATTATATCACTTTAATTTTCTTTTCGATATTTTTTCTCCAGACCAAAAATGGGTCTATATTTATATATATAATCTAATATAAATCGTTTATTTATAAATATATGAAAATACAAATATATATTTTAAAAGTATTACACGTATCATAAATGTGCCATACATAAAAATAAATAATGAAACTAGATAAAAGTAGGGTAATTATATAGAAATTAATTTGATAGAATCAAAGTTGCAAATAGTAATCATGTACATGTTTCTTAAAAACCGTAGGGAGAGAACATGAGCATTCCGGCGAAGGCGAATTGGCAACCACTTGAGCCTGCTACGAAAAACTGACACATGATCATATTTACTCAAAGGAAATATGAATCTTATACAAACAAGAGATCAAGATAGCTGACATGTCTATAATCAAAGATTGGAAGCAGAAGAGTTTGCGCAAGTGCAATCTAAGTGGCAGTTGGTAAAAATTTTCGTAGTCTTCTTAGAGGATGAGCAGCTGCAAAATGTTTACGATTAACTTCCTAAAGTTTTATCGATGTATACCAGGGTGGCTGAAAAGTTCGTGGCCTAGGGTACTTAACGATGAGTTTTCAACACTCTGTAGTAATATGGAAGTAATCACTAATTAAGCTTGCACTCATAGTTCAAACATTTATTGAACAACCATGTCACAAACATCACCATGTCTGTCAGCCAAATCTCGAAATTTTTGAAATATCGAACACCGCGACGTCATAAACTTCCTAGTAAAGAAGGAAAATACACCGAAAGACATTTTTGATCAGATGTCATTGTTTTGTCAGGATTCTGTTACATCATATACGATGGTGAAACATAGGCTCGCATATTTCATCAAGGACGAGAGAGCTGTGAAGACGACCCTCGCCCGGGCCGACCTGTCACGGTACTGACCGAAAAAAACGTCCGAAAAGTCGAAAAAATCTTGCTGGCCGACCAAATAATTAAATTGTGGTTGATTACCGCAGTACTGTAGATTAGCAAGGTAAAAATTAACGCGCGCTGGGTACCGAAAATTAAGCACCGCTCAACGAGCAACGTCGACTCACAAGTTGTAAAGATTTTTTGGGGCTAGTCGACGATTACAAGGAAGACATTTGGCAACAAATAGTCTGAATCTTTGATGAAACATGAATTCGCTAATATGATCCGGAGTTCTAAAAAAGAGTCCATGCAATGGATAAAAAAGTATAAAGGTCGCCGAAGACATTCAAGTTGGAAAAGTCAAAGTTAATGGCGACTGTTTTCTGGGGAATCTTGGTTATCTACTACCACCTACCCAGGGAAACTACGATGAATGTCCAATATTTCTCCAATCTATTGACTCAGGTTCGCAAGCCTATTGTAGAGAAACGACGTGGGAAACTGACGTGCGGAGTGCTCTTTCTGCAAAAGCGCCCGTTCCCACCGCACTTGTTGCGAGGCAAGCCCTAACATGACATTGACCACCGGCCGTATAACCCAGACTAAGCACCTAACGATTTTTCCTGGTTACTCATTTTAAAAAGGACTTAACGGGTCAGAGATTTGCAGATGACAACGAAATGATAGCTGTGATTGATCATCATTTTGAAGAGAAAGATACAGAATATTTTTGCAGTATGCGAGATGTGAGAAATGTATTTCACTTGAGGAAGATTATGTTGAAAAATAAAAAATACAAACCATATATCGACGAAATTCAAGATCACCGATCCCTAATTAAAATACATCGTATCTTCAAAAGAGAAGATGTCTAGGGGGTTACTATCTGTTTAGATTCCATAATTAATACAATTTAATACAAAACCAAGCAAACTACTGCAAAACATCAAAATAATTTAAGCCCGTTCTGCGTAGATCGGACCAAAAATTAATAATTAAAAGTTGAATGCAGCCTTCTTTAACTATGACATCGGGACACCACAAACCTCAGTCCCCCATACCATGGGTACTGTAAAGTGCCCGAAACGTTGGTAATTAAAAAAGTTAAAATAAAACGAGATAAAATTCCGTAAAATATGTTTTATTGCATGGCTAAACTATACTTTAAAGTGAAATTCGGTCACGTAAATAAAGATACAGGCAAATAATTTTACTAGTTACCAAATATTCTCTTCCAAAGTATTCAATGATCTGCTTTTGCTTCGCATGATTTCATTAGCAACAACCATTCGAAACCGCAATTCGAATGCTGTTGTTAACTACTCCTAAACAACCATTTTAAGCTATTTGAGTGGTTAACGAAGAAATTAGTAATGTTCTTTGTTTATTTATTAATACTACTCTTTATTAAGCATATACTACACAAACACATATTCCTTCATTCATTTATTCATACAGCCTATCGAAATCCACTGCTAAACGTTAGCCTTCCATATATACTAAATATACAATTTGGTGGCAAACTTACTTAGAAGTTTGCATAAATAATAATAAGATATTATAATATATAAGAATATACAAAAGGGACAAATAGTTAAATGTATGATATACACAATAATATAATCCACTATAAACTTGTTATATTTAAGTGTATAATATTATAAATACGAACTAAATCAAAAAAATTGACAAGAAACAGACACAGCTTTTTCAAAAAGCTTTGAGCCTTCTAGATAATTAAAGGAAGCGAATTCAATAATGTGGAACTTAACACAAAAAGAAGAATGATACTAGTAACAAAACTAGTACTTTTTTTATAAAAAAAACGACGGATATATCAATATTGGTAAAAAATGTAGTTGAAAACCAAAAATTCAGTTTTAATTTTCTAATAAAAAAGAGGGACATATTAATGGAAAAGCGCGGAAAAAAACAGCAACCCTTACATCTTGTTCGGTCCAATAATGTAGTTGCAGTGCTACAATACGGCTTTTTGTAAGATAATATTAGCATCAATGATAACCTTAGACCAGAGCACTTCACAGTAAAGTGAAGTGAAGTTCTAGCGAAGTGAATTTCTAGTTATTCGTTATTTATATTTCATAGACTATTTTTGAAATGTAATTAACGTTATCTGCATATATATTTACACAATAGAGAAGTTGCATGTTTTTTTTTTAATTTAACTAAAAATTATTAAGAAAAATTTAAAACATTTTTTTAACAATAGATTTTTCATGTAAATTTACAATTAAAAATAGTTTTTCTAAAATGTAAATTCAAACGCCAGTGACGTCATTATATCGCTTTTGTAACGACACCGCATGGTGAAATGATAAATTTACGTTGACAAAATTAAAAAAATATCATTGCAGAACAGGTTATATATGTTTTTTATGATAAATTATGATCCGAATACAGAAAATACCATAGACTTAGAATATACTCGCGTAGTATATTCTAAGTCTATGGAAAATACAAAAGTATAGCATGATTGCGATTGACTGACAGCCTCAACGGATATAATTACGTCACAACTTATCACAAGTCTTTTAATCATTCAAAAATTTAACAATTTTTTTATTTATAATTATTGATTAAAAATGTAATTGTTAAGAAAAAATTATTTAAATATGCTTTAAATTAATTATTATTTCATTTATATATAAAATTGTGGCAAAAAAATTTAATGCAACTTCTCTATTTAAGAAATACTTGATAGAATTTATATATTATTTCATATGTAAGATGTCTGAAGATTTATTTTATATTGTACAAAGTTATTTTTATATTTTGATAAGCAAGTATTCAAGCTTAATATTTTAGGACTGAGGCACAAAAGTCTAGACTATATTCAGTTACCCAAATTTTGACATTGTGAAGATTAAGTTTAAGCTCCTGATTATCTCTGAGTACCGACCTTAAGTTCATAATGGCTTGAAAATGTTGTTGTTGTATTACACAAGGGTGATAAACGAACTCACTATCCACCTGCTAGTAAGTGGATGCTGTGGCCCATTGATATCCACATCTATCTTCGATTAAGAGATAAAGTGCAAATGTGTTGTCACCCCTGAGGACTAAGAAGGAATGTCTCATTTCTCAGTTACAAGGGTTTCCGGTACTCTACACTAATCATACGAAACACAGCGCTATTAAACTGAAATTTTATGCTGGTACTCCGTGAGGGCGTGAGCCTTCCCAGGTAGAACCAATTCATGCTATAACTATATATCTACAGCATGGCTTTACCACGTATAAAATTTATTTGCAATATAATACCATAATTAATATTAGCAAAAATATTGGCTTTCAAGGAATGTTATGTAATAATCTATACCGAATAAACTTATTATATAAAATTCTATTTTTATTCGTCTAAAGAGTCAGTAATTCATTTACCACAAAGTCCTAGAAAATATACAAAAGTATCCACCGCCAAGTTAATAGAAGATAAAACGAATTTCAATAAGTATTATATATTTATATACTACATTACAAACAAAAAATTATTTCTGTTTTCATATTATACAATCAAGTGCGTTAAATTTGTATCAAATGCTAAAAAATATTTTATGAATCTTATGTATTACGAATAATTTTCAAACTTTAGTTTTACAAATTTTTTTTACCTTTTTAATTTTTGTCTGTCTGTGTATGTGTTTATGAGAATAAAATATTCTAGCATTTTTTAAACATTTATACATTGAAATTGGTATGAATTTCAAAAACGTTTTTATCATTGCAGTTCATCTAAGCATTACAGTTAACTTAATCAAGATAAAGCAAACCTTGTTGTTAGTAGTGTTACTGAAGTTAATGAAAATACAAGATTGTTTGAATATTCAAGTGAAGCATCGATTTTAATATGAAAGGCACGGAGCACGAACTGAATGAATAGGTTTGCACAGATACTCTAGACAAAGCTATCTTCTGCATTTGCCGCGAAATCGGAACGTGATTGGCATTGTTGTGTTCTATTAGCTACACAATTTTAAATATAAAACATTTCTTTAAATAAAGGTATTATAATATATAATATATTTATATTGGCAGTTTAACAGCAAAAACCAATAAAAGGAGATGGGCAGCAGCAGCTTACTGATAACAGCTTAAAATAATGAAAAGCTGCGGCTGCCAATCCGCCTGCCAAGCGTGGTCACTATGGCAAATCTCCGCCATTTGAGGTAATCTATGGGAAATTTCTATGTTCAGTTATGGACTTTAATGGGATGTTAGGAATGAATGAATATATAAAGGCTTTGTTTGTCGTTGAAATATAATCTAGGAATACGAAAGGAAAAAGGGGCACGATGCTTGCGATATCAATGAGCACAACTTCTAACATTTAGTACCGAAGAAGTCCTTTATAGATTTCTGTTTGTTTCCAAGTAGCTAACTAGAATTAACCAGTTAAGAAGTTACTGCAATAATAATTTCGATAGGCATAATACACTGAATGTCAGTTACCTTCTCAGCCATATATATTCACAACGATGATATTTTGCAGATTTGATCGCAAAAGAGCCTGGTGCTAACAGTTACATTGAAGGGTAGCTGGAGGTGAAATATACAATGTAGCTGTAGGAATTGTTAATAGTGTGATACCAACACAGACGGACTCCAAGTTTTAGCTAAAAAAGTCATATCATCTAGTAAAGAATTATTATGCAAGTCAAAATGTGCCTTAACTCTGTAAGATAGACGGACTACTCAAGTTTTAACAATCAATAACTATATTCTTTTTTCATCTAATTGTATTTACTTTACAATAGGAAAGTACATTAAAGTTACACAATGATAATCAAATAAAAATTTACAGTTATAGTTGAAATTGACATTTTTAAATACTTTAATAATTATTCATAGTTAATGGACACTTTTATTCAACCAAATTTCTAAAATGTCAATAATTGAGACTCCTAAACGATTCTTGTCAAACCACAATCCTTATTAAATTCTTCATAATTTTGTTTCATAACATATTTTAATGCGTTTTGCGTATTTGAAAGTTTATTACATTGAGTGATACATATCTATTTATAATATATCTTAAGTTCCATTTTAGTCCTCAAACATAGCTCCATATGGAAATTTTGAATCTAACGTCTGTATTTAAGCAATTACATCATATCATATCACATCTAATGATGTTGATAAATCGAAGTTCACGTGAGTGAAGCAGCGAGAAAAGCTAGTATCAAATAAAATCATAAAAACAATTTCGTTTTTGCTCATGTCATATGTACGAGTATATGATGACTAATGTCATGTTTGTTTTAAGTAGTGAGCGATTTGAAAATTATCTATAAAAAGATGAGACGCATCCACCAGATATATTTTACAGCTACCTTCAAATTGTCTACACTACACGAACGTCTAACTATATCGTTTTTGCCAAGTGAAAAATATCCAGACCAGCATTAGGCAGTACTGCTAACTATGGGAAAAGTCTGTCTCAACCATAATGGTTAATTTTTGATATGTCAAGATTGACAGGTGGCTTCAACTTCTTCTTTACAACGGGAAAAGCCGAAATGCAGCAGTGGGCTTTTACATGCCAATGATGAAAACATGTTAAAATTTTATATCAGACTACGGAAGAAAGTGTAAAAACTAATACTATATAGGTATTCCAGTAGTTTCCTATTATGATATATTTTTATAGATTAAGGGTAAAAAGTGTGCATCCAGTTAATGTGAATGCGAATGCTGTGATCCATAGACACCTACATCTATCAACGATTAAGAATTAAAACACAGGATACGTGTTGACCCCTGAGGACTAACCAATAAAAATGAGATCTGTGAGAGCATGATCCACAGAGTGCATTTAAATATACGGAAAGCGTGGTCCTTCCCCGATCGAGTCGACCCAACCATGCTATAACCATAATAATATACGAGCGTGGATCTAGCACGTTTAAAACTATATGCTAGTCACATTTGTTTTCTTTATAAATCCCCACATAAACAATAATTGTTTCATACACTCTCGGTATAAATTCGAAAATCAAACATAACAATTGTAATTTTTTTTAATTAAAATGCTAGTGACTTTTTTAACATTACCAACGTTCCCGTTAACCACCCCAAGTTAGTTTACCATTCTTGTGTTAGGAGTGGTTCACGACAGTTGTCATATGGTGGATTGTCCAATGTAGGTATGCATATAACATCTAACAAAAAGCCTGCGGTTCCCGTTAAGTGCGTTATCAGAGTCAGTATTCAAACGTACAAAAATAACTATTTCAAAAAACTTCAATTTTAAAAAAATATTTTTATTTAACAAAATAATTTGCAAATTTTATGTAGCTTTATTACCTCTGCATTATCCGGAGAATAAGAGGATTTTGAAAGACCCAACTTCACCGATACTCGTGTCAGTTAGAGGTAATAAAACCACATGCAATTTGCAAATTATTTTTTTTAACTAAAATATTTTTTTATGTTCAAGTTATTGGCAAAAAGTTATTTCTTTACCTTTGAATACTGACTCTGATAACGCACTTAAAGGGAACCACAGCGTTTTTGTTACACGTTGTATACATGTTAAACAAAAGTATCATATATCAATGCGTAATTTGCATGCCTGCGGATTCATGAAACAAATACCTTGTTTCATGCGGATTAAATTACATTGGGTAACTGTTTTGGTAAATTTCTAAAATCAGGTTTATGCGTTAATCTCAAATACAGATTGATTTTGATATTAAGTTTGGTCACGTTATTTCTGTATTGCTTTTGTAATTGCGAATAACACGTGACTAAAGACTTTTTTTAACTGTTAAAATTTTTGTAATACTTTAATCCGAAATCAACTTTATGGAAGATTATAAAAATAATAATAAAATGATAATATTATCTATGATTTTATTATATCTAGTAAGTTAAAAATAAAACTAGGTGGTAGAGAAAATTATTTATAGCATTTGATTGATTTTTGCTGCTAGCCAAAATCATACCTCGAGCACGTGGTATTCTCTTAATTGAAAGACGAAGCTAATGTATACATAGAACGCAAAGTCGTCTTACGGCTGTACTATGCGAAAATGATTGAAAATATCACTATTTCTGAGCATACTGCATCTCATTTTAGAAGAGCAGTTTAAGAGTCGATTATACGCAGAAACATTATAGCGTCCTGCGTGCACAATATAATAATGTATTTAGAATACTGATATGGGTGCCACGATTTTGCAGCGCATCGCATATGTACGTCACCTACTTTTACACTACTATGCAAAAGCATTGCACATCCTTGTTGCACGGAGTCCGAACCAGCTACAGTAGCGTCCTGAGGGCATTTGCTGTCAGGATCAATTGTTGTTGAACTTGAACCACTATTGTAAAATTCATGTTATTTTTGGTTAAGTAGGCTTTAGTTTTACTAATAAATAGGTTTAAGATACTTGTATTTTCAACACATATAATCCACGAAACATTCGCTGTCAAAAATGGTTTTGACCGGTTATGAGTTTTTACTGTGACATACATAAAGCAATAAAAAGCTTTGTGGTGGTGGCGTAAGAATCTACTATCCACATTAAATATTACTATACTGGGATATCTTAAAAGGTGACAAAGAGAAATGTAACAAGAGATGGGCAGTTTTGTTGACAAACGAGCACAGTGTCCACCCGATAGTAAGTGGATGCTGCGGTAAATAGACATCTACTATTATCATCGATTAAGAAACAAAATGCAGATGCGTTGTCACCATTGAGAATCAAGATAGAATGCATAGTTTCTAGTAAAAAAGGTCTCTGGTTCTCTAAACACATCGTACGAAACACAGCAGCATTAAGCTGATACTTTACGCTGGTATTCTGTGAGAGTGCTCCAACCATAATATAGCTGCAGTGTGGCTCTACCGCGTTTATTATAATTAAAGCTATTGTAAAATCTAATATTGAGCAAAATATAGCACAATGCAAATCCGAATGCAATAAAAGTGAATAAAATGTGGCAGTCATGCGACTTAATAATAATGCCATTTCTACTGATTGATAAAGTTTTCTATTAGCGTTAGTGATTGTAAAAAGTCAACTTGACTAGCCCCGCTGGAACACATTTTAATTTTACAAATATACAAAATAGTCAATAATTTTAATTTATCTTAATAGTATTTATTTGTGTAATTAAATTATAATTATCCAAAATCATGTACGAAAATTCGAACTGAATGCAATAACACCAATTATCTCCAAATTAACTTCTAAGTTAAAAGAAGATAGTATAATGGGTTAAAATGCTGAAGTAGTACAACGGCTCTAGGTTTAATAAAGATAAATAATATAGATTTTACATTCACCATTTATCTTGGCAGAATTGATATATTCGAAGCTAATGATATTATTGCTTATGCAGTTCCAATGAGACGACCCAAAGATGCAAACTTATCTTAAATTTAAAAGTCTGAGAACGTCTTTAGCCGACTGAACCATCTAAGGTATTGAGTTAAGGTTGTATATTTATTTACATATAAATTTTTATTAAAAGCTCAATTTAATTTTATTTACTTTATAAGAAAAACTGTTGTACCTCGGAGGCTTAACGCACGCTAAATTTCACAATACGTGAGCAACCCGAATTCAATCCCCGCCGACACCAATGATATTATTGTTATTTACAGATTTAATTACTGATTCTCTGTGATAGAGGAAAACATCTAGATTAAAACACTAGCTACATTTATTGTTATATTCGAAATAAAAACAGGCGTGTGTGCCGATTGGTTATTATTTGACTTTTTTCATTATCAGCACTTTTTCTGAATAAATCGAATTAAGCTAACTTCAAGTTTTCTTTGCTCCATGTACTTTGTTTAGCTCTTGAATATTAATTTTTGCTCCGCTCAAGGTAGTTCCGGTAAACTGTAACATTATGACATTAATTATGTAGTCCGCGTCCGTCGAAACGTCGGTCATTAAAAATAAGCAAAAATGAAACGGAGTAAAACTCGTATCACTAGTTTTATTCAATGTATATTATCTGTTTGCGTAAATATAAGAAATTATTAGAGTAGGTACAGGTAGTGATGTTTATTTTCTAAGTAGTGTTCCTGTCAAACCTAAAAAGCTTAAATGAATTTGAAATACTTCGCGGTATATTCCAATAGTCAACAGAAAACAGAACCACAGTACAGACCGACAACGGTCAAAAGAATTTTGAAAACATAACTCCTTGTGACGGTTTCATTCCTTTAAATTTCTTTTCTTTTTTGTCAATTTAGTATATTGTATGAAAAGAGCTTAAAATAGTTAGGCATAATTCTACCTAAAGTACAGAACGAGGTAGTTTTTCAAATTAATGAACAACAATATTATCTATTAAATCTGTATAAAAAAAATTGTCGTTTATAATATGGCATGTATCGTATACTGAATAATAAAACGTACTGAGCAGAAGAAGAAATATTTAGTTACAGGAAAGCGAGGAAACAAGAATGTACCAAATAGAAACCGCGCTGATTGGAGCTTCGAAATGACGTACGACCACGCAAATACAATGGAAGAAACAGTCGAATTATTTGTAAAAGAGGAAAATAACCTTATCGAGTAGTCACTATACCAGCCATCGTTTGATGTCGAAGTGATCTTCTGATCTCTTTGCCGCTTTGCGTAAAGCAGCCATTTTTATAAGAAACTTTTAATTAAAAGTAAAAATTGACTTTAAAGAAATCAATAAATAACTTCACATATTAAAGTTTTATTTTTCTACTAAAGGGTTGTAAAATGTTTGCTCCAAATTTGTATTACAACATCCCTGATTGAAATTTAACAATTTAATTGAAAATAAGAACCATCAATATAATTTCACAATTGATGAAGATATCGTGTAACATATACTCAGAATTAAAATTGGTCCGAACCCCTCTTTTTTTAAGTCGGCTAAAAGTTTTTAAGAAATTTTATTAAACATAATGTATTTATCAATTATTTATTATATTTTATTTATTTAAAAAAAATTACAACCCGACACGACTTATTAGGTAAAAGTTAAATGTAACATAAAACTGGCATTGAAATAGCCTATTGGGTTCACTAGGTAATACCTAACTTCTTTCATAGTTTTACAGGTAATAAAGTGATAGAATTTGCTCTTTTATACACTCATGACATATGCATAAAATCTTGCTGACGCTTGAAAAAAGGGTTGTTGCTAAAGCATTCTTTCAGGCATGGATATATCATTCACTATCCATTTAATTGTGTCTCTCCTTTATTTAGTTCAGTTCAAAGATAACACAAATTATATAACAGATAACTCAATCGCTACAGCTTTTATAAGACGCTGACATCATTAACGTCTGGTGAATTTATTTGATTTTCTAAAATAAAATATAAGGATGACAAACGAGCATACAGTCCATCTAAAAGTTAAAAGTCCATGTAAAAGCCCGTAGACATGTACATTTAAAATGCAGATACGTTGTCACCTCTGAGAACTAAGTGGAACGCCTCGCATCTAATAAATAGGGTCACCGGATCTTTACACTCACCATACGAAGCGCAGAAGAATTGAGCTGCTATTTTACGCTGGTAAAATTCTTTAACAGAGTGGTTCTTCCCCTGAACCTTAAGTTTGATATAAATATAGTCGGAAATTGATGAATGATTTTTGATAAATTTGCTATCAACCTCTTACGTCTTACTTATTAATCAATTACATTTTCAAAATACCTAGCAACGTGAAATGAAAGAGTTCAGAAATAAAGATCTTACTAATCTTCGTTACGCTTACCCGGGAGACAGATAAAATTACTTCATTCATTTTTTTTTGCTATAATGATTGAACTAATCTCGCTCATAGAAGCATTCACTACTGGTTTCTCTCGGTTCTCATCGGGCGGCTAAGGTTTATGCATCGTTCGCGCCAAGCCAATTTTGAATTATTTTATAACATGGTATAATGAAAAAAGTTTATCTTCATAAAATTGTATTGATGATAAAGTAACTTTCGTTTGTAAGGATATGCCATGCTTAATAATAATGCTCCTAAATCACTTTTTAGTTTTCAATATTTTTTATCAGAAAATACCTAATTGTGACTTATGTATAAGAAATAGATATATTGCATCGAGAACTTCTTTTAGGTGGAGTAAAGATCTATGGTTTTGTAAAAGACACGTATCACTTACCACAACACCAGCGCTTGCAAATATATCATTTCGGAAGCGCTGTTTTTTCTGATTTGCTTAACAAAAATCAATATTTAAGAATAGCTGAAAGATATAGCCTAATAATAGTAAACCTATACTATTTTACATGGATGTGGTTATAATATACAAAAATATTTTTTCAAATCGGACTGATAGTTCCAAAGATCAGCGCTACTAACCAACAAACAAACAAAAAACTCTTCCGCTTTATTATATTAGTATAGATTACGCGTTATCAATTCTTCATACTCATTGACTCGAACTGTGATTACTGTTCTAGATTAAACAAAGTACTGAATTAAATGAGTGGACTACTTCATTCAGACAAAAAATAAAATACTTTATAATATTTGTACTTTACAGTACTTTATAATATCTTATCAATGCAGATATAATTTTTGCTTAAAAATTATAATGCCTTTATATAAAAAATACGACCGTAGTAAATTTTAGTAAAAGGAAGCAATGCAGATTTTAAATGATGGGACAGAATATTAAATCTCTCAATGTCACTATTGACTTCAAAAAGGATATTTATGAGGATATATTTTCCAAGGTAATAACGTCATTCCTTTGACAAGGGTATGACAGGGGTGCCTCGTTGACAATTATACATAGTTTAGTTTTTATTTCGTCATAGATCAAAAAATATATAGTGATCTAATTATTCTAATACAAAATCCTTATCTCCAACGCCAAAAATACTAGAACCTGGGTCATTGATCCGAAATTAAAATTCGAACAGTCATAAATATATGCTAAGTAGTACTATTAATGCACACCGTACAATTAATATATATATATATATATATATATATATATATATATATATATATATATATATATATATATATATATATATATATATAGTTGTATCTCTCCAGTAGCACAAATACTACTGGAAAGATACAGCCCCATATTCAGTCAGGTGAAATTGTCAATGCAACTCTGTCTGCATATAGATATCTGTACGAGTGCATACAGGTTTCTCTAGTTAGAACGGGTAAATATGACCCAATATCCATGAAAGTATTTTTGTGGCATACTTACAATCTTGTAAATAGTGTTATTTTTTTAGATGAAGAGTAAGGGGGATATAACGTCACACTGTCGTACACCTCTCTGCAGTTAGATAGATTTCGTACTCTGGTTCAGTACTCGAAAAGCCATCGTAGCCCTACTTTACAAACACTTCAGCACTTCGATATACCACAGTGAACTAGGCACCGCTGAAGGGACTCCAGCACCGCCCACATTTCGACGGAATCAGGCTTTCTCATAGCTCACATACAACAGACATGTGGCAAATTGTACTCCTTGACTTGTGTACAATTTTCCGTAGGGTATCTTTTTTTTTTTTTTTTTTTTTTTATAGGATAAGGGTGACAAACGAGCACACAGTCCACCTGATGGTAAGTGGTTACTGCGGCCCATAGACATCTACATCTATCCTCTATTACAAATCAAAATGTAGATGCGTTGTCACCCGTGAGGACTAAGATGGAATGCCTCATTTCCAGTAAAAAGGGCCTCCGGCCACCTGCACTCACCAAGCGAAACGCAGAGGTAAATCTCTACTTCACGCTGGTTTTCTGTGAGGTCGTGGTACCACCCCGGTTCGAGCCGGCCCATCCGTGCGACAGCAAAAGCTGCCGCGTGGCTCTACCACTGTTAAAAATGGT
This sequence comes from Parnassius glacialis, assembly GCA_033319125.1. Lineage (NCBI taxonomy): Eukaryota > Metazoa > Arthropoda > Insecta > Lepidoptera > Papilionidae > Parnassius > Parnassius glacialis. The sequence continues at coordinate 11,848,327 of JAVANC010000026.1, read as the reverse complement.
TAAAAATCTATGTAGTCTATGGTGTTAAAGCCTTTTTGGAAACCGGCTTGTTTGGGAGACTGGAAGTCATCGAGTCTGCATGCGAGACGATTCGTAATGACTCTCGAAAACAGCACGTAGAGGCAGCTCAGAAGAGAAATTGGTCTGTAGTTCTTCAAGAGAGCAGAGTTGCCTTTCTTGAAGAACAAGACCATCTTAATTCTGCTCCACGCCTCCGGTGTAATGCCACTATGGAGGACGGAGCTTTATTATTAAAGAGCTTATGAAGGACATCAAGCACCGGTTTTCCACCCGCTTTCAGTAGCTCCGCTGTAATTCCGTCCTCGCCTGGGGCCTTGCCGTTTTTAAGGTACTGGAGAGCCAGTCTCATCTCCCCCAGACTGACGTCCGGAATATCATCGGAATAGTGTCGGATAAGACTTGCTCTTGAATTATTACTCACAGTTGCGTGTGGCTCCAACGATGATGTGTGCAGGTGCCCATAGAACCTCTCAATCTCACTCAAAATCTCATGTGTCCTAGAAACGATGCTTACACACTCGGTATTCAGCTTCAACAGTTGGCTCTTTCTGGCAGACAAATCTCAAGCAAGGACTTTGGAGCCCTAGTTTCGTTCGATCGCTTCCACAATACGAGCAGTATTGAAGATGCGTAAGTCCTGCCGCATGCATTTGGAGATCTGTCTGTTCAGTTGCCTGTATACTGTGAAATCTACTGAAGACTGCACCTTCATAATAATCCCATCTAACAGCCACGAGATTAACAGTGTGTTCGGAGATTTTTTTTGTTCTTCTGCAGCGGATCTTGCTAAACTTAGCATGAACAGTTTTTACCAGCTTGTCATTCACATCGTCCACTATATTGAAATCTTCTATGCACTGAATACGGTTTTGTAGCTCGAGATAAAAGGTTACGGCATTTTGGATAAGAGTACGAGGGGGATGGACCGTTGACTCTGGTAACCTCTCCAACTTAACGTTTAGGTTGAGTGTGCCTCTCTTTATTTTCACCCTCTTGGGTTCCGCTGCCCTATTCCAAATTTCCATACCTTTAGAGAGTGCGTTATATGTTGCCAGGTCGAGTCGTCTTAGGTGGCAACCGAACCTCCACCGGAAATTCTCCTGCCCCGCCGTTACCATGGTCGCCACCGTAGCCAGGAATAGCGGTGCCGTAGGGGACTGGGGGCCATCTCTTCTTAACTTTAATCATTGGGGGTATATTGCCATAGTTGCCACGCTTGGCGAGCGGGTTGGCAATTGCAGTTTTTTTTTCATTGTTATTTTGTTGTTATAAGAAAGATGATAATGCATCTTCTGCCTCAGTTTCCCTCTATTGCCTCTTACGATAATCACGGGAAGATATGGGGTAGTGAGTATTCTTACCCGCCACTACACGGTGAATATGAGTACTGGAAAGCAATCGAAAATTTGAGAATTTAATATAGCTGTATAGTTCAACGAACATAAAAGGTTTTATCTATTTATGTGTTAAGCATTTCTATCAATTCGATACGTGCTTGTTTCGAGTTATAATAAAGTCGACACTGGACATGAATATTCATAGCAAAATGTATCCGATAAAATTAGAGTTACATGTTATTGCATGTTTACTTAGTGTGGCTATGAAATAAGCAACGAACTTTTAAAGCCTACAATTCAATTACACATGATTTATCACTCTTACTTTTGGAAGATATTATGCATTTTTATGTTTGTATACGTATTAGAGCCATGAATAGAATAGAATAGAATAATTTTTATTCAATATGTATTTATAGTACATAATACTTATTGAAAGTAATTTTTACTTTACCACTGGTTCGCAAAAAACCCTTGTTCTGGAAAGAACCATAAAGAAACCCAGCGGGACTTTTTTATATTATACAATGGTTATGAAAACATTTAGAAACAGCATGGTAGCGATCACCTCATTCACAGGGATTATTATCAGTCATGTACTCTTTAGTAGTATAAGAACCCTGACTAGACAATTTTTGCTTAATAAATAATTTAATCCTTTTGATAGAATAGGTCTGCATATTTTCTGGGATTTTCTTGTAAAAGCGTATACATTTCTACTTGAAGAAATTACTGACTCATTGGAGTCGAGTAACTGGTATAACTTACTTAAGCGTGTTGCTAGTATTTACAGAATGTACATCACTATTTTTAATAAAACTATTTTGTTTTTGTGTACATACATTAAATTTTCGTAAATATATTGAGAGGATAAAGTTAATATATTTATTTATTTCATTAAATTTAAATTAGAATGGTAAAGCTATATTATAGTTGATGTACGAGTGGGTTGGCTCGACTGGGGAAGAACGACGCTCTCACAGAAAAACAGAGTAAAATAGCAGCTTAATGATGCTGTGTTTCATATGTTGAGTGTAGAGAACCTGAGACCCACGTTTTTTTTATAGGATAAGGGTGACATACTAGCACACAGTCCACCTGATGGTAAGTGGTTGCTGTGGCCCATAGACATTTTCATCATCTATCTTCGATCACGAATCAAAATGCATATGTGTTGTCACTAAGATGGAATGCCTCGTTTCCAGTAAAAAGGGTCTCCGGTTCTCTACACTCACCATACGCAACACAGCAGCGTTAAGCTGTTATTTTACGCTGGTATTCTGTGAGAGCGTGGTCCTTCCCCGGTCGAGCCGACCCATTCGCGCTACAACCTTAATATAGCTGCAACATGACCCTACCACGTAGAAAACTTCCACTTTAGAAGAAACGACGCATTTCATCTTTTTTCTCAGATATGACAACGCATCTGCATTTTCATTCTTAATTATGGATAGATGTGGATATATATGGGTCACAGCACCTTTAGGAATTTAAAGGATAGGATGAAACACGAGCACGCAGTCCACCTGATGGTAAGTGGTTGCTGAGGCCCATATATCTATCCATATATCTACTTCTATCCTCTATTACAAATAAAAATGCAGATGCGTTGTCACCTGTGTGGAATAAGATGGAATGCCTCTTTTCCAGTAAAAAGGGTGTCCCGTTCTCTACACTCACAATACGAAACACAGCAGTTTTAAGCTGCTATTTATGCTAGGATTCTGTGAGTTTGTGATGGGAGTGTACACCTGATGATAAGTGTACATATTATTCACTCTTATTCTATAAAAAAATATGTAAGGTGGGTCTCCATTTCTTATCTCTACTATACAAAATATTATAAAGGAGCATGCAAAAAGAAGTAAGATATTTTAGTTCACTTTACGTTGTGTCACGCTGTCAAGCAAAATGGGTGGTGATGCCTAATATCAGATAGCAGATAAGGCTTAGGCATATTTTTAAAAAACGTTAGCCTCGAGCACAAGCGTTAGCTAGTAAGCCTCTCGGTGGTATATAGGATTAACTAGTCATACACAAGTATTTTTTTTCTTTTAGGATAAGGGTGACAAACGAGCACACAGTCCACCTGATGGTAAGTGGTTGCTGCGGCCCATAGACATCTACATCTATCCTATATTACAAATCAAAATGTATACGCGTTGTCACCCGTGAGGACTAAGATGGAATGCTTCATTTCCAGTAAAAAGGGCCTCCGGCCACCTGCACTCGCCAAGCGAAACGCAGTGGTAAATCTCTACTTCACGCTGGTTTTCTGTGAGGTCGTGGTACCACCCCGGTTCGAGCCGGCCCATACGTGTGACAGCAAAGCTGCTGCGTGGCTCTACCACTGTTATTTACACAAGTATATAGAAATTATTAAAAAAAATACTGTACATCAAAATATCTTTAGAAAGGTCTATTTTATTAACAAACTTGTTTATACGAACAACTTATGCTACAAGAACTAATAAAAGTCGTGCGCCGTTCAAGCAAAGCGAAAGAGAGCAGTAGCTTACTTAAGTAAATTGGTAAATATTGACGATAAACTTAAAAACTTGAAACCTTTTACGGAATATAACTCACTTGACATGTTACTCTTCAATTTTATATCAGTCAGTATGTATTAACCTATTTTTGTAATATATTTTATATTTACCCATTTTCTGTTTTATTTAAAAGAATATTAAATTTAGCAGGATTTTCAGAACGAAACTGAAAGTCAGGATAGGCTCCAACATCTTTCTGATAAAAACTCAAAATTATAGAAAATAATGTGGTTGCTAAAATGCTTACTATAAGCGGGCCAATTATGGCAAAATCACCTTGTAAGATTATTTATGGGAAATGCATACCTGCCTATGTTTAACAGTGGACTTATATAGGCTGTAATAATTGATCATATTCAGCGGAAAATCGTGCCTTTCCACAATATTTGGAGGAAGTCTATGTTCAATTTCAGCATCTGATGATAATAATGATTTGCGGTGGTTAAGTCATGTAGAAAGAGTGTACGACAAAATAGTGACAAACCAAATTTATTTTTATTATTAAATGAATGACAGAGTCGTGATGGCTCACCCGAGACGAAAGTTTATCGACCAAATTTGCGATAAATTGATGACGGGCCAGATTGAATGTACCCTTAACCGAAGAGCATGTATGCGTAGGTATATGTATGTAAAGGAGGCGGGAGAGGTGTGCCACAATCGTGCCAAATGGAAGTATGTAGTCTCTGCTTACCCCGCTGGATGACAGGCGTCAGTGTATGTTTTTAAATTTTTTGTTACATGGGAAAAATGGCATGTCTTGAAATTGAATAAAACTATGTTTACGGATTTTATTGCGTTTAATTTACTTATTTTAATTCCCGACAATTTGGGTGGTTTACATCTCAGTTCCCCCATGATCATGGGTTGCTGTAAAATACCCGAAACGTCAGGAAATAAAATAAACCTAGCAAGCTAACAGCATAGCAAAGTGGCGAAGCAATCAGCTTTGTAGCGGTTTCTTACGGTTGCCGTTGAGCAATCAGTTTCAAAATAGGAGGTTCAGATGCCTGGGTGATCAGTAATCGATTGCTGTAAACAGAATTTGAAAATTCGAAACCGTTTTCGAGATAATCGTGGGACAGACGGACAGACGGACAGACATCGCGAAATCAATAAGTGTCTTCGCAAGCTTCGCCACTTAATAAGTAAATTAAATGCGATAAAATCCGTAATCATTGTAGTGTTCGCGTAAATATAAGTAATTATTATGTCTTGAAATTACAATATAACTTCATGCTATTAAAATTGTAACGTAATGTAACAACCTATATAAATGGCACAGGGTACATGAAAAGAATATTATAACATGCTTTTAACAAGGTTTTTAAAGAAGGAAAATGTAAGACGCCCATTCCTAATGTGAACTTATCATGTCTTCGAAATATGAGTATATATACATTTTCTCACGATGTTTGCCTTCACCTTAAAGTATATGGTAAGTCAGTTTTAAAAATTGTAATAAACACATTCAATGTTATCAGTGGGTGTCGAACTTTGTTTGCTCGCATTTTATAAAATTTAAAAACGAGAGCTTTTTAAATTTTATAAAATGCTGCCGATGGGCACCTGCTACTAACTTGAAGCAAAGAAGGTTGCCAAAATACTATCAACTCTGAGGACTAAGATGGAATGCCTTGTAGCCTGTAATGATACTGGATCTCTAAATCTTTCAGATCGGAATACAGCAATGCACAAACTATAGCTTGGCGGTAGACATAGTTCAGATGGTAGAATCCCCCTAGAGGGATGCCTGTGCAGGCAGAAAATTAGTTCTTCTATGTGTTCCAAAATAAGACGTGATAAAAATGTTAAGCTATTTCAATTATTACATTTTTTGCTTGCCTTCATTCATCTCAAGTGCCTTACCGCGATAATGCCAATCACTTTCTAACACTCATCTAGGAAAATGTAGTGTTTTCGTTGTGCGAGATACAGTGCAATGCATTTATTTAAAACTTGTTTCATTTTACTTATAGCACATTATTATTAAAAGCGTTATATATTAAGAATTAGTTATTCTAAACACTTAGAGAGATTACGACATATCTTCTCGTTATGTATATATAGGATGAGGGTGACAAATGAGCACACAGTCCACCTGATGGTAAGTGGTTGCTGCGGCCCATAGACATCTACATCTATCCTCTATTACAAATCAAAATGCAGATGCGTTGTCACCCGTGAGGACTAAGATGGAATGCCTCATTTCCAATAAAAAGGGCCTCCGGCCACCTGCACTCACCAAGCGAAACGCAGAGGTAAACCTCTACTTCACGCTGGTATTCTGTGAGGTCGTGGTACCACCCCGGTCCGAGACGGCCCATCCGTACGACAGCAAAAGCCGCCGCATGGCTCTACTACTGTTAAAATTATGTATTCCTAAAAACTTGAAAATTGTATAACCAGTACACGTTGCAAGTGATATTATATAATTTTAAAACGTGGTATATATACAGTCTTATCCAACACTATTCCGAAGATATCCCGGACGTCAGTCTAAACAAGATTAGAATGGCTCTCCAGCACCTTAAAAACGGCAAGTCCCCGGACGAGGATGGAATTCAGCGGAGCTTTTTTAAAGCGGGTGGAAAACCGGTACTTGAAGTCCTTCAGAAGCTCTTTTATTCCGTCCTCCATGGTGGCACTACTCCGAAGGCGTGGAGCAAAAGTGCGGTGGTCTTGTTCTTCAAGAAAGGCGACTACGCTCTCTTTAAGAACTACAGACCGATTTCCCTTCTGAGCCGCGTCTACGTGCTGTTTTCAAAAGTCATTATGAATCGTCTCGCGCGCAAACTTGACGACTTCCAGCCTCCCGAACAAGCCGGTTTCCGAAAAGGCTATAGTACCATAGACCAAATAAATACCCTGCGGCAGATTATACAGGAGACAGAGGAGTATAATCTGCCACTTTGCCTTGCGTATGTGGACTATGAGAAAGCCTTTGATTCTGTCGAAATTTGGGCGGTGCTGCAGTCCCTTCAGCGGTGCCAAGTTGACTGTCGGTATATCGATCTGCTGAAGTGTTTGTTCAGTAGAGCTACGATGCTTATGCGAGTACAGAATCAGAATATGAAACCTATCTAACTGCAGAGAGGTGTAAGACAGGGTGACGTTATATCCACGAAACTCTTCACCGCTGCATTGGAAGACGTTTTCAAGCTACTGGACTGGAAAGGATGAGATATTAACATCAATGGCGAGTACATGACTCACCTTCAATTTGCCGACGGTATAGTAATTATGGCAGAATCGCTGGAGGACCTAAGCACTATGCTCAATGACCTTAATAGTGTCTCCCAACTGATAGGTCTAAGATGAACATGGACAAAACCAAGATCATGTTTAACGTCCATGTAACACCTATGCCGGTAGTTGTTGGGAGCACTAAGCTCGAAGTTGTTGACGAGTATGTTTACCTAGGACAAAAAGTCCGACTAGGTAAGTCCAACTTCGATCGAGAGGTCAATCGACGGATTCAACTCGGCTGGGCAGCGTTTGGGAAACTACGACACATCTCGTTAGACATACCTCAAAATTTGAAAACGAAATTGTACAACCAGTGCGTGTTGCCAGTGATGACTTACGGATCTGAGACGTGGTCCTTCAATGCTGGCCGTATGAGGAAGCTCAAAGTCGCTCAGAGAGCTATGGAGAGGGCTAGGCTCGGGCTTTCTCTGCGTGATAAACTTAGAAATTAGTATATACGCAGTAGTAGTACCAGAGTAACCGACCTAGCCCAACGGATTAGTAAGCTGTAGTGGAAGTGGGCCGGTCATATAGCTCGAAGAACCGATAACCGATGGGAAAGAAAGATTCTCGAGTGGCAGCCTCGTACCGGTAGGCGAAGTGTAGGGCGACCCCCACGAGATGGAGTGACGACCTGGTAAGACATGCAGGAAGTCGATGGATGCAGGTGGCTTAGGACCGTGCTTTGTGGTATTTCTTGGGGGAGGCCTATGTTCAGCAGTGGACTTATGAAAGGCTTTAATGATGATGATGACGACGTGGTCCTTTGCCAGTAACAGTATTGAGAAGCTCAACCTCACTCAGCAGGTTAGCAAAAAGAGGATATTTGCAATAGAGCCAGTATAACAGGTGTAGCCCAACGGCAAAGTAAGTAAAAGTGGCAATGGCTAGATTTAAATAATCAACTACCGATGGGAAAGAAAACTTCTCGAGTGGTAGTATAGTACCGGTAAGCGAAATGTAGGGTTGCTCCTCACTAGATAAAGTGAGTACCAGTTAAGAGGTGTATGAAGTAAATAGATGCTAGTAGGTCGGGAGGCCTATGCTTATCAATGGAATTGTAAATAGCTGTAATGATGATGATGATGATCATTATAAGGATGGATACAATATACCAATTTATATATTTCTTTTCTATTTCGAGATTCATAGAAGACTTATATATACATATAAACATATTAAGACAGTATCTCGAGTTCACGTGTATATTCATACCATACCGGTATAACCTATCAAAAGTCTACTGCTGAATAAAGGCTGCCCTCATAATTGAATCATAGGGGCGATGTTTGCCATAGTTGTAAGGGGCATGTTGGTTAGCAACGGAAGTTCTTTATTTTTCTTCAGATGTTTTCAGGAATGCTGTTCATCTCCTTAGAAACCCTCTGATGCCTCTAGGAACACACATGTGGTTGTAAATATCCTTACACCGCCTCTACTCAGTTAACTTTAATTAACATCCCGAGAAATTCATTTAATCCCGATCTTTTTTTGATTGGCACGGGGCTTTGCATGTCCATTCTAGTGAGCGATTTATATCGACAAAAACCATGTAGAACCTATTTCACCTTCGCCAGAAACTGATCAGTCCAAAGAAATGCTTTCGTTTACATTCACTGTCCCACCAGCTTTATTGTCTTAATACGCTATAAGTTTAGATACAATTCCTACGTGAAATTGCAGCTTAACGCTGCCATGTTTGTATTGCGAGTACTGTGAACTATTTTACTGGTAATGAGGCACTTCATCTTAGTCCTAAGGGGTGACAACGTCTCTGCATTTTCATTCTTAATCGCATATACATATTAAGCAGTACATATACATATTAAGTATCCATGGGTAACAGCATACACTTACTCACTTACTTACACTTACACTAACTCACCTACATAGATGGACTGTGTGTCCTTGTGTTATTATCGCTTATTTTTAGCATTTTTTCGTTCATGGTAAACTAATAATGGGTTTGTTTATCATGTAGGAGAGGTGTCAGAATATTCACTGATCCATATCATCTCGTGCGTGTCGTAAGAGGTGACAAAGGGAAACAAATTAGAAGATGGGCAGCAGCATCTTCCTAATAACTGCTAAAAATAAAATAAAAAATACTCATTTTTTAGTTTATCACGCAGTGAAACCCCGAGCATAGCCTTCTTCATAGCTCGCTGAGCCATCTTGAGCTTCCCCATACGGCCAGCATCGAGAGATCACGTCTCAAATCCATAGATCATCACAGACAACAAGCAACTTATTGGTCCATAAATATATAATACTATCCGATATACATATATCGCTCACTTATTGCAAGACAGTCATAACACAAAAATCGTCATTTTACAGGAGAGCCGTTTTAAATTTTGAACTTCAAGTATTTTTAAAATAAAAGAGTTTCAATTTACTAACTTAATTAGATTGCTTGTAAGGTTTTAAATGTACTGTGTTCACATGATAAATAAAAAAAGCCATACGGCCTCTTGTGCCATTATTGCAGAAAACAAAAATCCTTAGTTACAGTACTTTTCCATTATGTGTCGCTCTTACAGAAAAAAAAATAAACGAATTACATATGATTTATATTAATTTAGATCCATATTTCATTAAAAAATGAAACAATATAAGAAAATAAAACAAATTTTTCAGACCTTGAATTTTATTTCTATCATGGAATAAAACTAACTTTACGGATTTAATCGCGTTTATTTTTTTAATTCCCGTCGTTTTGATCACTTTCCAGCACTTATGGTCACGTGGGAGGGTGGGGAGTTGAGGTGTTTGACGTTCCGAAGTCATAGTTAACGAAGACTACCTTTAACTATTAATCATTAATTTTGGTCCAAATTACACAGAACGACTATCTATTTTTGTTGCAGTAGTATGCTGGGCTTTGGATTTAATTTTATTAATTACGGAATCCCAAGCCGATGGTAGCACTCAGCGATCTTCTCTATTGATATTAGAATGTTTTTTTTTTTATTTCAATAGCCTCACGAATCATCCTTGGTAGGAATCGGTGTTCTTTGGCGAGGATTTGCAGTTTATCAAATCTGATATAATGGTTGGGACGATCCTGAATATGTTAACATACACAACGTCGAGACTCACACATCCTAAACTTGAAAATGGTTTTTATGTACTAGAAATTTTTGTGACTTAATTCATGGACTTCAACAGCGTTCCATTTCTTTTATATACGGATGTATACGTGGGACTACTTCTTATGGTATGGCATTTTATCTCTCGTTCAATTAATAAGTTAACTGCATCAGATTCAAAAACATTAAATTCTGTTTTGTTTTGTCATTTTATTTGTCTAATCTTCTTTTTGACGTCTGTCTTAATTTTCGTTTAATATTTTTTTCTCTGTTTCTTATTTTCTGGACTACTAGTTATCGAAGCTACTAGCATATTGTTTTGAACTGTAGCGGAATATATAGAAGTAGATTATTTTTCACCAGAACTATTACTATCTGTATTTGGTATGTAATCTCGATCTTTATCCGAATGGTTGCAATCTTCTTCGGAAAAGAAAAGTGGTTAACTGCTAGTTGAATCGACTTACTAACTAACTAAGCTAACAACTTCAAATATCACAAAATTTCATTTATTTCAATAATGTTATCATTAAGTAAAAATTATGTGCATCATGTAATAGCGGCATACGAATCTCCACTATCATATTTCATCCTGCAAGAAGCAACAGATGGAAATTGAAACAGGTGATGGGCGGCACCACTATGATAAAATAAAATAAAAAATTAAGTTGCCTACTCGCTTGCCAAGTGCGGCAACTATGGCAAGCCTTTAGGCAATCTATGGGAAGGTCTATGTACAGAAGTGGAATTTTAATACGCTGTAATTAACGAATTGTAAGATTGTTTAGAGTAAATATGTCATAAGGCCTTCTTCATCTTGACGATCTTCAACACTAAACATTTCATCCTCACTAGATGAACTTGATGAACAAGACTAAGACCACGAAAAGGACGAAGTGGGTAAGCTGAATTTATTTTTCATTTTGTAGGATGAATTTTTTTTATATAAAATAAGGTGACAAACAAGCACACAATCCACCTGATGGTGAATTCTGTGATCCATAGACATCTACATCTATCCTCGATTAAGAATTAAATGCAAATGCGTTGCCAACTCTGAGGACTGAGATGGAATGCGTCGTTATCAGTAAAAAGAGTCTCCGGTTCTCTACACTCACCATACGAAACACAGCATCATTGAGTCAAGCCGATCCATTTATGCTACAACCATAATATAGCTGCAGCGTCTACCACGTTCAAAATGTTAGTATCCAATGGTAAATTTGTGTGACATACATGATTGTAAGCTGTTATTTAAAAGAAAGTCCCGCTGGGTTTCTTGCTGGTTCTTCCCAGGACAAAGGTTTTTTTTTAGAACCAGTGGTAATTAAACAAAAGAGTGACTTTCAATAAGTATTATTTATAATCTATAACGGAAAAAAAAGTTTCTGTTTCTGTTCTGTTCTGTTTCTGTTGAATGGTGACTCAATCTTCTTTGTATTTACTATCATCGTCACTATTGTAAACAAGGTCAACTAATAGTCGCCCTCAAAATGCCTGTAATGATAAAATAAATTTCAGATTTTTAAATAAACTACAAAACACACCTGGTGTTTATTGTAATAATAACATAACCAAAAAAAATACTCTAAGTTGAACACATTTTTCAATACGAGATTTTCAGAACTACATAATTCCAAATGTTATATGTAGTGTTCAGTGTTGAAATTAAGAAATTATCGTATAATAAAGTCATAACTGCAAATAATACAAATACCTGCCTATATTTTTCAATAATAACGTCACATTGCTGAACAATATTACTATACATTACATATTTTAAATTACAATAACGACAAAATACAAAATAAACTATATTTTGTTAAAATATTTATTAAAAAACTGTTTTTACCATTTGTATAATATACAATCCGATATACATTCATAAACAAATTGTGCCAAATATGACGTCCTTGCACAGTACAGCACACATTTATTTGTTGATTAACTAAGATAGAACGTTGTTGCAATAAAAATTATGACACCTGGCAATAACGTGCAATTACAAAACTCAACGGAGTTTTGGCGGGAACTTGATCGGCGGCGGTATGCTGCTCCTGTCATCATCATCATCATCATTACAGCCCTTCACAAGTCCACTGCTGAACATAGGCCTCCCCCAAGGAATGCCACAAAGCACGGTCCTGAGCCACCTGCATCCATCGACTTCCTGCATGTCTTACCAGGTCGTCACTCCATCTTGTGGGGGGACGCCCTACACTTCGCCTACCGGTACGAGGCTGCCACTCGAGAACCTTTCTTCCCCATCGGTTGTCGGTTCTTCGAGCTATATGGCCGGCCCACTGCCACTTCAGCTTACTAATCCGTTGGGCTATGTCGGTTACTCTGGTTCTACTGCGGATATCCTTATTCCTAAGTTTATCACGCAGAGAAACTCCGAGCATAGCCCTCTCCATAGCTCGCTGAGCGACCTTGAGCTTCTTCATACGGCCAGCAGTGAAGGACCACGTCTCAGTTCCGTAAATCATCACTGGCAACACGCACTGGTTTACAATTTCGTTTTAAGGTTTTGAGGTATGTCTGACGAGAAGATGTGTCGTAGCTTTCCGAACGCTGCCCAGCCGAGTTGAATCCGTCGATTGACCTCTCGGTCGAAGTTGGACTAACCTAGTCGGACTATTTGTCCCAGGTAAAAATACACGTCAACAACTTCGAGCTTAGTGCTCCCAACAACTACCGGCATAGGTGTGACATGGACATTAAACATAATCTTTGTTTTGTCCATGTTCATCTTAAGACCTATCCGTTGGGAGACACTATTGAGGTCATTGAGCATAGTGCTTAGCTCCTCCAGCGATTCTGCCATGAGGACTATATCGTCGGCAAATCGAAGGTGAGTGATGTACTCGCCATTGATGTTAATTCCGTATCCTTTCCAGTCCAGAAGCTTGAAAACGTCTTCCAATGCAGCGGTGAAGAGTTTCGGGGATATAACGTCACCCTGTCTTACACCTCTCTGCAATTGGATAGGTTTCGTACTCTGGTTCTGTACTCGGATAGCCATCGTAGCTCTACTGTACAAACACTTCAGCACTTCGATATACCGACAGTCAACTTGGCACCGCTGAAGGGACTGAAGCACCGCCCAAATTTCGACGGAATCAAAGGCTTTCTCATAGTCCACATACGCCAGACATAGTGGCAAATTGTACTCTTCGGACTTCTGTACAATTTGCCGTAGGGTATGTATGTGGTCTATGGTGCTAAAGCCCTTTCGGAAACCGGGTTGTTCGGGAGGCTGGAAGTCGTCAAGTCTGCGCGCGAGACGATTCGTAATGACTCTCGAAAACAGCACGTAGACGCGGCTCAGAAGGGAAATCGGTCTGTAGTTCTTCAAGAGAGCGTTGTCACCTTTCTTGAAGAACAAGACCACCGCACTTCTGCTCCACGCCTCCGGTGTAATGCCACCATGGAGGACGGAATTAAAGACGCTCCTGTATAATAGTTTAAATAATAGTTTGAAGTGGATTTTGATATGTAAAAGGTGTGCGATTTTATTTATTAACTGTCTACGCATGTGAACTATTAGTGGAAACGGTGAAACAAGTGCTCTGATGGTGATGGATTCTCAAGATAAGCTGTTTGTTGCATAGGCGCCTTTAGATAACATCGCCAACTGTCAGCTGCCTGCTGGCTCAAGTTGCCGTCAAATCTCCCAAGCGCTGCACAATGTGACGCATCAACATATTGTGAAGCAGTGAACTATGAAGGATAATTATAATGTTTTCGACTGAAGGTCCTCGCAACCATGGTCATGAATAAATTATAAAAAAAAAAAACAAAACTCAACGAGAAAATAAGTTTTTGTCCTTATTGCATTAAAAATATACCGTTAAAGGAAAGTTTTTTTTATAAATTAGTGAAAAATCAAGATTTTGAGAAATGACGTTTTTGCAATAAGTGAGCGATATGTTTAATATCTGACGAAGTAAATATCTATGTAAATATGACCTTATCGGTCAAGTCGCGCAAAAATTACACGATTACTAACAGATGTTTATTTAAATATAATGGAAATCAACAACCGATGGAATAATATGGTGGTGTCAGCTACCCTTTTCAGTTCTTGTAATAAGAATTTGTAAGTTCAGTGAATTCTTTCCTATATATTTATTGTTATTTATGAGCCCATTGTCGTTGTGCAAAATGTCTAGAGGCGAATAATTGTGAATTTGAGAACGGTAAGACAGATGTTAAGACATTGTTGGCAGAAATTATATTCAAATATCTGTCAAGTTATGTTTTATAACGTAGACGTAGGCAGCTTGCCTACAGAGATTCAAAAGTCAAATATGAAATAATTAACTATACTACAAAGTGGTTTCAAAGCAGCTATGTATAAAACTAAAACGTAGTTATTATACTTTAGATATTACTTTATTCAAAACATGCGATTATACAAATTAATTATTTATCTATACGCCTTAGATTATTGCTAGGTCTTCGCGCGCTCAGACTAGATACCGCTGGCGTTCTTGTAAAATGCGGCAACAAATACTACGCCGAAATCGGCGTACACGAGCCAGTCGCATGGCAGGCGACATGTGATGTGGACGTACCGAATGTTTTATTAAGTTTTGGTCATAATCCGAAGTAAAATACCAGCTTGCTTAGTAAAACTGTGTAAAAGTAATACTACAACAAATAAGAAAGATATTGGGATCACATACTATCTGTAAGTATCGTACAATTTCTAAATTTCAACATAAAATAACACGAGCCATAAATAAGTTACAAAATATGAATGATGTCATTCAGTGTTGCCGCGTGTACAAAAATAAAGTTCCCCGTGGCTGAGATTTTATATCTGAATTTATTGTTGCTATATTTTATAATATATTATATATATTTAACTTATTATAATATAACCTAATTGTATATTATTTAATGTATATTTTTGTAGTATTGCTCAAATAACCTTATATATATATATATGTGTAATGTTTTATAAATTGATATTTTTATTATTAAACATTTTTTTCCGTTTGTAAGGGCTCCATACCCAAAGTGTGTCAACGGGACCTAAGTTTCCACTATCATTCCATCTGTCTGTCAGCAGACTGTATTTTTTGAACCGTAATATGTAGATACTTGAAATTTTCATAGAATTTGTATTGGCTAATTGTATTGCTGCTATAACAACATATATTAAAAAAAAAATATTAAAGGATCCCTAAATCACGTTTCTCGTATGAATGCCATAGAAGAAACGTGATTTTTTCTGTATTGATATGTCTTTTGTTTACAGACTGTAGCGAAACCTGAATTAATACGTAATAAGATGATGCTGTGTGTATGGTGGGATTGGAAGCGTATCGTTTATCATGAGCTTTTACTGCCTGGTAAAATCATCGATTCTTATCTCTACTGCCAACAAATAATGAGACTCAAGCAAGAAATCGAGGGGTGCGAAGTCAGAAGTACTCCACGTGTGCCTGGCAGTTGCGGGTCCCTCTCGATACGTCTGGAGGGAAGAGCAGCTACTGGGCCGGTGCACCCTGGGCGCGGCAGTAATCTTCCTCGAGAAATGAGAAGAAATTCTTACTCCTTGGGGAATGTTACTGCCGCGGCTAATTATTCTGACATGGGTGGGGTCCATCTCGGACCAACGGTGCGTTCCACTGCGTGACCCTCTGATCAGCAGAGGGCATAGCAGAGGAGTGAGGGCGGGCTCGGTGTGCACTTACCCTACCTCCGGGCAGACAGTGAAGGATTCATCCTTTGCTGTCACCGCCGGTCTCGTAATCCCATCGAAGTGTCGTGGATCATGTCTCGCGGCTTTGATAGGGACCGAGGGTCTTGGCTTAACCGCCCGGACCGCGAGGGAGAAAACCTCTATAAAAAGTTACCCCGAATCTCAAGCGGCGACGCACCGCGAGGGGATGGATGGCTGACGGGTTTCTATGAACAAATCAGTCGCTAGTGCGCTCCTCGCCAGGGTACCTGCAGACCCCCTGGCGAGTAATAAATCCTCTAAATCTGCTTACCTTGGTAAGGGGTCACTGCCAAGGTGGACCTTTAATTACTCCCATACTCGTGGGTACAAAAATGGAACAAAATCAAAAACAAAAAAACAAAACCGCCGGCAACGTCAACGTAGAGGAGAGGAGGAACGATGCGGGGACAGAGTCCGACGCCGCATCGAGCAGCGTGGGAGGCTCAGAGAGCTCCCGACACGTGGGACCTGGGACCGCGGAGACCAGCAAGTTTTTCCGCAAGCGGTCCAGGCGGGATGGCGACCAGGGGTCGGCATCCGGTGAAGAGGAGGTTTCGGCCCGGAAAATCCCCACCAACAGGCGGGGCGGGCTGAGAGGCAAGGGGAGGGAGCTCTCTGCCAATCAGAGGGCCGAACGAGCGGCAAAGCTTGCCGAGGAGGGGCGCCACCCGGACGATACGGCTCGGGTCTCAGGCGAAGAGACGGATGCAACTGGCGGCTCCGAGGTGGAGCGTAAGGCCAGATTTGTAAAGGAGGTGGAGGCCGCGATCAAGGTCGTGGCCCACAAGCAAAAGGCCTCCTCGAAGTTAAAGGCCATCCCCGCGGCCTCCGCCTCCATCATGGCGGCTGCGGAGGCCAACTTTGTTGGGTCCGGGCCTAATGCGGACGAGGTGGCGAAGCTGCGGGCGGACGTGGCCCGCCTGACATCCACCATGGAGATTCTCCAGAAGGAGAATGAGAAGCTCCGCGCAGACCTGGCCAGTCTACATGAGCCTGCCTCTCGCGCGGCGCCCCAGACGCACTGCCCAAGCCAGCCCGTGCCGGTGGAGAACCAGGTTCTGAACCTGGTCCGGCAGGAGCTGGCTGCCTTCCAGCACCGGTTCTCCGTGCTGGAGGGAATCGTCCTGCGCCCTCCCCTAGGGGCAAACAAGACGGCGGCGAGGCCGGCAACGGTCTCGTACGCGGCGGCCACGGCTGCAGCATCCAGGCCGGGGCCGTCCAGCCAGCCCTCGGACGGGGCTGCAGTTGCCCCTCCCCCTCCTGAAAAGCCGGTTCCGGCAAAACCGATACCGGCTGAACCGGCTCCGGCTAAGCCGGTGACGGGAAAGAGAGGCAAGGCGAAGGCAAAAAAGGGCAAGGCGGCAGCACAGGTGGTGGCTGCGCCAGCCCCAGTGCCTACGGCGAATGGGCCAGCGCCAGCGGCAAGCCAGCTGCCGCCGCCGCCACCGCCCCCCCAGCTCCCTACACCTCCCGCGGCTGAAGCCGGTTGGCAGGTTGTCGGGGACAAAAAGAAGGGGAAGAAGGCAGCCAAAAAGGCCAAAGAGCAGGAGCGGCAGCGCCAGTTCAGAGCGCGCAAGATCGCGGCTAGGCTCCGCGCCCCGAAGACCGCAGCTGTAGTGATTACACTACAGCCGGACGCGGAAAAGAAGGGCGTTACCTACCGCGATCTGCTCGCGAAGGCGAAAGAGGCGGTGGATCTCGGGGAGCTCGGGATCACCGGGGGCCTCCGGCTCAAAGTCACCCAGACGGGGGCCCGTATGCTGGAGATTCCCGGGGAATCCAGTGTCGCGACCGCGGACGCTCTGACTGCGAAGCTCAGAGCGTCCCTGAACGCGGACGAGGCCCGAGTGTCCAGGCCCGTCAGATGCGCAGACCTGCGCATCATGGGTCTGGACGACTCGGTATCGGAGGAGGAGTTGGTGGCGCCGTCGCCAGGTCCGGGGGGTGCACTACTGACCAGGTCAGGTCAGGCGCTATACGCCCGGACCAACAGGGTATGCATGCCGCCACGGTGTGCTGCCCTGTTACGGCGGCCAAAGCCATAGTGGAGGGCCGAAGGCTTCTGGTGGGCTGGGTCTCAGCGCAGGTTAAGCTGCTGGAGCCCAGACCTCTGAGGTGCTACCGCTGTCTCGTGGGACATCACGTGTCAGTGAAATGCGCCTCGGAGGTTGACCGCAGTGGCCTTTGCTTCCGCTGCTGTCAGCCCGGACACAAATCGGCAACCTGCTGCGCCACGCCGCACTGTGATGCATGTGCGGCGACCGGCAAGCCAGCCGATCACCGGGCCGGAAGCAAGGCCTGCGTGCCACCCGCCAAGGCCAAGGCCGCAGGTAGGGGAGGGCCCTCCTCCGCCGCCACCGCCTCTATGGCCACCGCCGCAGCCGCAACTGCCGCCGCCGCCGCTGTCACTGTTGCCGCCGCCGTCGCCGCGACACCGACGCCCGCAGAGGGGCGCCCCGTGGAGGAAGCTGAAATGGAATGCCTATAACGGCCCCATTAAGCTTCCTCCAGGCGAATATCAACCACTGCGCCTGCGCTCAGGATCTGTTGCTCCAGAGCATGGCGCAGTGGTCGATTAACATAGCTGTGGTCGCTGAGCCGTATTTTGTCTGGCCTAGGGATGACTGGGTGGCGGACCTTAACGGCTCAGTGGCCATCATTTCTTCGTCCGCCGCCGGTACCCCGACCCTTGAAGGTGTCAGGAGGGGTCAGGGGTGCGTAGCAGCACGGTTCGGGGAGTTCGTCGTTGTGGGGGTGTACTTCTCCCCGAACCGATCTCTCGCCGAGCTCCATAACTCTCTTGCAGAGCTGAGAGCAGTCGTCGTCGGAAGCTATCCCCTCCCCGTACTTGTCCTCGGGGACTTCAATGCCAAGAACTTGGCTTGGGGTTCTCGTCGTACAGATGTGCGGGGTAGGATGGTGGAAGACTGGGCTCTGGAGACAGGCCTGGTCGTCCTAAATCGGGGTTCTGTCCCCACGTGTGTGCGGATGCGGGGCGAGTCGGTGGTGGACATTTCGTTCGCTAGCCCCGCTCTGTCGCCGCGTGCCATTGACTGGCGTGTCATGGAGGGGGTGGAGACCTACTCCGACCACCGGTACATCCGGTTTGACGTCTCCACCCAGCCCTCGAGCGCGCCAGTCCAACAGGCCCCGAGTGGTTCGCGTTGGGCGCTGAAGCAGCTGGACCGGGAGCTCCTCCTGGAAGCCTCGATCGTGCAGGCCTGGGTGTCATCACTGGATAGGCCTGCCGACGTCAATGATGAGGCAGGGTGGTTCCAGGAGGCCATGTCCGAGATATGTGACGTGGCAATGCCCCGTGTCCGGCCAGGAAGCGCCCGGCGTCAGGTGTATTGGTGGTCGCGTGAGCTGACGTGTCTGCTCGAGGCTTGTGTCGCCGCGCGGCACCTGTACGCCAGGCATCGCAGGCTCCGCATTCGTCCACCGAATGCGGCAGCCATTGAGGCGGAGCTGTACGAGGGATACAGAGCGGCGCAGACCGCCCTCCGGCAGGCTGTCATGAGCCCGGGATCGGGCCCGTGAGGAGATGCTGGAGACTCTCGACAGAGATCCGTGGGGGCGCCCTTACAAGATGGTGCGGGATAAACTCCGCACCTGGGCCCCCCCGCTGACGCAGAGTCTCCGGCCTCAGCTCGTGGAGGACGTGGTGAGCGCTCTGTTCCCTGCGCGAGGGGAACATCCGCCCCCGCCTATGGCTCCGCCACCTGCGGTGCCGGAAGCGGACCACCAGGACGACGACGACGACATCCCGGAAGGGACCGGGGTAGACCTGAGAGTGGCGGTACGTAGGCTCAAGGCCAGGAATACCGCCCCAGGACCCGATGGCTTGCCTGGCAAAGCCTGGGTCCTGGCCTCGGAGGCTCTCGGGCCCCGACTGGAGGGGCTCCTAAGCGCATGCTTGGAGAGAGGCCAATTCCCGCTTCGTTGGAAGACAAGGAAGCTGGTCCTCATTTGGAAGCCGGGGCGCCCTGCGGACTCTCCGTCCGCATACCGGCCCGTGGTGCTGCTCGACGAGGTGGGCAAGCTCTTTGAAAGAGTCATTGTAAACCGCCTCGCCGAGCACCTTGCGGGGACGGGGCCGGATCTTGCGGAACACCAGTTTGTTTTCCGCAAGAGGCGCTCTACGGTGGACACCATCATGCGCGTGAGAGCCCTCATGACGGGGGATGCAGTGGCCAGGGGGGGGGGTTGTTTTGGTGGTGTCTCTCGACATCGCCAACGCCTTCAACTCTATGCCCTGGAGCTGCATTAGGGAGGCACTCCGGTATCACCGGGTGCCGACCTATCTCCGTCGTATAGTCGAGGACTATCTGACGGACAGGGCCGTCATCTACCCCGGTCGCAACGGTGAGTGGAACCGGCGAGAGATGTCGTGCGGTGTCCCACAGGGTTCGGTTCTGGGGCCACCCCTGTGGAACATCGGTTACGACTGGGTGCTGCGCGCCGACCTCCCTACCGGCGTCAGCGTAGTTTGCTACGCTGACGACACGCTGGTACTGGCACAGGGGGGGTCGTACGAGGCGGCGGCGGAAAATATGACACGCGGGGTTGCGATAGTCGTTGAGAGGATCCGGCAGCTGGGTCTTGAGGTGGCTCTGTCCGGTGTGAGTCCGAGGCCATGCACTTCCATGGTCCTCGGAACAGGCCACCACCGGGATCCTCAGTGATAGTAGGAGGGGTATCCGTCGGCGTCGAGTTGACGTTGAAGTACCTAGGACTCGTCCTCGACGGCCGATGGAACTTCGTTGAGCACTTCCGACGTTTGGCTCCCAAACTGGAACGGACCGGTGCTACCTTCAGGCGGCTCCTGCCGAACCTGGGGGGGCCAAACGCCTCCTGCCGGAGGCTCTACGCGGGGATTCTGCGATCCATGGCCCTTTACGGGGCCCCGGTGTGGGCGCGTGGTTTGGCGCGGCTTGCCGTCCACCACCTGAACGCGCCCCAAAGGGTGGTCGCCGTGAGAATGGTTCGCGGCTACCGCACGATCTCCCGCGAGGCGGCGTGCCTCCTTGCCGGATTGCCGCCATGGGATCTGGAGGCGATAGTCCTCGCGCGCCTGCACGAATGGCGCACGGAGGCACTATGCCGGGGGGAAACCCCGCTGCCGCGGCAAGTTGTCGTGCAGCGGACAGACTTCCGGCGTGATCTCATGGCGACATGGAGAGAGCGACTGTCGCAACCCCGTGCTGGGCACGCCACTATAGCGGCGATAAGACCCCTCTTTGAGGAGTGGCTTGAGAGACGCCACGGCGTCCTCACCTTCCGCCTGACGCAGGTCCTCACCGGACACGGTGTGTTCGGGAGGTTCCTGCACCGAATCGGGCGGGAGGAAACGCCCGGGTGCTCCCACTGCGAGGATCGACCGGAGGACACGGTGGAGCACACCGTGGAGGTGTGCCCTGCTTGGGCGGAGCACCGCCGTGTCCTCGTAGCGGCGATAGGCGGCGGCGACCTCTCGCGTCCGGCCCTGGTCGAAGCCATGGTCCGGAGCGAGACGGAATGGGATGCCGTCACCACCTTCTGCGAAGCAGTGATGCTAGCGAAGGAGGTGGCGGAGCGGGAGAAGGAGAGAGCAGCAGCTTTCCTTCCCGGCCGCCGCGGGAGACGCCCCGGGCGTCAGGGGCTACGTCGTGGCCCCCGGCCACCGTAGGCGCGGGCCTGTGGATGGCGAGCAATGGGTAGCTCGCCGTCCGTCCGTCTAACGACGACAGGCCGTGTCGACGGCGCGTTTTGTTCCACGCGCGCCTCTAAGAGCTGTCAGCATCGTGAAGGGGCCCGCAAGGGCCGATGCCTGCCGGGGCTGCGGGCTGTTCGAAAGAGATACCGCGGCTCCGGAACGTAAGGGCACTGAAGGAACACGGATGGTTTTTAGTCAGTAAAAGTCTGACACTCCCTTCCGCTCCACCCAGAGCGAAAGGCGTCATTTGATGATATTCCATCCGCAAAAAAAAAAAAAAAAAAGCAAGAAATCGAAAAAAAAACGGCCGGCATTGATCATCAGAAAAGGATTGGTCTTTCATCATAATAACGCCATACCACAAGATTAGTTATCTGTTTAGGACTTTCAATACACACAAACATTCCTAAAAATCCAGTATTTGCTTGAGTACTTAAAATTGGTTTAAAACTTTCAATCATTATTTTCTTTTGTTACTTGTGTTCTTTAAACGAAAGCTTTCTGGAGGTTTTACTATTTAAGTTTATAATATATCGTTTTGCATGTTCTAAATAATTAAGAGCATTATTTTTATTTCCATTATAAATGCGATGACTAAATCCATGTTGCTTCAAATCTCTGGTTTTAAAAATATCTAATAAATGTACTTGTCGCATTTTTTTTGGTCAAAAATCCCAAGATTTCTACAGCAACGCGATTATGTTACTATCTACAAGATCGCAACAAGTTATCGAACAAAATAGACCCATATATATATTATAATTAAATGTAATAAAATTAAAAACAAAAATGTCTTAAAGGAGAATGGGATTTTTGGGCCTGAAGTTAACTAATTGGTTTATATTTTAAAAAATTGGGCATATTTTTCTAAAGTAAAATACAAAAAATTAGCCCTTCTTACAATCTAGATTTCGAAAAATCAATAAAATAAAAATAAGTTTTTTATTTTATTTTATTAATAATAAATTTTATTTTATTATAAAGTTTTTTACCCTTATCAACTAAAATCTCTCTTGTTCAAACTATCATTTTTCCAATCTTAGATTACGCTGATGTCTGTTTTTTGGATGCAACAGAGAGGTTTTAATTAAACAAACTTGAGCGATTGCAAAACCTTTGCATTCGGTATATTTTTGGAATCAAGAAGTTTGACCACGTCTCTAAATACACAAAGCAGCTCAAGTGGCTCCCGATCCGATTTCGCAGGAACACTCGTATCCTTTGTCTTCTTTTTAACATCTTACATAGTCCAAATTTCCCTTCATACCTTCGTAATCGATTTACCTTTTTTAAATCTCCAGATGCAGTTTGTAGATCTCACCTTAAAACCGTCTTAAAATTCCCATCCTTTAAAGCTCATTCATGTTCCCGTTCATTCTCTGTACATGCAATAAGACTCTGGAATTCACTTCCTCCTCCTATTCGAGAAATTAAAACAGTCACATTATTCAAAAAACGTGTAAAAGAACATTATTTATCTCTGTCTTTTATGTAAGTTTCCATATGTTTGATATTTACTATACTTTTTATTATTTATATATATATATATATATAATTATGACTATATATTAATATATATATATATATATATATATATATATATATATATATATATATATGTGTATACATATTTGTATGTATTTATTTTATCTTGTATGGATGTATGTATTTATATGTATATAATAACAAATTGCACACCTTATTATCTTTTATTTATCACATATCTTTTTTTACTGTCCTACTAGAAGAAATTTCATAATGAGATAAGTAGCGCCCTTGTACAAACTCTTCATCATGTTGTGTCCTTTCCATTGTTTGTGTGTACATAAATTGTTAAATAAATAAATAAGTTAGCAAACCGATTGTTATGTATTCTTTATGGCAATAAATCGATTACCATAAAGAATACACTAGTGAAATTGTCGTTTCTGAACGTTATCTTCCAATAGAGGACTTCTCATTTTGAAAATTGACTTGACAGTTCAAACTTCAAACTATTTACTTAAAAGAAAAGGACAGATTTTCGATTCGATTTGAAACTAGCGCAATATAATTGATTCTCGATTAAACTGAGCATTTTAATAATTATTTTCGATTATTTTTCTGTCTTGTACAAAAGTAACAGTTACAACAACGATTCAAGTAATCGGTCTCAGATCGATATCCCTAATACTCACTTCACTTAGTTGTTGTTGTTATAACTTTCGTTAATATTTTCACCGATTCGGCTCATTATTATCCATTATTAACCACAGCTTTTTTGGTGATTTTATACTGATCCTGCTTTTATAATATCTTTAAGTAATTATAGTGGAAAATAGCCTGTTACAGTGTAATAACAGTAAAGAATCACCTGTTACAGTGTACGTAATAGATCATCTCACTTTTACTTATTCGACAATAACTCAGCTCCTAGATTGACAAATCTTGCCAGATTTTCAGCTATGAATTGTTTATATATACGCTTTCAAATGGTCCTAATTTCATCTTGTTAACACCTGGGCCCAAGAATGTATGGAGACGTCTCCTTCTCCTTTGTATGTAAAATACGTACCAACTTCTTCCCCGACCTTATATACTAAGTAAAAATGTAACAAAATAGTACTCAATAACTTAGGGAATGACTCTGCCCGTAAATATGAATAACTGTATTATGGGATCATCTTCGAAATTTTCAATCTATACGTGGAGCTATAGCACGAATGGGTCAGCCCGACCGGGGAGGGACCACGCTCTCACAGAACACCAGCGTAAAATAGCAGATTAACACTGCTGTGTTTCATATGGTAAGTGTAGAAAACCGGAGACCCTTTTAACTGGAAACGAGGCATTCCATCTTAGTCCTCAGTGGTTGCAACGCATCTGCATTTTGATTATTAACCGAAGATTGATGTAGATGTCTATGAGCCACAGCAACCACTTACCATCAGATGGACTGTGTGCTCGTTTGTCACCCCGATCCTGTAAAAAATATCTCAAAATCAGTTATTCCATACAAAATTTCTTACAAACTTGTTCAAAATGTATGGAAAACCTGATTTTTCTTGCGATTTAGAATATATATTTATAGTAAAAAATGTTCATATTGACGCGTAGAATAGAAATAGAAAGCACTATTTTGGTTACACCATATAATATGTAACTATTTTTTTAAATAATTTGTGAATATTAATGAGACATTTAAATATAAAAATTAAACTGATGAAAATGAGGTCTTATCATTTATATAACATTTATTCAGAAGAAAAACCTATACATAATATATACAAATATATTGATACATTCGCTATTAATAAATTATTCATTTTTAAGTATTTCTGGTCTACATTCATAGCTATGAACTTAACTACTAAGTATGGCTTAAAATAAATTTTCCCGTTAATCGGGTAATAGTTAAGCTGCTGGCATATACAATTTTTCACGCACACTAGCATCCTTGCAATCGTCTTATACACACTGCAATATTGAGATGCCGCATTCACGGAGCTGTCATTTTCAAGTAGTGCGGTATCTAGTCAGAGCGCGCGATGACTTATTATTAATCTGTGCTATACGCTTTTATTAATAGACTTTAATTTTTATAATGAGTTGGATAAAAACTGCTTATCTAAATGTTTAATCAGTTATTCTTTGTTTACTTTTTATAACATAGTTTCAGTTTCACTATCTTCAACTACCTACCTATCTACATCCTACCTTAATATACGTAATTTAATATTTTTTAAACATTATCATCATTACAGCCGTCATTATACTAGTCCACTGCTGAACATAGGAATGCTACAAAGCACGGTACCACCACCTGCATCCATTGACTTCCTGCATGTCTTACACTTCTCCTACCGGTACTAGGCTTTTTAAACATAGCATTTTAAAAAAAAAGCACTGCCTGAACCATAGAATTTCATGTTAATAACTAATTACTGCCCAGTGAAATCATTGTGGGCAGACTCTTTGTAATAAGTTTCATACGTCTTACATCTGGGCCAAGGCCTCCTAATTTCTGAAAGGGTAATGGAGCAATTAGTCCGCCTCGCTGCTCTAGTGCATTCTGACGGACTTCATATCGTGTCCTTGAAATATTTTTTTAGACGTGAATATAGTGAGAAAACCCTCTTCATAGTGTCTTTTAACGCTAAGCTGTAGTAAGTCACGACTTAAAATTTCTGCCGGCGAAATCGACCTGGGTTGATCGCTTACTGGGAAATTTACCGCAAACGCTTAGGTTCTGAGCTCCATATTTCCATAATAATCTTCAGAATTTCATACAAATATATTATACGTGTAGATTTATTATGAGAAAATAACAACAACAACATTCCGCGTGTTAGCATCCCAACCCAGTTCATTTGAACAATATTGACTTAGGTTGCCTTAGTCAACACACAAGTAGTTAAGTTAACAAGTAGCTTATTCGGTTATGTAATGGAAATTTTGAGATACTTATGTACTTAATAATTTTAGTAAATTTTTTTTGTATATTTTACAATATGTACAAAACAATATGTACAATTTACCTACGGTGTCGGACACTGTAATTGTAAATGTGTGTGTGTGTGTGTGTGTGTGTGTTTTCTTCACCGCCGATGTCGTGGTAAATTAGTAACAATTTAATTGTTCGCGGAGAATATCGAACCCGGGTTAGTTGAGTACAATACTGTGAACCACTGACGTAACTCACTGTTTTTGTAGAAATTCCAAATCGTTGAATTGAAATACATATTACTTAATTAATCAAGATTTTAGAAATTCTGACGCTTTAAGTTTGAAGATATTTCTTGCAGATTTACTGCAAGAAATATATCCAACACTTATTTTGGTAATCACGGTATATCTTTGTTTGAATATTGGATTAAAAAAATCATCGCTCTAGGACATTACAAGGCCACTGCTACGAATTGGCCTGCACAGTTTATACCACGGTTTTTTATATTCCGTGGTTGTTTATACTCATCTCCATGCATATTTCATCAGGTCGTTATTCCATCTGGGGGTCGCCAAACAGTGCGCTTGCTATTACGACCCTGCCACTAAAACTTTTTTCTTCTTTAATGATAGTCTGTAATTTGCGCTAAATGCACGGGCTGATGCATCTTCTTTGAAGGCTCCTTGGCGCATTAGTTTAGCATTGAGTAGCGGTGCTTAAAGCCGCTGGTTCGAACCACGTACGTACCCGTACCAGGCCTCAGTCACTATTGCTACCTGCGTGAAATAATTACCTACAATCGCGAGCTGCGCCAACCGTAGATCGCATTCTGGGCTAGCGCGCTCTAAACGGTTGAATGTTATAGTTTTTTAACGCTGTTTACGTAATTTTTTGTAAATACTTGTTGAAATTCTCGTCGAAATAGTTTTTGTTTAGTGTTTAGTATATTCAATTGTAGGATAAAATAGTTGAAAAAGTTTTAATGTAATTTAAGAATAATATATATTACCCATCTATTTGATAAAATATAATGGCAAAACGTCGTTCCTACTATAATTGTTGCAGGGATGGATGCTTAACGAGAAATTAAAAGGATTCAGATATATAATTTTTTAAGTTACCGAAGGATAAAGATAGGTAAATTCATTTCACGTTTTTTGTTATATAGGTACTTATAGCGAAATAATAATTAAGTAATAATTTAACTGAATGAAATAATAACTAAATACTTCATTACAAAACTAATTTGAAATTTACTTCACTAACCAAGTACGTCTGAGACGTGGTCCTTCACTGCTGGCCGTATGAGGAAGCTCAAGGTCGCTCAGCGAGTTATTTAGAGGGTTATGCTCAGGGTTTCTCTGCGTGATAAACTTAGAAATGAGTATTTCCGCAGTAGAACCAGAGTAACCGACATAGCCCAACGGATTAGTAAGCTGTTGTGGCAGTGGGCCGGCCATATAGCTCGAAGAACCGACAACCGATGTGGAAGAAAGGTACTCGAGTGGCAGCCTCGTACCGGTAGGCGAAGGGTAGGGCGACCCCCATCTAGATGGAGTGACGACCTGGTAATAAATGCAGGAAGTCGATGGATGCAGGTGTCTCAGGACCGTGCTTTGTGGCATTCCTTGGGGGAGACCTATGTTCTGCAGTGGCCTTATGAAAGGCTGTAATGAACCAAGTATCTACTTACGTACCTGTACTCGTCTTTGTAATTAAAACATATTAAGTTGTAGTAGCACAAAATACTGAAATTAAAACTTTTTTACAAGATTTTCCACTAAGTACCTAGATTACGATCATATTTCTGTTAGGAATCGTATTTCGGGTTTATTTGTTGTTAACGCTATCTACCTTTACGAACCAAGCATCGCGATTCCCGACGAGTGGCCTTGCAATTTGCATGCGTTAGGCATCACAGAACTCACATAGTAGATAATATGGTCAATTATAGTCAGCATAGGTACTTTAACTAAGTAACTAACCATTTCATAATGTATTTTTTACTCTTTATTAACAGCCCTTAGCAACCAGGTCCGTTGTGACGTAATAAGGAGAAAAGATGCAAAGTAATACAGACACTTGCACGCAGCGATAAATTTTTATTAAGCTTGCATGCGCGATTTATCTGATTAATAATAACTATGCAGGCTAATAAAACGTCGGCAAGCAGTCAACATCAAAAGAGTGCAAGAATGCAATGTAGATGAATTTGTGTGGTATACTCGTAATTGTTTACGGTCTGAAATCCTGGCCTTGTACAATTTATGTATGTAAATCAGCTCCACGATACGGAAGAAAATCCTAGTGTGGGGGTAACTTTCTTAAAATTAAACTTTAGCGTATACTACACACACTCCTGTACACCATGATGGGATGAGTATTATGGCGCAGTGAATACTCTTACACCACCACTACACGTCGTAGGAATTATAAACTCATATTTTTTTAATTATGACATTAATAACTAACCACTACACTGTGTCATGAAGGTATTTTATTTATGCCTTTATGAATAAAAATTTTGAAGATACGTGAACTTCGCCAACACGCATTGAGGCAGTGCGGGGGCCATTTCATTGCCCTAAAACCCTTCTCAGAAGTGAAAGGAGGCCTGTGCCCAGCAGTGAGACGTATACGAGTATAGGCTGTGACTTTACTTAACTTTTTGTACAAAATATTTTAATTGCCTAACTTTTATATTTCGTCAGGTTATGATTTATTTGATTGCTATCTTTTACCTAACAGGTGGAAAAATAGGCTCTACATATTTTATTATGCTAAAATGTTCAAGGTTATTTTGAGGTACTATTATGTATTTGAGGTCATTACATCTATTACGAGTCCATTGCTGAACTTAGGTCACCACAAAAGAATGTCCCAAAACACGATCCTGAGCCACTTGATTCCATTGACTTCCAAGTCGTCATCCCATCTATACTGTCACGAGCCTGCCACTCGATAACATTTCTTCCACATCGGTTGTCGGTTTTTCGAGCTATAAGGCTGGGCCATAGCAATTCACAACGTTTTTGCAAACCGAGCGATCCTTTCAAATAGGTGCCTGCGTAGTAAAATAGTAGGCGTGAAATATTTATGAAATATTTAAAATTTTGCATTATTCTGAATTTATACGATAAAAAGGACAGAATTTTTGAGATTTTTTTATAAATTTTTGTTCACCGTTTGCATATATTACTTATTCTGGACCTTCTCTGCAAATTTAGCTATACATTTTAAGATAATGCTGTATTGTTATTTTATAATTTTCATGGAAATTAACATAAGACTATCGTTTAAAACTTGCCGTTATTTTTAATAAATCAACTCATCAAAATATCGTGTATTTAATAATTATCAGTCTCCGAGGTCCAATGTGAGAATAGGTCATCAGCCTCTTTTCATAATGAACACTACTGTTTGTCATATTAATCGCGTTCTAATAACTCGTAATATAAGCAGCTAGTTCTGAATTCTATTTTATAAAAAATACTTTAGTGTTCATATCTCAGTCTACTAGGTTTAGTGCGAGAATAGTTCATTAGCCTCATTTCATTTACATATTCATTTGCCATTTAAGGGAAACATAACCATCATCTTCATTACAGCCCTTCACAAGTCCAGTGCTGAACCTATGCCTACCCCAAGGAATGCCACAAAGCATTGTCTTGAGCCACCTGCATCCTACGACTTCCTGCATGTCTAACCAGGTCGTCACTCCATCTATTGGGGGGACGCCCTACACTTCATCCGCCAGTACGAGGCCGCTACTCGAGAAACTTTTGTTCCTATCGGATGTTGGTTCATAAAACTATATGGTCGGCCCATTGCCACTCAAGCTTATTAATCCGTTGGGCTATGGCGGTCACTATGGTTCTACTGTGGATATCCTCATTTCTAAGTTTATCACGCAAAGAAACCCTGAGTATAGACCTTTCCATATCTTGCTGAGCGACTATAGGCTTCCTCATACGGCCAACAGTGAAGGACCACGTCTCAGTTCTATAGGTCATCACTGGCATAACGCACTGGTTGTACAGTCTCGTTTTTCAAGTTTTGAGGTATACTTGACGAGAAGATGTGCTGTAATTTCCCGAACGCTGCCTAGCCGAATTGAATCCGCCGATTGACCTCTCGGTTGAAATTGGACTTACGTATTCGGACTATATGTCCCAAGTAAAAATACCCATCAACAACTTCGATGTTAGTGCTTCCAACACCTACCGGCATAGTTGCGACATGGAAATTAAACATGGTCTCTGTTTTTTCCATGTTCACATTGAGACCTATCCGTTGGAAGGCATTATTGAGGTCATTGAACAGTGCTTAAGTCCTCTGGCGATTCTTTGATATGGACTATATCATCGGCAAAACAAAGGTGATTGATGTACTCGCCGGTGATGTTAGAACCGTATCCTATCCAGTCCAGTAGCTTAAAAACGTCTTCCAACACAGAGGTGAAGAAAATCCGGGGTATATCGTCACCCTGTCTAACACCTCTCTGCAGATGGATGGGTTTCGTACTCTAGTTCTGTACTCGAATAGCCATCGTAGCCCTATTGTACAAATACTTCAATTGTTCAACATAGCTACAGTCAACTTGAAACCGCTGAAGGGGCTGCAGCACAGTCCAAATTTCGACGATATCAAAGGCCTTCTTATAGTCCACATACGCAAGACAAAGTGGCAGATTGTACTCTTCCGTCTTCTGTAAAATTTGCCTAAGGGTATTTATGTAGTCTATGGTGATAAAGTTTATTAGGAAACTGGCTTGTTCAGGAGGGTAGAAGTCGTCAAGTCTGCGTGCGAGACGATTCGTTATGAGTTTTGAATACAGCACATAGAGGCAGCTCAGACGGGAAATTGGTCTGTAGTTCTTCAAGAGAACGTAGTCGCCTTTCTCGAAAAACAAGACCATCGTTCTTCTGCTCCACGCCTCCGATGTAGTGCCACTATGAAGGACGTAAATTAAGAGCTTATGAAGGATTTCAAGTACCGGTTTTTCACCCTCTTTCAGAAGCTCCGCTGCAATTCCCTCCTCGCCCTGGGACATGCCATTTTAAAGGTGCTGAAAAGCCATTCTAATCTCGCTCAGACTTTTGTCCGGAATATCATCGGAATGGTGTCGAATAAGACGTGCTCTTGGATCGTTACTTACACTTACAAGTGGCTCCAACGATGACGCGTATAGCTGCACATAAAACCTCTCAATCTCACTCAAGATCTCAGGTGTCTCAGAAACGATGCTGCTACACTCAGCCTTCAGCTTTGACAGTTGGCTTTTTCCTGCAGATATCCAGTAAAGAGTTAAAACCCTGAATCCGCTCGATTCGTTTAAAATCTGTCTGATTTTTGTAATATCAGGGTTCAGTTGCCTGTACCTGTTAAATCTGCTGAAGACTGCAGCTTCATTTCCCGTCTAACAGACATGAGATTAAGAGTGTGATCGGAGAGTTTTTGTGTTGTTCTGCGGCGGGTCTTGCAAAACTTAGCCCCGATCGCATGGAAAGTTTTCACGAGCTTGACATTCATATCATCCACTGCATTGCAATATTCTAGACACTGAAAACGGTTTTGATGCTCGAGCTGATATTTCGGGACTATGGTTTAGAGCACGAGAACAGTTGTGTGCATCATAATGAATCCACTCTCATTTTTAGACGAATCTTCGGGCATTAACCAGCTTCAGTTCCTGTGGGACCTTTTCTGGAATAAAGAAATCATCTTAAAAATTCCTTCTTTCGCCATGAATTTGGCCCTTGCATTCTGTTGCCCTATTGTAAATTTACCTACCTTCAACTCACTGTTCTCTCTTGTGCCTAGTTTTGCGTCGAAGTCTCCCATTAATACCATTTAGTGGGTTTCGGAGGAATATATGTCTCTAGATATATCCTCATACATTTTATCCACCTCCTCATCGGGATGTGCTGAGGTTGGTTCGTAAACTTGTATGACCTTTAGCGAATACCGTTTGGTGATTTTGGGTATAAGGCACACAAGCTTCGGCAACACACTCTCAATCTTTACAACGTTGTTAACGAGAGACTTGTGGAAGATAAATCCGACACCTCCTTGGGACAGATGGTCGCTCTCCCGGTGATAGAGCAAGTTGCCGGATTCGAGGATTACCGTGTCCTCCCCCTCTCTTCTGACCTCGAATAATCCTATAATATTCCAGCACAACTAGTCTATCTCTTCTTCCAGCTCCAGCATCGTCTCGTCAGTCCTCATGGTTTGTGCGTTATATGTTGCTAGGTTGGGTCGTTTTTGGTGGTAA
The DNA here is from genome assembly GCA_033319125.1 of Parnassius glacialis. Taxonomy (NCBI): domain Eukaryota; kingdom Metazoa; phylum Arthropoda; class Insecta; order Lepidoptera; family Papilionidae; genus Parnassius; species Parnassius glacialis. The sequence goes on along the minus strand of JAVANC010000026.1, from coordinate 11,815,944 downwards.
CCGAACTTCCACCGGAGATTCTTAGCACCCCCTGCTCTGCCGTTACCATAGTCGCTACCGTAGCCAGGAAGAGCGGGGCCGCCGGGGACTGGGGGCCGTCTCCTTGTTACTGTCTTCATTGGAGGGTATATTGCAATAGTTGCCACGCTTGTCAAGCGAGTTGGCAACTGCAGATTTATATTGCTGTTTTGCTGTTATCAGAAAGATGCTGCTGCCCATCTTCTGCCTCAGTTTCCTTTATTCGCCTCTCACGACAGCCACGGGAAGACTTAGGGTAGTGGGTTTTCTTACCCGAAACTACAAGGGAAACATAAAGTTCAATAATTACATTACAAAACTTATAAAATAATATATAATCCTAAAAACCGATAAAGTTTCCACTATATCTAATACATAATAAAAGCTTGCACCATAATATAATGTTGTATAAAAATTATAAAATATATAAGAAGAAAAATAAGTGAATGGTATTTATAATTAAACATTAAGTACTAATCAGTAAAAGCAGTTAAAAATAATATTATATATAACCTATAGTGAAACTACCAATTATAAATTTTGTAAGCATTATTTTTAGGATGAAAGATATCTAAACCACAACATTTTAAGTTAATTTTTTGACATGTGCGAGATACAAAATTATTTGAGGCATATTTCGTAACTTTACGTAAAGCAAAAAGAGATTTATTTCTTGTACCTAACCTGTGACATGCAAGATTCACTTTGCTTAGAAGTAGGGGAGTTGATGATGTTATGAAGCAATTTGTACTACAACATTTGATCTCTTATATCGAGGCGTTTCTCAAGGATATCACTGTCTAAGTTATCAATAACGGAGTCTACAGAAGAATTATATCGCTTGAAGTGACGCACAAACTTATTGTTGATTTTTTCAATCATTTTAATATTAACTTTGTACTCAGGATTTCAACATGAAGAACAATTACTCAAGAATAGACCGCACCAGTGTGATAAAGGCGCACCAGTGTAAAAAGGCTTTTTAAAATCTTTTGAGATGTGCATATCTAAACCTAGCATTTTATAAGCTCTTTGAGTTACGTAATAAATATGTGATCTCAATAACAACTTACTTTCTAACTGAACACCAAGATAACGCAGCTCATTTACTCTCGTTGGTATATTATCGTTAAGCTTATAATTTAAGACGACGACGAGGATCAATAATGAATATTACTATTTGTCATATTAATCGCGTACTAACTACTCTATAAATGTCGAGATATGAGTAGCTAGTTATGAATTCTACTTGATATAAATTATTTTAATGTTTAAACCGTCACACCATGCAGTGCTGAAGTAAACGACTCGTTGTTCTATTTTTAGCCGGATTGAAAAAAGGCGAAGGTTTTTTTGCAAGTTTGTTACGTGATATCTTAATAGTAATTCTTATTGAAAGAATTTTTTAACTTTTAACACTTATACAGAAAAAAACTCTGTCCTGACTTTTATCAACGAGTCCTTAAAATTGTAATTTCCAAACAAATTATGAGATTTATAGATACATGTTAAAATTTAAATACAATATTATTACATATTATTAAGTAAACGCTTAAAAAAAGTTACATAATATGACACCCCCCTTCTGTGTGGACGGAGGGAGGCCTATGTTCCGCAGTGGACTTTTATAGGCTGCAACGGAGGGATGGATAATATGACATGAAAGTACGAAAAGACGTGATATGAGAACCATTTTACCTTGATATTGAATATCAAGAGGTTAAAGGTTTAAATAGTTTTAAAATATAACGATTATTCATTTTAATCAAACTGTTTAGAAAAATCTGAAAGATTTGAAATAAACCATTACTATAATTATATCCTCTTGGAATTTACTTGGCTCCATACGAAGCTTATTAAGCCAATTTTGGCATGTCTGCAAAACAAAAATAATATTGTCCACCTTCAGATGGAGATACAATAATTTTCTTACATTATTAAAAGAGTAATAAAAAGGCACCAGATGGCCTGTAAAAGTTTCTTGATCTTAGTTTCATTGTAAGCTTTAAGAAATTAACAAAATATAATAAAAAAACTCACTAACAGAAAGTTAACACAGAATTATTATTATTGGTGTAATAAAACTATTTAAAAAGAAAGTCATTGAAGTCAAAAAATTAGCCAATGGAGCAATTTATACTCTTTGGCACATTCTAGCCATACCGTGATTAATGAATTTAATTTAAACAAAGGCACATTGTTGCATCCGAGCTGTATTATGAAGCTTAGTATTACTTCGCGTATTGTATATATTCTTTGGTATTACCTAAGTTACAAGAAAGAAAGCAGTGTTAGCGTTATCATGTTTTAAATAAAATTATGAGGTGCAAATTGCATCAATGGCTTACAGCGGTACATAAAATATCTATTTGGGAAACTACAAAACTTACAATATTCACTACTTAAAACAATCGTTCATTGAACAGTTAAAAATATTTTTTTAAAATGATTATAATAAATAATTTTACTATTATAAGGTATTTACAGGTTATGAAAAGTTATAATAAAGTTATATGTTAAGGACAGTAAAAAACTTAAAAAATATATTTGTTTAGTTATTTTATGTAGGGCTTCATACCTACCAGGTTATTATTACCTTCATATAGTTAAATAACTATGGTAAACATACAATAGACTATGATAATATATATGGCTGACAGATGCATACAATAGATTACCAAAGATGTTAGCAACAAAATTAATTTGCTGTAGTAAAAGGAAATTATGGAAAATACTTATACACATAATTGTCATATGAATAGCTACTCTATATTTGAGCATAAGCTATTTAGGTTATTATCAGTAATATAAGGTTAATGATGTTGTGTTTTTAACTAGTATGTACGTGTGTATATGGAAGGTATATTCAGTTGCAAATTTCTGATCTTAAATGGTAGTAAGTAGTATTGCACATAATAATATTATTAAAAAGCATAAAGTTGTTTTGAAATAAAAACTGCCACTTCTCAACTGGATGGAAGCCATTGCAACTGAGACAATTTTTTGGGTCTTAATCCTTCATTGTGAGAAAATTAAATATACCTAGTCAGGTCATAAATTCTGTCACATGTTTAATATGAAATAATTGAAACAAGTTTATTCATTATGTAACCATTTATATACCAAAATTAACTTAACAAAACAAAGATTCTTATGACACTAAAGTTTATTCAAAATGACCTCCGTGATTTTGAATACAGGCCTTCAATCTGCGCGGCCAGTCGTCTATCGCAGCACGAACGAGGTCCATGTCAATATCGGCGGCTGCCTTAATCAAGGATCTCTTGAGTGACTCCAAATTGGGATGAGGCTTTGAGCACGCCTTTTCAAATTTCAATCAAATCTGGACTGGAGGAGGGCAAGTCTTCGTGCCGGATGAAGTCGTGTGTTCGTGTCTTGTGTGCTCTTCGCTCTATGAGCTGGCGCCGAACCGCGTTGGAATACCCAGTGCCTGTTATTGAACATGGTATGAGAAACAGGTTCCACAAGGTTCGTCAGGACTGTATTTTGATACACAACTGCATTCGTTTTTACACCTTTCTCACAAAAATGAACTCCCCCAATAAGAAACTCCCAACCATACCATGAGCGAGGATGGAAAATGACCTCGTTGGACACGCGGAATATGGTTGCTCGCTTCTTCACTACTGTGTGCGTACACCTTATCATTTCGTTTGTTGTAGCTCTCTTCTACGGTAAAAATTTTTTCATCCGAAAAAAGAATTTCCCGATATTTTTTTCTCGCGTACCGCTTCAACAAAGCGCGGCATCTCTTCAGTCTCAGGTCCATTAGACGAGCATTCAAACGATGTCCTGTTTTTCTTCGATATGCCCGAAGCCCTAAGTCATCATTTAACACCCTTTTCACCGTGGTTCTTCTTAACCCCATCTGAAGGGCCAACAGTTTCTGCTTACGTTTGGGATTTCTTTGAATTCGCGCCTTCACAACTTTTATCACTGCTGGAGTCCTAACAGACCGAGGGCGACCACTTCTTGACCTGTCATCTACACTAGAGTCTTCATTGTATCGTTTGATGGTACGATAAATGAATCTTTTGGTTATATTCAAATTTTTCAGTATGTCAAAAATTTGAATTGGCGCGTAACCGCAACGATGCAACGCAATAACTGCAACACGGTCTTCTTTAAGCGTCCACTCCATATTTAAAAATGAGTAAAATTCTAAAAAGTATACAGTTTTATTTTCAACAATTCGAAATTCGAATTCAATAAACTTTTTTGTGGCCAGCATTCTAAAAGAAAAGTTTTTACTGTGTGACAATAGTTATGACCTGACTGTGTATTATTATTGGATATGATCGGATATGATTTATATTATAATTGGATATGAAAGTAGTATATGCTTATAATTTTGAAAATTGTTGACCACAATACATAACCTTTAAAACAAAACAATAATACAGATATTATTAATAATACTTACTACAAATAATTACTACTTATGTTGTACAATTTTACTTAGAGTTGATAAAACCACTGCTTCATACATTAACAAGAAAGGGATGGTTCTCTTTTAATAATTATTGAGGATTCAATTATATCAATTAAATGAAAAATATTGGAAATTAAATATCGATCTGAAATTAAGCAAAGTAAACAAAAAATAGTCATAGGAAGTTTTTCAACTGTATTCAACAATATCATAAAGTCATGTCAAAACTAAAAATTGATGAATTAACACTAAGAAATAATAATACTATTATACAGAACAATCGTTTTCTGTAGGTATGGCTCAGAAACCATGGCAGTTATATTAGATTAGGGTTGATTCTGCTATGCATTTCCACCAATTGCTATGCTGTTAATATGCTGTTAAAAAATTAAGTTTATATATACATAGGTTTTTTGTTTGTCCACATGGGCGGTAATTGTGAATCAAGTGCAAAGGCATTCAAATTATTCATTTTGAATAAAATAACAAATTATTAACACCACTTGGCAGATAATCATACACTACTACTGCACATGTTATTATCACCTCATAGGCAGCTCACACATATAGGTACTATTAGTGAAGCATTTTGTAAAAGTATGGCACTTCAAAATTCATATTTAAATAATAAAGCGATCTTTCTTTTGTCAAATACTATAAATTATAAAATTATTATTGCTCCATAGTACCAACTTTGCAGTAAGTGTAATGTAATTCTTTACCGGTCTTTTGTGTGTTTTTTTTTTAATTTAGGCTTTTGTTATAAACATAGACTTAATAATAAGTTGGTTTTAGATTATAAACATGAAAATATTGCAATATAGATTTGATTTTACAAAACTAGTAAAAAGCTTATCTGTGATGAGTCACAGGTCATAGAATTTATTAAATGTTGTCCTTCATAAATATTACATTTATTCCAAGTGGAGTTCAGAGGTAAAGTTAAGATATAAGGCAGAATTTCACTTCAACAGCTATTGCACGGGAAAAAATAAATGAGAGAAGCTTAAGCCTTTCCTGTAAATATTTAATAGTAAGCATAACACAAGATATGGATAAATTTAACATTTACTCATAAAACCCATTCAGAAAAGCATTTCTCAAGTTTAATTAAAATTTATATAAATTAAACTGGAACAGATATTCCAGATGTGTTTATCACAATCATAGATCGTCTATGGGCCACTTCTGCTGCTATCAAGCTGGCCTTACGTGTAAAAGGAAATGTTAAAAAATAAAGATATTTTTTTAATGTTATTTGATCAAATATGTAACATACATATAATACCTTCAATTTTTTTATAAAATAAGGAAAATTGTAAAATGTTTCCATTCATTCATATTACAATTCGCAACCCTGTCTTCAAATACCGACATATTGTAAAGAACGTCTCGAACAAACAGAGAATATAAATTAGTGGTTAAACGAACTTAGCTTAAGTGAAGTTCAACCATAATTATACGAAGCTCCTTGTCCGAGACGGTACTCCCATCCCAACATTCCATGGTATAGGGTTGCAACCAAAAGCAAGGAATTAGATAATTCTTTGCTTTGAACATAATGACATTGCATTTGACGGACGGGTGAATATAGTGTTGTGCATAAGTATCTGCTGTTTCAAAAATTTTTTGGTGCTTGGATAACTGTGATGAACGGGTATAAAATACCCAGTAGGTACTACATATTGTAAAGAACGTCTCGGACAAGGAGCTTCGTATAATTATGGTTGAACTTCACATAAGGTAAGTTCATTTAACCATTTAATTATAATTTAAATGAATACAAGATTGATGGAATCCTCTGGGAATGACGTGGTCGCTTCCAAGCTGTTCTTAAATAACTTTTGTAAGTGGTTTGTAAAACCTGTGTTTTATTGTATAATATTACTTTGAAAAAAAAAATCCCGCTTGGTTTCTTGTCGGTTCTTTCTAGGACAAAGGTTGTTTTTCGAACGAGCGGTAAAATTAAAAAATACTTTCAATAAGAATTACAATCTATATTGAAAAACAATTGTATTCTATTATATTAAATACATTTCACTCAGGCCAGCAAAGGAAGAAAGATGGATCGCTCCCTGCTGGACGCACACATAATCACCTTAAACCATATCATTTGATATGATCTCTTTGATCATCTTTGATCATTTGATATATCATACAATTAATTTAAGATGCATATGTGTACATGCGTGGGTGCTTTTACACTAAGTTGAGCATGGTTTTGGATTGGTTTTTGTGTCAATTGAAATGCACCGTACCACTGAATGAAATGATCCGATTTTGAACTTACAATTAAACATACAGAAAAGATGAGAGATAAGAGAGAAGTAAATAAATATATTAATGTATGTAAAATGTCTGATTTATCATTATACACACGTGCTATGAGCATGTGTCAATTATTATTTGATAAAATTTGAACTGTGGTTACTGATTGTCCACTAAAGTCCAGTTGTAATCCAAATCAAACCGGTAAAGAGCACTGTCTGGCGATACTTACACACATATCGGTATTAAACTTTGTATAGTCTTTTAAAGTTTATTTATTCGTAAATGTAGGCCAAATTATGATAATTACAGCGATATCATCACAACAAAATTAAACCATAGTCTTTACTTGACTTACATTTTCAAAAATTGATTGCAACAAATTTCTTTGCAAAATGTAAAAGCTATATTTTGTATTTTAAATCATTAATAAAAATATGAAAAATGATGACAAGGTCCCGTTTTGATTACAAGTTCTTAATAGTGTTAAATGGAATTCTTTGCAGTATATCTTTGCAGTGATTGTTGAGCCAGATTTTCCCTGCAAGCAGCTTTTTTTTAATAAATATAATTTTAAAGATTTCATCGCGTTAAATTTTAACAGTTGAGTAAAAGAAATGAGTTACCATTAGAGTTTACAGTATAGTAGTTTTGTAAGAACAGCCACTAACAAATATCATTCCGAGGGTGTCATAAACTGGAATGTTTTTTTTTTATAAGATAAGGGTGACAAACGAGTATACAGTCCACCTGATGGTAAGTGGTTGCTGCGGCCCATAGACATCTACATCTATCCTCTATTACAAATCAAAATGCAGATGCGTTGTCACCCGTAAGGACTAAGATGGAATGCCTCACTTCCAGTAAAAAGGGCCTCCGGCCACCTGCATTCACCAAGTGGAACGCAGAGCTAAACCCCTACTTCACGCTGGTATTCTGTGAGGTCAATCCGTCTGCCAAGCGTGACTACTATGGAAAACATCCCCTCTATTAGGAAATCTATGTGGGAGGCCTAAATGAATTGTAGATTTTCGATATACTGTAATAGTGATGATGTTGATAAAGTTTCATGACTATGGGACGAACTGAAGTGTTTGAATTACTGAGGTTGTAATAATTTTAGAATAAAATTAATTTATAAATAAAATTATTTGATGCCAATTTTGGTCAAATCTACGCAGGAAGAGCTTAAAGTAATCACAAAGTCTTGCGGTTATGTTGAATCCTCTTCATTTGGGTACAGTTGCAACAAATAAAAGCAAATATTGAAGTGCTTCCTTTATTAAGTGGATACATACTACACTTCACTATACATTCCGATCTTCTTTGTTTTCTCAATTCGAGCTAAGTGATACATTTTAATTTTACTGAATATAAGAAGTAATTGCTACTGTTGTATTTTCTTTTATAAAGCAGGGTGACAAACTAGCACACAATCCACCTGATGGTGAATTGATGCTGTGGTCCTTATAAACCTACATATATCCTCGATCAAGAACGAAATAAAATTTTGTTGTAACCCAAGGTCAATGGTTTCCGGTTCTCTACACTCACTATACGAAGGAAACACAGCAGCATGAAGTTGATGTTAATACTGATATACTAAGAAAGCGTGTTTTTTCTCCGACCGAAGCGACCCATTCGTTGACCCATGTTGTAGAAACCACAATATAACATTAGCATGGCTATAACATGTGTAAAAGAAAGTTTTCAGATAGATTCTCTTCCAATATAGCCTCTAATTCATTTATTCTACTTCATTATCGACTATTGTGTCAGGTCGGTCATGGGAGTTTTCTAGTGCATAAAAATGCACAGTGACCTAGAAATCCTACTGAAGGACATCACCGCGTTACTGCATAGAAATGCTATTCACTTTGTTACACGTATGTTTACACACTCAGTTTGTCACTGCTGAAGTGCGTTGGGATATATATAACATGGTATAGCTTGTTTCATTAATATATTGATTAAATTTTTAGTGCTTGGGTTTGGATTTTCTCTTCTGTTGTCTTTGATCCAATATTTATTCTCATTTCCAAAGTTATGTAAATGTTAATAACATAGGTATGTTTTATAAAGAAAACTAGATTTTTATTCATAATTTAATCATATTAATGTAACCTCATACAAATATCAGAACCACAAAAATGATTTACTGGCGTTTGTTGTGAATAACTTAAGATTATTCTAGAAAAAAAAATTACGTTATATAATAAGGAACTTTCCATCCTTTTTCCTTAAATTTATCAATTTATGGTGCGTACGTGTCTGAAATATCAAGTTCAACCAAAAAATAAATAGAATAGAATATAATAGAATGATTTTTATTCAACATCAAGAACGCTTATTGAAAGTTATTTAAACTTTACCGTATGGACAAATCTTCTGACCTGGGACGAACCAGCAAGAAACTTTAACAAAAACTGTGACTTACTAACGAGAACGTTGATGACGATGAAGCAAAACCTGTGCAGAATGAGCCACATCATCTCGAGGCTTTGCGATAAAAATCAAAAAATGTACCAAATAAAGATAATATTTCATCTAAACAGAACTTGAAATTATGATGAATGGTATCGAATGTATAATGAACACTTATCTGCGTTGTTTTGTGGTTCCTTAGTGTATGGTAGGAAAAGCTGAATTCATTAAAAATCATAAAATGGTGATTAAGTTTAAAAATGCATGAAATGATGAGAAGGTATAACCTTCTCGTCATTTCATGAATTTTTAGGGTTCCGTACCTCGAAAGGAAAAAACGGAACCCTTATAGGATCACTTATTATGTCTGTCAGTCTGTCTGTCAAGACCCTTTTTATCAGAAACGCGTGGAGTTATCAAGCTAAAATTCACATGACATACTCAAGTCTACTGTCTCTTCGAGCTGTGAAAAAATCAAACTTCTAAGCTAACGCAATCAAAAGATACAGCCGTTTATGCCGCAAATTTTCGACATTCGCAAGGGAATCAAAACCAACGGGGTACTCCCCGTGAACTCAGAATCTTGAAATTTGGTACGTAGCAATGTTTTATAGCACAGATAAAGTAAAAATTGCGAAAAGCATAATTTTTTAGTTACATCATATCAGTTTATGGAATTAAGGTGGTCTAAAAATGCTAAAAGGGCTACATTTTGAGGCGAGCTTCCATTAAAACATACTTCAAGCCGCCGAAGAAGATTAGTAAATTTTTACCATCCGTCAACTCTCATATGCCTCTACAAGATACAAGAGTATACAAGTTGGATTGTGAATGTGGTCTCTCTTACATAGGACTGTATTTGGTTATTACTAAACTGTACTGTATTTGGTGGTTACTTATAGGCGTTTGCTTAGCAATCTGCATACGTTTTTTTTTGCTTTTAAATATTTATATCCTTTTATCGTCACGCTTGGTATATATATTTTAAATATAAATACTAAACGTGACGATAACAGTAAATCCTTTCTTCAACAGAAGAGGTGCAGCAATGTTTCTCATTTCCAACAGGCATATCAATCCCGCTTGCAGTTGCTCTTCTTCTTATTTTTCATCAGGTACGTAAATGTGAAAATGTTTGCTTTTATGTGCTGATTAAGAAGATAAAGCAAAATTAATCAGCAGCTATGGCTGGGCTGACATATGATTCTTTCATTGAAATTCTATACTGATACGGTCTCGAACAGGTCTTGTATTTACACTGTATAATCTATATAAAGTGTTGAGGAACTTCCAGTTCATACGATAACATTTTCTTATTTTTTATATTTAATAAATAAATGTGTTCCAATAATAAAAATTTATAGTTTAAATGACACAACGGTTGAATAGCAAATTTTTATTAGTAATAATACTTTTGTACATTTAAATCTAAAATACATGGTATTTACATAATATTTGTAATATTTATTTACAATTTTACGTTAAAATATGTAAGGCAGTGTAAATTAAATTATTTTGATAATAACTATTATAATATACTCTAGTCAGTATTAACTACCTACTTATAAAATTAAAATAAATATTTAAGCATGAAGCATATTTTGTATCGCCTTTATATGTTTTCTTTAACGATTTTTTATATTTACTGATGCTAAAGACGTCGCTAAATTTAATTTATTATTGTATCTACTACTCCAAAAATTCTAATTCTACTTATCCCACCATCAGGAGCCATCGTCACTTTTATATGAGACGTGATATCTGAATCGCAGCTGTACCAATGTTCTTTGTTTGCTGTTAGCTGAAAATAATAATTGAGTATATTAATAATAACAGTCATGCAATATTTTTTTCTTATAAAACTGACGTGGTAATACGATAGTAATTGGGTACTGTAGTCCATGGACACCTGAAGCCATCTTCAAACAAAGAAAGATATAGATGAGTCGTCACCCCTGAGGGGTAAGATAGAATGTCTCGCAGTCTGTAATTGAAATGACTTTCTGTACCTTTCAGACCGAAACGCAGAAGAGTAAGCACTACTATTAGGCGGTAAAATGGTTATGATGAAGTTTTATATATGCATGTTTTCGAAATTTTAACATTTTTATATTCTTCTCACCTTACTTGGTTTTATAATTTGACGCCAAAGGGCATCTTTCGATTCTCGCCAGCTAGCGTTTCCCAAATAAACACCTTCTATTTTAACAGTATCGGGAAAATTTCCTTTGAATTGAGTTGTGTCGACGCAGACCTTTTTTATTCTACCAAAGAATCCCAGCTTAAACACAGCCCACTCCTCACCTGATGGAATAAATATATAATTTAAATATAAATTATATGCATTATCATATTTGTGGTGTACAAAATATATAACTAAAATATACATTTTTGGGACTGTGTATGATCAAGTTTTAAATAATTAAAAATGTAAAAAAAAAAACCAGTAGAACAAACCAACCTTGAACTTTTAAAGTACCATCAGCGTTAGCTTCAATAACAGTTGGCCTGTCTAGTCTTCTGGCCGTTTCCCATCCGTCTGCCATTATTTTACTTTTTCCTGGCTTAATCATGTTACTTGGATGTCCGTAATGTGCATTTGAGAATGCTAAAATAAAAAAAATATATATAATAAAATAAAAACTATTGACAATAAAATTACAAAGAAAATTTTTACTATAAGTATTAATTTGTGTGACCAAAAAGTATCTTACCAACGCAATAACCGCCGTTTACCACAGATACTAAGTCTACTATTTCGTTGTAAGCTGGTGTTTCTGGTTTAGCTTCACCGAAAACCCTTAACCTTGCTATTCCCCCATCAGGAAAAATATTAACACGTATATGAGTCCAAGCTTCATCACTCAATACCTATGAAATTATAAGGCGAAATTTAACATCATAAATTAATAATAAACTTAAAATAAATAATTTATTATTTAAATGTAAATATGTTCATGTTTATCAGTTATAACTTAAAATAAATTAAAACTATTAGTGGTTATTAAACTTCACTAACTTAAAACTAACCTTTTGGAAGTTGTGTCGAGTTTCTTCGTATCCGGGCTGTAGTGCAGTGATTGGTACTATTTCTTCCCATTTATCTGATTTTAGTTTTTTAATTTGTTTCAAATCACATTCACTGCAGGCAGATCCAATACATTTAATTCTTTCTGGCATTGATACTTCATCTAAAATAATATTATTTATTTTAAAAGTGACGCTTTAGTTATTAAAAAAAGTACCTGTGATGTATGAATGTGCAATCAATTTATTTTTTCTTTTTGTACCTACAAATACTGACCTTCAGAAGCTAAACAAGCTGCTTGAATGGAATATTTAGGCGCGTAATTTCCAGTGAAGAATGCTGTGTCAACTAGAAAACCTGTAAAGAATGACAAAGTTCTTGAAAAACTTTATAAAAGCAACAAATATGATATAAAAAAATGTATTGTTAGAGTAACGTGTATACTGATTATAAAAAGTAATACCTATAAAACTTATTAGAATTTTAAAATATTCAAGTACAATGCATACCTCTGATGACACATTTTGTTGCAAGTTTTAATATACACCAATCATGACCCGCAACGCGTTTCCTTCTAGTCTCCCAGCCATCCATCCATTTTCCAAACTCTGTATATTTGTCAGCAATAAAAATGGGATCGGTATCAGATATCATGTTCTCACAAGCAGCAAAAAAATCATCAGTGGCAAATAGTACTTTAGCACCAGCCTGTAAAGAAAATGTTATTATAATTAAAATTTTGCGATGCTAATAAGTTTTATTTTTAGGACTGGTTTTAACCATTTCTTGTTAAGATCAACAGTAGCCACTAAGATATTATAAGCTTTATAAATTTAAGCGAAAATACTAAGGCGTTTATAATTTCTCAGCATGCTGAAGGCTTCTAGGCACTGGCATATCTAGTACAACTGTTTCTTATGTAATAATAAAAAATAAAGGACTAAATAATAAATCAAATAAAGGACGTAATAACGGACTTAGACAAATTAAATAAAAAATAAAGACAAAAATAATATGCAAGTTTGGTTTTTGATGAACCCTACGATTCAAAGACTATAGTCAAAGGATTCATCAAAGCTACCTGTATAAATCAGATAGGACCTCATGTTCAAGCAGTCCATCATATAACTAAAAAAATATCGTTTTCAATATTAATAATAAATTTTGAAATAAAAAATACAACTTACACTAGCACTTCCAAGTTCACTTAATTGAACAAAGCTTGGTTTTACAGATTCAATCATTTTAAATAAGTTTTAGGTGCAATATCACTCTGTACTCAAACGCTGGTTATGAAATATTGAACATTACTGTACAAGTCACCGCTTATATATAATGTTAAGAATACTGATAACAACAAAAATAACAACAAATCATGCATTCCAATTCACTTCGATCCATTATTACGGTTCCGTGGCGCAGTGGTTTAGCATTGAGAGATTGAGCCGTAGGTTCGAAACACGCAAATAACAATTTATATGACTTCCAAATAATTACTTCGGGTCTAGTTATTGTTCTTGCGCAATTTAGGCATGTCAATTGCCTCCCCGATCCTGGAGAAATTCTACACTGAGAATTTCTCCAGGATCGGGGAGGACCTTTTTTTTTAATAAAGAATACGTTTGTTTGCCATATTTGTATTACGGTTTATTTTATACACATTTTCAATAAATAAATAGATGCAAACTTATCCGATAAAAATGTTATATATTTAAAATTATAATACATAATTGTATTTCAACCCATTGTTGCTATTTTCATTCCACTTGTAAAAGACGGAGAATCTTATTTCGGGAGTACGTTCTTTCTTTGTATGTCACTCGATATATTCGTCAATTGTGGCCCATTGTTTATTTTTCTTCCTTTATCTAAATAGGATATACTTTAACAGTGTTCCCATGTTTATTTGGGGAAAATATCCATCCTATGTCTTCATTAAATGTTAACGTTGAGAGGACATTGCAGTTTTCGATATTCCTTACTCCACCCACGCTCAATATTGCTAAGACAAATTCGATTTTCGAAATGGATTAGACACGGAGCGATTGCCACTTGTCTAGGCCCACAGAAAGCTCAAAAATAAGACATTTTATATTATGATAAAAGGTGACTTCAAACAACGAAAGAGAATAAAATAATTTCCGAATAATAGTTTCAGAAGTCGTGTATGTATTAGCAACGACTTCTGAAGCTATTATGAGGTATCATATAGGCGACAGTCAAAAACTGAAACTGGGCATTGGCAACTATATATTGTAGCTCAAGATATGAAGGAGTACTATGTTAAGCAGTGGAATTAACATTAGTTAGTAAATATAAAGTAAGTTTATAGCCTATATATGCACCATTTCTGGGTGGCTGGGTACAGGTCTCATTTATAAGAGGGTTAAAATAATAAAAAATAATATACGAAATGTAAATATACAAACAACGGTAACAATAAAAAAAAATTTCTTCATCAACATCATCTTTGCAGTCCTTTACAAGTCCATTGCTGAACATAGGCTTCCCCCAAGGAACGCCACGAAGGACTGTCCTGAGCCAGCTCCATCCATCGACTTCCCGCATGTCTTACCAGACCATCACTCCATCTAGTGGAAGATCGCCTTACAATTTACTAATCTGAAAAATAAGATAAAATAAGAATAGAAAATATAACTTTCTTTATTTAACAATCTAGGTATATTTGTGTGAGTTGGTGGTTTGTTTGGATTCATCGTCATCATTACACAAATCAAAATTGCAATGCTATGCTTAACACAAAATAACTACTATTATAAGCCAGAGCTTAACTACTATCCAACCCGGTAATTGGTGATGTAGCCGAAGATGGTAAATGCACTGATTTAGGTTAAAAAAGCCTTTTCATTCTTGCCTTGAATTTTAAAAGAGGCCAAGCTGTAATACTAATGTGGAGTAGCATTATCAGTAGAAGGTTATCGGTTCTGCACTCACTAGTCTGTCTGTTCAACGTGTCGAGTTTGTTAAATATTCCATAGTATTAGGCCAACTGGCACATTCTGGAAAAATCCATCAACGAGCTTGACAGAAATATTTACATCGTAGTAGTTTTGAAGTAAAAGTTCTTCTACTTGAGAGTATCTTGTCGCTTCTCCTCACAAGATCTCCGGCGGTAGGGACTTGTTAAAGTGATGGTAATGGGTCGGCTTGTCGGCATCATAGAAAAGTGAGATAGTAGCGTATTGGTTCCCTGTTCCGAGCGACGATAACCTTGATCTTTTAAACTGGTAACGAGAAATTCAATCTTAGTCCTCAGAGTAACAACGCAACTGCATTTTGATATTTAGTCGAGGATACTTCACCTAAAGCATGGACTTATTAACACGTTGTCTGTGTGCTCGTTGTCACCCTTATTTCTATTTAAAAAATATTCTGTCCTACAAACAAATTGATATTGTATAAAAATTTCAAATATTGCTCACATATTTTTTTAAATAAATTTTCACAAGAACATTATTTTATGAAAGAGAACTTTAAGTAAAAACTACTTCTTTCAGTTTTTACTTAAAGTTAAGTAAAATACCATTCCGCATTTTATTAATTTTTTACCAGACATAACTACTGATTACTTAAAGAACAATCTCGACTTAAAATATATTTTAATAAAATAAGCATAGAATAAAATAACTCACACGTCAGTCATACAGGGGGTTAGGCAATGACTACGGACTTTCATTTTGCATGATTCCGACACACCTTACTGGCTTCATTTGAATTTAAATTTATATTAAATTCCATGATTGTAATTTAAATTTTGACATTTTCTATACCTTCTTATATTAACATGGTAATAGCAACATAATAGTAGCTTAGTGTCTTCTCTTATAAAACTGTTTTATTGCTTTTACTAGGATTAACAAAATTTTAAATTAATTATATCCCACCAAAACATAAATGTAATAAGGAGGCCAAGTTCAGTACAAACGACGTTCAGGGTTGACGGCTTCTCCGATAAAAAGTTGGGATCTGATCTTGGCCCCCTTTTTACATTTTATGTATTAATGGGAGAAATATTAACTAGAACTTCACATTACTTGGTTAAGCTTAAGTCAATACAATTTACTCGTGGCAAAATGTAGGTGCAGCTGGTTGCTTAATTCTATGTCATTATATAATAATTATTAAAGTTTATTATATACGAGTAATAAATACTGCAGTTGCCAAACCGTTTGCTAAGCGTGACAACTTTGTCAAATATTTTCCCCCTGAGAAGCTATCTACCACGGATACATATGTTCAAAAGTGGTATTTTGATAAATTAAAATAAATGAATGAAGGTTTTAGGTAGGTACCCAAACTGGCGTCAAAAACCGACTTAAAAGTTAAGACTTAAAAAATGACACGTGATTGCTAATCTACCTGCAAAAAGTGGCAACTAATAAACAATGTTAAACAATAAATAATAAACTGGTAAACGTGGAGCGGAGCGGAATGGAGTGGAGTAGAGTGGAACGGAGAGGACTGGAGTGGAGTGTAGTGGAATGGAATGGAGCGGAGCCGAGGGAAGCGGAGTATATATAGTAAAGTGGCGTTAATTAGATTATAATAGGATAAATTGTAATACTCATATTTTTCATCATCATCACCATTCATCCATTCCACTCCTGAACAAAGGACTCCCAAGGAATGCCAAAACGTATAGTCCTGAGCGACCTGAATCCATCGAATGTCTGCATGTCTTACCAAGTCCTCATTCCATCTAATAAAGGAACGCCTTACACTTCGTCTATGGTACGAGGCTGCCACTCGAAAACCTTTTTTACCCATCGGTTGTTGGTTCTTCGAGCCATATGGCCCGCCCATTGCCACGTTTACTTACTAAACTGTTGAGCTATGTCAGTAACTCAGGTTCTACTGAGGATATCCTCATTTTTAAGTCTATCTATTATATATTAACGATGAAACCCCGAAGAGAAACCGAGAAGAAGAAAAGTAATTATAAAATAATTAAAATGGTACATTATAAAGATCATGATAACGATCACCACATTCAAATGTCTTATTGTTAGCCATGTATTCTTTAATATTATATATAATTTATCTTTTCAGTGCTTAGAAGACTGCAATAAAGAGGACGATATGAATGACAAGCTCGTGGAAACTGTCCATGCGGTCGGAGCTAAGTTCTGCAAGAACCGCCGCAGAAGAACACAAAAATTCTCCGATCGCACTCTTAATCTCATGGCTGTTAGACGGGAGATGAAGCTGCATTCTTCAACAGATTTGACAGCATACAGGCAACTGAACAAACAGATCTCTAAATGCATGCGGCAGGACTTACGCAATTTCAATTCAGCTCGTATTGTAGAAGCGATTGAACGAAACCAGGGCTCCAAAGTCATTGCTAGAGATTTGTCCACCAGAAAGAGCCAACTGTAGAAGCTGATCACCGAGTGTTAGCGTCGTTTCTGGGACATCTGAGATTTTGAGTGAGATTGAGAGGTTCTATGGGCAGCTGTAAACATCATCGTTGGAGCCACACGCAAGTATGAGTAACAATTCAAGAGCAAGTCTTATTCGACACTATTCCGATGATATTCCGGACGTCAGTCTGGGCGTGATGAGAATGGCTCTCCAGCACCTTAAAAGCGGCAAGGCCCCAGGCGAGGACGGAATTACAGCGGAGTTACTGAAAGCGAGTGGAAATACGATGCTTGATGTCCTTCATAAGCTCTTTAATTCCGTCCTCCATAGTGGCACTGCACCGGTGCACCTTACGGTGGGATGGACGGAGGCTTGCAGGTTGACGTCATCTATACGGACTTCGAAAAGGCACTCGACCGTGTGGATCATGTCATCCTGCTTCAAAAACTACAAGCACTTGGGATTTGCGGTGATTTATTAAGGTGGTTCCAAGCATATATTTTTAATCGCAGCCAAGCTGTGATCATAGGTGGTTACAGATCTGATTATATAAGTGTCCCTTCAGGTTTCCCGCAGGGATCTCTGCTTGGCCCTCTCCTGTATATAGCCTACCTGTATGATATAGTAACATGTTTACAACACGCTAAATTTCTTTTGTATGCAGACGATAAGAAAATATATATGAATATAAACTCAGAAAAGGACTGTCAGCTCCTTCTGGAAGATTTAAACAGGCTTGCTCTTTACTACAAAAATAACCGCATAACAGCTAATATTGACAAATGTATATCAATCTCGTTTACCCGTAAAATAAAACCTATACAATATTCTTACCACAAATACAGCTATCCTATATCAAAAAAAAACAACGTTAAAGACTAGGGAGTGACCTTAGACAGCAAACCTTAACCTTTTCAGAACACATTACATTAATAACCACGAAAGCCTACAAAAATCTTGGATTCATCTTGCGGTGCAGTGTGCACAGCACCGGTGGAGCAGAATTAAGATGGTCTTGTTCTTTAAGAAAGGCAACTCCGCTCTCTTGAAGAACTACAGACCGTTTCCCTTCTGAGCCGCGTCTACGTGCTGTTTTCGAGAGTCATTACGTATCGTCTCGCGCGCAGACTTGATGACTTCAAGCTTCTCGAACAAGCCGGTTTCCAAAAGGGCTTTAGCACCATAGACCACATACATACAACCACATACAAATTGTACAGAAGTCCGAGAAGTACAATTTGCCACTATGTCTGGCGTATGTGGACTATGAGAAAATCTTTGATTCCGTCGAAATTTGGGTGGTGCTGCAGTTCCTTCAGCGGTGCCAAGTTGACTGTCGGTATATCAAAGTACTGAAGTGCTTGTACAGTAGGACTGCGATTTATAACCTTAATTGTAAAGAGTCTCTCAGAGCAAAAGTTAAAGAAATAAACATATTAACTTTGGCATCGCAATATATTTATGAAAATGTAATGTATGTACATAAGAACATAAATAGATTTAATAAGAATAAGGATGTTCATACCTTAAACACTAGGATTAAACATAAGCTTGTAACGCCAGTTACTAAGCTCCACAGAATTAGTAATTCATTTATGGGGCAATGTATACGCTTTTACAACAAAATCCCAGAACACGTTTTTAGTTTGTCAATAAACAAGTTTAAAAGTTTTATTAAAGAAAAACTCTACAAAAAGGGTTATTATAATATCAAGGAATACAAGAATGAAAATAACCCCTGGGAATAAGGTGATCGCCACCATGCTGGTTCTATGAAAATTCATTCAAAATTGTATAAACAAAATTATTGTAAAGTGAAATCATCTTTCGAAAAAGGCCCGCTGGGTTTCTTGCTGGTTTTTCCCAGGACAGAGATATTTTTCGAACTAGTGGTTAATAAAAAAAGCGGCCAAGTGCGAGTTGGACTCGCCTATGACGGGTTCAGTGGCAGCAAGTATAATTATTTACTTAGGCACCTTTTACAGATTTATTATTAGAAAATAATGGATCACGGTTTATGCATAAGGTTTATGTTTAAGAAATTAAACCTTTTTTATTTTTATATTTAATTTGATTGAACGAAAAGTAAATGGCGGTTTACGATTTATGAAGTGTTAAAAAAAATACTAACTAGATCTCGTTCAAACCAATTTTCGATGGAAGCTTACATAGCAATACGAGTATAAATCATATATTTTTTTTAAGTTTTATCATTCCCTTATTTTAGATGTTACAAGGGGAGGGAGGGACACACATTTTACCACTTTGGAAGTGTCTCCCGTGCAAACTATTCAGTTTAGAAAAAAATGATATTAGAAACCTCAATATAATTTTTGAAGGATATTCCACAAATATGGGTTTGAAAAAAAATTTTTTTTGACTTACAATTCTAGGGAACCCCCAAAATTTAATGCTTTTTTTCTGTTTTTGTGTAAAAATCTTAATGTGGTTCACAGAATACTTACCAAGTTTCAACAGCAAAGTTCTTATAGTTTCGGAAAAAAGTAGCTGTGTCATACTGTTTTTTGCCATTTGGCTACGGAATCCTAAAAATGACTTTCAATAAGTATTATGTAATAAATTTCTATTCTATTCTATCAGTCGGAGAAGACACCTGACTCTTGGTTAAAAAGAGCAAGGCCGTCTTCGCCGTCTCTAGATGGTAATGGACAGCGTTAAGTTTGGAATGAAGTCCCATGATGTGCAAAAATTCACGGATAGCGTAACAGGGGTCACCTTGGTCTTATTGTTCCGCTTGCCCCGAGCAGTATTAGTTGCGAGCGGAAATTTGCCCCTCCCGCCCCACCCAGAATACGCGGCGCAGCATGAGCACCCACGCTCAGGAGTGGAGTAGTTTGGTCGTGGATTCTCAGCGAGAGATTCTCCAGGGGTTCTGGTACCCTCCTGGGGTAGTCTTTTGTTTAATTCCGCTACCATGTTGATGAGGGGGGGGGGGATTGGGCCTCCGGCTACCTGCACTCACCAAGCGCAACGCAGAGACAAACCTCGACTTCACGCTGGTATTCTGTGAGGTCGTGGTTCCAAGACGGCCCATCCGGACGACAGAGAAAGCTGCCACGTGGCTCTAACACTGTTGCTCACGAATCCCCTGGGTAGTGCTAAACGAGTAACACTACATACTGGTGGTAGCTTGGTCTTCTACTGGTGAGAAGCTCGGCCGACTGTTAGTTACCACCCACCTGGCAAAGACATACCGCCAAAGGATGCATATCTTGATCCGGTATGATGTAAGGTGAAACCCATTTCTTAGAGAGAATGGGTCTGGACAGTTACGTTACGAGTACGGACCGGTTGCGACTCGTTGTCAGGTGCCTGGATATGGAGGTTAGCGGGATCCGAAGCACGGTTGCACCACTGGTCGACCGTAGATAGTTGGGGGCCAAATTAATGAGCCAGCTACTCATGAAAGGCTGCCCCGGCATCTGACGAAAACTCCTGGGATGGCTCCACCATGCCAGTTGGCGACCAGAGGAGAGGGCCTGGTGGCAATTTCCAGGGGGGTACGGGCGTCCCAATCTCTATGGTAGGTGCCATCGATGCTGTAACTCTTTTTTTATAGAAGAGGGGGCAAACGAGCATGCGGCTCACGTGATGGTAAGTGACTACGGCCACACATGAACAACCGCAACACCAGTGGAATTGCAGATGCGTTGCCAGCGTTTTAGAAAGGTGTAAGCTCTTTTCTTGAAGGTCCCTAAGCCGTATCGGTCCGGTAAAATAGTCGATGGTAAGCAATTCCACAGAGAATTTGTGCAAGGAAGGAAACATCTAGTAAAATGTCCAGTCGTGGACCGCCAAGCATCCAGATGGTGATGGTGGTATCGTGAATTTTGACGCGATGTGCCTTCGTGAAATTGGGCGGATGGAATTAATTCGAACAATTCCTCAGAGCACTCCTCGTGGTAAATTCGATAGAAAATGCAAAGGGATGCAACATCCCTACGCAGTGCAAGTGTTTCGAGCCGATCAGAAAGAACTCAGTCGTCAACGATTCGAACCGCTTTGCGCTGGATGCGGTCAAGTGGAAAAAACTGGCACTGGGGTGCCCCGGCCCAGAAATGAAAAGAGTATTCCACATGAAGCCGAACTTTGGCTTTATTAAGTTGCAAGCGATGTGCCGGCATGAAATACTGTCTCGTTCTGCTGAGCACGCCAATCTTTTCAAAGGCCTATTTGGGCTTCCCTTCCAAATGACGACGAAACTACATACTGTTGGATATGTTGACGCCGAGGATTCCGATGCTAGCTGAAGCAGCAAGGAGAGTGCCTTTAAACTGAGGAGGTACGACAAAGGGGTTCTTTTTAGCGGTAAACGCGTAAACTTGTGTCTTCTGGGGATTGAACTGAACTAGATTTAGTTGCCCCCAATCCGAGACTTTATTAAGCAAAGACTCGACTTCGGACACAAGTTTGTCTCGGTACTCGGCGAGGCTTTTCCTGAGAAATATTGGCACGGCCGGTATTTAAGGCATCACCAGTGATGTCGTCTGCATAGCAATGAATGTTACCAGTTTGCAATATATCATTGATGTGCAGGAGAAACAGCGTTGGTGATAGCACGCAGTCTTGTGGAACACCAGCGTTGATAGGCTTATAATTAGAGCATGCACCGTCTACTACGACCTCGATGCTCTGATCAGCAAGGAAACTTGTGATCCATTTGCACAACTTCTTGGGAGCCCATAGGAAGGAAGCTTCGAAAGAAGCGCTTTGTGCCAGACCCGATCGAAGGCCTTCGCTATGTCCAAACTAACGGCCAATGCCTCCCCCTTGGACTCTACTGCCTCCGCCCATCTATGAGTCAGGTAGACCAGAAGATCACTAGCTCGACTAGACCCCGACGAAAACCGTACTGACGGTCACTAATCAGCTGGTATTCCTCAAAGTAGAACACTGTTTTTGTCCCTAGGTTTTTATGTGTGACGCCTTGTCCAACTGCCATTCGCTCAACCTATTCACTTCCACCATTAATGAAAAAGGAAAAAGAAGGGTAAGTTTGTACAGCGGTTGCACTGTTATCTCCAATGCAGTCCATTACCACCTTAAGACTGACAAGCCGCACTTAGTCTTCTTGACTGAGATATGCAGTTTAGATGTCCTCGAGATGCGGCGTACTTTGGCTACCCTGGGTTATCATTGGAGCATAATTTTCATCAACACGCCGGAGTCTGTGTTTACGTCCGCAACGATATCTGCTGTAAGCGTCTCTGTTACCTTGAAGACCCCACTTTCTCTACGACCTGGGTATTGATAAACACAGGCATGTATAAAATTATTTTTTCTTGTATCTTCCAATCGCGCAGCGGTGGCCAGGAGACAACTAGGCTGTTTAAACACCTCAGTGAAGCCTTTGATTTGGCTCTTAATCGGTACCTTTCTGGGGGACTTTAATGCCTGTCATTAGGACTGGCTGTTCCCATACCAGAAGACCGACCCCGCTGGGAGAGCAGCGTGGCATTTTGTCTTGTCGCTGGGGATCTCCCAGCTGGTACAACAAGCGAGGGCACCTGGTGTGGATGGGCACACAGCCAACTGCCTCGACCTTCTGCTGACGGCCGATCCAGAAAGGAACGATGTTCAGCTAAACTCAGCCTTGGAAACTTCTGACCACTGTCTAGTGAAATCTGTGTCGTTATATTCCCCATATATATTCTTAATAGTGGTAGAGCCAAGTGGCGGCATATGCTGTCGCACGGATGGGCCGGCTCGAACCGGGGTGGTACCACGACCTCACAGAATACCAGCATGAAGTAGAGGTTTACCTCTGCGTTTCGCTTGGTGAGTGCAGGTGGCCGGAGGCCCTTTTTACTGGAAATGAGGCATTCCATCTTAGTCCTCACGGGTAACAACGCATCTGCATTTTGATTCGCAAAAGAGGATAGATGTAGATGTCTATAGGCCGCAGCAACCACTTACCATCGGGTGGACTGTGTGCTCGTTTGTCACCCTTATCCTATAAAAAAAAAACCTTTCTACGATTTCCACGGTGTGCGGCAAGTGTGACAATACAAGTTAGCAGATTGGGGTGAGATGCGGAATATCTTTGCATTTTATTCTTGGCGGCAGGTCTGCCTTTCGTCTGACGACCCGTCGAGCTACACAGATGCCATAACCGATGTGATACGTCAAGCGATGGAGTATTTCATCCACTTTGCTGACTTAGCCATTAGTGGTAAAACTCTCCCATGGTTCAACGCCAAGTACGCTAGTGCTGAAAAGCACAAGCATATGGCTTACTTATCCCGGGTCGATGCTCAAGACCGCAAAACTCCGAATGTTTGCCTTAAGAAGAGAGCCTTTAATCAAGACGCTAAGTTCTGCAAAAAGGCATTACGCCAAGCCAGTTGCGACCATATTAAAGGTATCGGTACAAAGTTCTCTGTCAAACCATCTGGCAGTAGAGCTTTTTGGTCTTTTTCCAAAGTGGTCGACACAAACTTCTGTCGGTCTACACTGCCTCAGCTGGTAAAACCAGATGGCACTGGCGAATGCGCCTGAATAGAAAGCAGACATATTTGCTTCTCTTTTTGCATGCAATTCGCGTCTGGACAGTAGCAACAGCGTACCATCTCAATTACTTTACTACGGTATCTCTATGTCAGAGGTCCGTATCACCAACAAGGAGGTTCTTAAATCCTTGCGAAGTCTAGAAATGAACAAATCTAGTGTACCTGATGGTATACCAGCTATATAATTTTAAAGGTCTAGGCACCTGAGTTGTCTCCTGTGTTGACACACTTGTTCCGCCTCTCATTCAGTCTGTATATATGTCTGTCTGTATATAATATATATGTATAATATGCAGCCTGTGCCTAAAAAATGTAGTCGTACTGACTATGCCAACTATCGGCCAATTTCAATTACCTTCATACTCTGCAAGATTATGGAGCGTATATTGAACGCCCACCTTATGGCATACCTCGAGCAAAATGATCTCCGCAGTGATTGCCAGTACGAGTTTCGCCGTAATCAATCAACTGGGGACCTCCTAGCGTATGGCACACACATATAAGGCGAAGCCCTCGAGAACAGTTGTGAAGCACTTGTTGTTTCCCTCGATGTTTTCCCTAGTCTATTAGGCAAGCTTTCAGCGTGCGGCTTATGCCCTGGCTTGATTGCCTGGGTGAAGGACTTTCTGAGTGAACAGTGTCACCGGGTCGTCGTCGATGGCTGCTCATCCGATACTGTGGCAACTAACGCCGGTATTCTTCAGGGGTTCATTCTCTCCGCAACTCTCTTCCTGCTGCATATAAATGATCTGCTCATTTCCGGTATCTGTAGGTATGCAGATCACAGCACAGTTGTGGAGAGATGCCAACTAAGTTCCCCGGCCATTCGGGATCAAATCAGTCAGAAAGACAGGCTTTGGTTGAGCGTGTGAATCTCACACTACAGGCAATCTCCGATTGGGGCGATGCCAATCTCTTGAGATTTACATACATACATACATATAATCACGCCTCTTTCCCGTAGGGGTAGGCAGAGACCACTTCTTTCCACTTGCTACGATCCTTACATACTTGTTTCGCTTCGTCCACTTTCATTATTCCCTTCATACATGCTCTACGGTTTAGGGTACTCTTAACCTGGCCTTTTTTCAAGACGTCCCTAATTTGGTCTAGAAATGTCCGCCTAGGTCTACCCCTTCCAACACTTTCATTCACACTCGCCTTATACACTTTTTTCGTCAATCGTTCTTCATTCATTCTCTCGACGTGGCCAAACCATCTCAGCATACCTTTCTCAATTTTTGTCACTACATCTTCTTTCAGATTTTTTTGAGATTTAACGCCTCCAAAACACAAGCGTGTCTTTTCACCGCTAAAAGGAACCCGCTCACCTTGGCTACTACTTTCCGGAATGTATCCTTGGAGTACACTGACCGCCATTGGTTGTTAGCGGTGAATTTTCTCTGAATCTCAACTATGGGAGTTTGGTTGAGTTCAGTGCCAAAGCACCCACAAGGAAACTTAGTGGTCCTTGCAAGGGTGCGGCAGTACTTCACACCGGGGCAGCTTTTTAACTTATATAAAGTGCAAGTCCGGTCGTGCATAGAGTAATGCTATATATGTGCTGGTGCTGCAAAATGCCACGTGGCAGAGTTTAACTCAGTAGAGAGACGTGCTAAGAAGCTCATTGGTAACCTTGATTTGGTTGAAACTAATCTTGTCAGCCCCGAGCACAGGCGCAGAGTAGCCAGTCTCTCGGTATTCTATATGATCCATTTAGGTGAGTGTGCGTAGAAGTTACATGCTTTAATTTCTCCCTCTCCTTTCCACCATCGGACAACCAGGTAGTGAACGGGACTTCACCCATTTGTTGTCGATATTCCACGCATTAGAACCAAAAGGTTTGCTTCGCCGTTTGTAATACGTACAGCAAAGGAGTTCAATAATTTTCCGGCGTCTATCTTTCCATCCGAATACAATCTGGGCATCTACAAGGCAAGAGTGAATAGGCTTTTGTTAAGCTAAGATAGTGCGATTTACTATCTAGGGCTTTATATTATAAGTTAAAAAAATAATCCTTTTTACACAGCTTTTGATTGATACATTTTTTAACTTTTTCCCCCGTTTTTACGACAAAAAAGCATATACATTGCTACATGAAGAAATTATTGACTCCTGTGAGTCGACTAACTGGTATTTATATCTTGTGCTTGTTCTTAGTATTTACAGAATATACAACTGTATTTTAAATATAATTATATTCGTCTTTGTGTAGGGAATTCGATAATGTAAGATTTAAATTAATTTGAGTGTTTAAGAAAAAACTACGTTCTTGAAATAAACTGCAACTGTAATTCAAACCACATAACATACCTATAACATCAATTTGGAAAATCCCTCAAATCACTCTCTTGTAGACTGACTACTATCAGCATTAGGTCAAAGGCTACGAATGCCAGACAAACCAGTTAGATCTGCAATTAAGATAGGTTTGTACCTAGTGTATCGCAAGAAGTTATCGCATTTTATAATTCAATTCTTAGATTGCATATGTTTATAATGCACAATTTATATTTGTGTTGTAACAAGATAATTAAATAAACGTATAAAATTGACATGATAATGTTTTCGCTGGTTCATTGCAATATTTTTATAGTCATGTAGATTATTTTTGGTTACCAAAAATAAGGATATTGCTGAAATATTGCAATGAACCAGCAAAAAATTATCATGTCAATTTTACACGAGCAGTGGAACAATCTAGGGCTAGTGGTTACATTGCAGAAGCCGGAGCATTTAAATAAATCTACTGACTGTCTTAAAACAAAGACAGATATCAACCAACCTTTAAATGAAGAGTCAGTCGAGTGGGAAACCGTCGTTAATATAAAGAAAGTAAGAAAAACTCAACCTAAATTCTTTCAAAAAGGAGGGAACATGCTCATTTCGTCCTTTCAAGCGGTTGAGAAAATAAATTTTTGCACGTTTGGTCACTTCACCCAGACACTTCTGAAGAAGCTATAGCTCAACATGTGCAGAGAATCTGTGGTTAAAAAGGTATAAAAGTTAAAAAAAATATTCCTAAAACTAAAAGATATTACGCGTCTTTTATGATAGGAGTTCCCGAATCGCAATTTGAGAAAGTTATTTGTACTGATTGCTCGCCAATAAACACTCAGTACAATGAATGGATGTGGTTTCGAAACACACAAAAAATAACGGCAAGTCGGGAATAATACTACTAAGCCCGTTTTGCTATATTATCAGAATGTGTAGGGACTTAGAACTAAAACAGCAGATTTTATACTAGTTTTTTGGATTCTTCGTACGATCTGTTTGCTATTACAGAGACAGGTCTCAATAGTTCAATACATAACGGTGAACTATTTCCGCCAAACTACACAATACTGCGATGTGATCGAGTAGATGAACATAAACAAGGAAGCTTCCTCTTAGCTGCATCTTTCAGACTGGATTGGAAAGGCGTTTCCGTAGCTAATGTGGACGCGACATTATTTGAGATTGTTTTTGCAACGGTGCACCGTAGAGAAAAATGTTTATTTTTTTGTTGTGTCGTTTATATACAGCCAAAATGTGATGTAAAAAATATATTTATATATTACATTTGATTGAAAAGGATTGTACTAAATATGACAAAGTGTTAGTGATCGGAGATTTTAACATGCCTTCTTCGACATTAGAAATACAAAACTATTTTGGATATGTTACAGCATATTGTGGATTTCATCAGGTAAATGAAGTGCTTAAATAAACTATCGCATTCTAGATTTGGTATTAACAACTTTGCGGGTAAGTGACGTGGATGTATCACTGTCTGGTGAGTCTAGTTAATATTGACGAGCAGCACCCAATTTGGTCATAAAAATCGCGGCAGTGGACGCGAGGTGTGGGCGATCCTCTTTCGGTATGACTGATAATAAACAAAATGATAATAATATATTAATTGAAAGCTCTAGTTGGAATTTCAGGAAATGTGAGCTCTTAGAATTATATCATTTATTAAAATCAATTGACTGGAGTTCGTTACATCTGTTAGAGGATGCTAAATGATCCTCCGTCTTAATTCTACGATAATATAAAAATTATATTAGCAAATGTGTGCCGTGGAAGAAACGTAAACTAAGTAATTATAATGCGAATTATACTAATCCTGATTGGTTTACAACTGATTTAATATTATATATAAGGCTCAAATGGAAATATCATAAATTATTTAAAATAACGATATCTCAAACGGGTTATGAATATTTTTCACGGTATCGCACAGTAGTTAAAAATAAAATAAGATGTGCTTGAGAGGCATATCAGTGTAGGGTACAAACTAATATAAAAGAGGATCTAGAAGCTTTATGAAATTTCGTTAGGAGTAAGCAGTCCATACCTGATAGAACTCAAATTACTAAAGACGGGCAAGTGATCAGGGATGCGGACTGTGCAAAGTATTTTGCTTCATATTTTCATTTGATATGTAGTAAAGAGCGGCCCACGTTAGATCCGAGAGAAGCGGAACGAGTAGCCGCGTAAGCGTTGAGCTATGCGACGAGCTCACACGTTAATATCGGGCGGATAAACGTGCGAGATGTTCGAGACGCCCTCAAACATCTTAAGCCAAAAAAGTCCGTGGATTCAAATCGGATACCACCGTTCATTTTAAAAGACTGCCGTGCGGTGTTTGAATTGCCTCTCTAACATATTTTAACCTGTATCTAAGAGAAGGTACTACCCGGACGTATGGAAAGTGACCCGAGTGATTCATGTGTTAAAAGGAGAATCGGGTTCCAAGGTGGATGAATATTGACCAGTAGCCTTATTGTCTGCAGTCGCTAAGGTATTCCAGTCGATTATTTATATAAAAGCTTTTAGACAAGTTTACTTCGCGAATATCCGCGTTATAAAATAAAATGATGTGTCTTACCTAGTATGAAGAGCACCTCCCGCCCTCCCTCAATTGCGTGCACTATCCCCGTCGTCCCCCGTATTTATATGTTAATAATCAAGTGTACTCGCAGCTTAACGAAGCTCAGCATGGTTTTCGGTCAGGTCGAAGTACGGGGAGTAATTTATAGTTTTTTTATAAATTATATAGTGCCAGTAGTAGATGCTGGGTGCCAGTTTGACAAATGGTTGACAATGCATATTTTGATTTTCAAAAAGTCTTTGATACCGTTGATTACAATATTTTGTTGGTAAAGTTTGCCGAGTTAGGTTTTATACCTAGCTTACTAGATTTTTTTGCAAATTATCTGAGTGGGCGTAAACAATACGTGGATTTTAGAGGATCTGAATCGCAACCGTACTGTATTTATTCTGGAGTATTACAACGGAGCAATCTCGGTCCTTTAGCATTTATGTTAATGGGTCATCATTTATTTTTTATTATTTTATGTTAATGGAAGATCATTCTTCTTACGGCCGTTGAGGAGGGACAGTGTTTACTATTTGCCGAGGATCTTAAAATTTATTTGAAAGTAAACAATGCTTCTGACTGTCAAAGTTTGCAAAGGGACATTGACAGAGTGGCACGGTGGGGTATAGAAAACAAATTGAGCTTAAATGTGAATAAATGTTCTGTCATGAGTTATGGTCGTGCAAAAGTTCCTCATAATTATGCTTATCAAATGAGACTTAGGCGTCCAAATGGTACCGAAACTTAGTTTTCGTAATCACATTTGAAATATTTCTAAAAAAGCTTTTAGGGATCTCGGTTTATCTTAAAGCGATGCAGGGATTTTCGGAATTCAATTACTATTAGAATTTTATATAATGCTCTCGTAAGAAGTCAACTTCAAACGAATGCCATTATTTGGAATCCACATGAAAGCAAATATAGTGTCATGATCGACAAAAATTCAAAATATACTTACACAATTTTTATATTTCAAGCAGTACTGAATCTAGACTAGTTTTCCACTGATGTATCCAAGTCCATATGACTGGGTATGGTCGGTTATAGGCGCCTGAGTGTGAGGAGAGACATCGCGCTTATTAAGTGGCGAAGCTTGTGAAGTCACTTATTGATTTCATGATGTCTGTCCGTCTGTCCGTCTATCCCACGATTATCTCGAGAATGGTTTCGAATTTTTAAATTCTGTTTTCAGCAATCGATTACTGATCACCCAGGCATCTGAACCTCCTATTTTGAAACTGATTGCTCAACGGCAACTGTTAGAAACCGCTACAAAGCTGATTGCTTCGCCACTTTGCTATGCTGTTAGCTTGCTAGGTTTATTAAATATATGAACGTATTACATGGATGGATACATCACCCAGATGTGGTAGCTGCGCTAATGCTACGAGTACCTGATAATTACGTGTGTTCTGCATTTTTATTTTTATGGAGGATACTTTTAAGTGTGTGAGTAACTGTGTATTCGTTTGTCACCCATGCT
Source organism: Parnassius glacialis (assembly GCA_033319125.1). NCBI lineage: Eukaryota > Metazoa > Arthropoda > Insecta > Lepidoptera > Papilionidae > Parnassius > Parnassius glacialis. The sequence continues at coordinate 11,785,488 of JAVANC010000026.1, read as the reverse complement.
TGTAAAAAAGAAAAAAAAATGCTTGTGGCGTTTCCTCACTAAATGCTTTTACTAAATTATGGGTGAACAACCAACTCTTTTATCATTAATTATACTGACCAAATGCAGGTAAAGTTTAGAAACTGGCTTTGAGATGGTCCAGGAATACCTTCCGTATTTTAATACGTTAATTAATCAAAAAAATATGAGTATGTTATATCGATTTTAAAATTTAAGTAATACGGAATATAGAAAAATGTAGTTGCTACCGACATATTATAATAAACCAACATACAAAACATATCCATTTGTTCTAAAGTTACACTATAAGTACAACTAATTGGACACATCTAAACATTGTATTAAATTGCAGTAAGCCTAAACAATCTAGTATAAAATGCAGTATTTCTAAATAAACGTTAGGTTTCTATCTCGCGTTATTTTCTGTAATTATTCTGTGTAGGCGAAACTTCGTAAACAAAACGTACTGTCGCTGAAGTAGGAAGAGGAACTTTGACGCATTTTATTGTGTTACGAAACAAAATTATACAGAATTTAATTAGTACTGTAATGGCGTAGTTTGTAAAGTCAGCCGGCGTTCGGGAGTCATAATTAATGAACTTGTAGAAATTTCATTGTTGAAAAGTGCCCACAAAGCGCGAATAAAGTATTTAAAAAAGCATTCATTGTATTAAACTTCAACTGAAGATAAGAAACAAGAAGAGACTGTAAATAATCAAATAAAAATATTGAAAGAATTTAAATAACTTCGTAAAATGTTATTGTTTTGTTATTTTTTTTTGATTGGGACCAATGCCATTTGTCGACTGTTCCATTCAATGTAGATGGCCATAACATGTGAGGCAATCTCTGTTAAAAAAATAATATTCTCATTGCGGATCTTCCTCTATAGTAATTGTTGAACCTGTGTCTCTTCTGTTTGTAGGGGGGCATTTTTCATATTCGCCGTGCAGGCACCGGTATGAGTTACCGTTAAAACCCATTAAAAGCCACTGCTGAACATAGTCCCCCCTCATAGATTGCCTCATAGGGGGTTTATATTTACCACGCTTGACAAGCGGGCTAGCAACGTCAGTTGTTTTACGACACCCACGGTATGATGGTATTGGGTAGTGGATATTCTTACACCACAACTACACGGTGAACCTATCGATATGAGTATTTTGACATAAATAAAATGATTATTCCGCCATCTATCGAAAGCCACGGGATCTATTATATAAAGATTTTGCATAGTCACTTCATATGATACATACGAAATAAAATGAACTGATGGTGGATGCTACTACACTGCCAACATGCGGCAACAGCACTGGCTGGATAACACTAAATATAGCTTTACTGTCGGTAAATTGTGTATTTATCTCACAACATGGTAGCTCAGATGCTAAGAGCTTGCTGTAAATTTTACAGTACGTGAGCAAACATGCCACACCACCGGCCCCAATAAAATGGGGAAATGCAATTAAATTAAATATATATTTTTTCGAATTTCGTCGCTTATAATTTAAACTTTTTAACTGTCGACTTTTCGGGTGCTTTACAGCACCCAGGGTCACGGGGGGTGGGACTGAGATGTTTGACGTCCCGATGTCATAGTTAATCTAGCTACCTTCAGTTTTTGAATATTTTTTTATTTAATAAAAAAAATATTAAAAACAGAAATGACATCTGTGTCTGTACCCAGGAGTGACACGTTTATAGGCTGTTACTTTGCTTTTTAACTTTTATCTCGCAAAATAGTAAAACTCCTTCTAGGGTGCTCTTTTATATCTTTAGCGAGCAGTTTGTTTTTGAAAAATGTTAAGCCAATCTATTCATAGATTTTAACATTTTGCATTTAACATGCTATATCAAATAGTGCGTAAGCTTATATTTATTTATTTTAATTCCCCCAATTTGATTGTTACAAAAGCTTAGCTTAAAAAACATACAAGTCTCATATGCATGCGTGCTTGCGTGCGTGCGTGCGCGCGTGCGTGTGTGCATGCGTGCATGCGAGGGTGCGTGTGTGCGTGATTGCGTGCGTGCGTACGTACGTGCGTGCGTGTGTGCGTGCGTGCGTGCGTGTGTGTGTGTGTGTGTGTGTTTGTGTGTGAGTGTATGTCTGTCGTATCATAATCTAACTCCAACCATTTTGAAACATTTATTTTACAGGAGCTTTTGTTTGCGAAATTAAAAATTTTACTAAGCTTATTATATAAATTACCTCCTACGTTAGTAAAAGATTTTTTACGAAGCGTAAATTTTAGCGCTAAAACAAAAGCAGTGTCATATTTAAAAGATTTTATTTGACCATTTGGTATCTGTAATGAATATTAGTCATATATGTAGACGAGGAAGAACGTAGGACCTACAATACTTCCCTGCGGTACAACATATTATATTACAGGTAGATCTTTACTTACAATATTTCCTCCCTTTATACGTTGAGTGCGGTTTGTAAAATATTCTGTAAAAAGTTATATTGGTGTTTCTCTACCTCCAACCTTTATAAGTTTCTTAACAAGAAGAGTTCAAAATTGGACGTAGTTTGATTGTATTTCAATGTAATTATTGTCAGATTTGAATGCCAAGGTGGGTAAGTATACGGTCGTCAAATCTATTTTGGGGACCCCTTGGTTTTGGAAGCCGAAATCACAGGGGACAAGTACTGATTAACTTACTCGAGAAAGATTAACTATTAATAAAATATAAAATAAACTATTTCTGATGAAATCGTTTTTCAGGTAGAAGTCCCAACGGAAGTGGACCTGGCGCAATCGCGATAACGTTAGAAAAAACGAGATTGACTTCATCATGACGGACAAAAGCACATATGCAGGGACGTCACAGTGATCAACAAATCTAATACCGGAAGTCCGAAAGCGAACACCGACTTGTCCGAAGCACTTTGAATATCGATTTAGCGCTTCAAAGGTCTCGATTGACGAAGTTCACGCTTCAAACAAATCTGATTCAAACTGTTACTGGCTCTCAATGTTTTCAGCTGGAATTTAAAAACCAATTCGATGTCCTGAGACCTACGTTGGATATTGACGAGTACCTTATCAGTGTGGTCAAGATCAAGCAATATATGGGCCAAAATCCAAAATTCTCTGATAAGACTCTTAAGTTTATGAAAAGAAGGTGAGTCAACAACAGGAACGCTGATGACGCCAACCAAGCTTGTGAGGAAAGTTGTGTTAGAAGTTTGACATATCGAATAGTGTGCAGGTTCGTGGTCTCTTGGAAGGGAAGGCAAAATTGGCCTCTAAAAATTTGACGTGCTCAGCAGAGCGAGACAGTATTTCATGCCAGCATATCGCTTGCAACTTTACAAAGCGCAAATCCTGCCTCACATGGAATACTGTTCTCATCTCTAGGCTGGGGCACCCCAGTGCCAGCTCCTTCCACTTGACCGCATCCAGTGCAGAGCTGTTCGAATCGTGGACGACCGAGTTCTTTCTGATCGGCTCAATACACTGGCACTGCGTAGAGACCTTGCATTCCTTTGCATTTTCTATCGAATTTACCACGGGGAGTGCTCTGAGGAATTGTTTGGATTGATTCCAGCCGCTAAATTTCACGAACGCACATCGCGTCAAAATTCACGATACCATCCTCGCCATTTGGATGCTTGGCGGTTTACGACTGTGCGTTTTACTAGGAATTTTCTTCCTCGTACAATTTCTCTGTGGAATTGTTTACCACCATTTTTCCGGACCGATACGACTTAGGGACCTTCAAAAAAGAGCCCTCCTACACCTTTCTTAAATACAGGCAACGCATCTGCAATTCCCCTGATGTTGCGGTTGTTCATGGGCGGCAGTAGTCACTTACCAACAGGTGAGCCGCATGCTCGTTTGCCCCCTCTTCTATAAAAAATGTGAAAGCTCTATCGGGTTTTCTCGTCCCTCATACCTCAAAGTCTGAAGACAAAAGTCTTCAACCAATGCGTTCTGCCGCTACTTACTTATGGTGCCGAATCGTGGATACCGACAGTAGATACTGACAATGCTAATCGCATCTCAATCATCGCAATCGTATCGCATCGCAATCTCTTAAGCTCAAAGTCGCTCAGCGAGTGATGGAAAGAGCTATGCTCGGAGTTTCTATGGTGAATAAAATTCGTATTTAAGAAGTCCGCCAAAGAACCAAAATTACTGACATAACCTTCCGTGTTTGTAAACTGAAGTGGCAATTGGCTGGTCATGTCTGTCATAGAAGTGACAACCGGTGGAGTAGACGTGTCATGAAATAGAGATATGTTATAGAATAGGGATAATAAAGGTCTTGATAAACGTACTGTGTGACAGCCCCTGACCAGATGGAGCGACGATCTGCGCAAGGTGGCTGGTAAAAATTGGAAGATCGTGCAAAGTGTAGCACCATTGGAGAGGCCTATGTCCAGCAATGAATTGCCACTGGCAGATTTTTTAATAGGATAGGGTTGATAAACGAGCACACAGTCCACTTGAGGGTAAGTGTTTGCTGCGGCCCATAGACATTTACATTGATCCTCTATTACAAATCAAAATAAAAATGCGTTGTCATCCGTGAGTACTTAGATGAAATGCCTCGTTTCCAGTAAAATTGATCTGCGGTTTTTTAAACTCACCATATGAAACACAGCAGTGTTAAGCTCCTATTTTACGCTGATATTCTTTGAGAGCGTGATCCTTCCCCGATCGAGCCGACCCATTCGTGGTACAACGATACTACTAATACATCTGCACCATGGTTCTACCACGTAAAAAAATGATGATGATGATGATGATGATGATGATGTTGGAACATTCAGTTTGCGCATTCAGGGTTATCTGTAAAATTTTTGGTGATATAGTGTATGATGGTGATGGTTTTAAAATATTACTAAATTGATATATCCGAATCAAGTTTCGATATGTACATTCAGACCAAAGTTTATGTATTTTAAAATTATAAACCAATATTTTTATAATTTCCATAGCATATCTTATATGTGCGGGGAGAATCTGGAGCTCTGATTTTTGGTCTTAGGGATTCGTCTTTGGACGGGTTTATTTTTAGGGCTAAACTTTGATGTATATAAAAAAATTTGAACCAATACAGCCCTTAAATTCCTCATGTTCAGCAGTGGACTAATATAGGCTTTAATGGATGGATGGATGGATAATGTACATAGTTAATACTGGTAAGGTGATTGCTCATTATCTTTATATATAAAAATTACGTTTCACGTTGCTTTTCCGCGATGGACTCCTAAACTACTGAGCTGATTTCAATGAAATTTTGCACACTGTGTGCATTTTGAAACAACTTGAAAGACAGGATAGTTTTTATCCAGATAAGTGACCCTCAAAAATTTTTATTGAGAATTTAAGGATTTTTATAGCAAGGGTCGTTTGAAAGGGCAGAACAACGTCTGTCTGGCGAGCTAGTATGTCATAAATTGCCCAATGGGGAATTTTCTTATAGTGCCACGCCTGGCGAGTGGTTTGGCAACGAAATTTTTTATTCATTATTAACTTTCTTTATTTACTTTGTTACTTTCGTTACTTACTTGTTTTTTTATATTCATTATTAACTCTTAAGATATATAAATTTATATGACTGCATTTAGCATAATATTTTCTCACGAGATAAAGCATAAATATGCTTATTTTCAAAGACTTAAATGTAAAGGTAAAAGTAAAGTAAGCCCACATGTACCCACATCCCACAGCTAGTTACAAGTTTCTTCTCATTTACGAGAGGTTAATGGAACAATAAGTTCGGCGCGCTACTTCATTGCGAGTTAGTCTTCGAATTATTTTTAATTGTTGAGATATGCAGATTTTCTCACAATATTTTCTACCATTGAGCACATAGTAAATTAGCACTTAAAATTATGACTTACAATTTAATTTGTGCCGGCCGACATCAAACCCGAATTTGTTTCAATTAAAACGAAATTTAAATTTAAAGTACATAATTCGAATGCTGAATTCTACCACAACAGTTTAAAATGTAGAGGGACACCAGTACAGCTAAGGGTCTATACATAAGTAAACGTGACCCATTAGGCACGATGCCAACCGGTCACAGGCATTACTCGCTACTCGGTACATTTTATCAATTTGAATGTGGAAGATAATTGTAAAAGCAAAAATGTTATTAGTTTATACAAGAAACGATGAGAGTAATAAATTATACTAACGTTTATTTCTAAAATAAAAAATTACAGAACTTTTTATATTATAAATTTATTTTTTACTACAGTACAATGCCTTCTTCTCGGTACGGACACCGGACGACGCTGAAGCTATTTCTTCATCTCCAGAAAACTAAGATCCTATGGCGGTGAATACAGGGTACCGGTAGCTGGAGAGGGATGTTAAACCGATGATTGTGAATTATGAACAGTTCTATTTAAAAATATTCTAACAACATCTGTCAAGTGGTAACAGTCCACTTGGGACAATTCATTGGACAGTGTGAACACTTTTTCGTGGTTGATGCCATGCTACAGCAATAATCGATCGGCTCGAATAGGTAAGGACCACGCTCTCACAAATTTAATACCAGTGTAAAATGAGAGCTTTATGATGTTGGGTTTAATGCTGTAATCGTGTGGTTAGTGTAAAGAATCGGAGACCCTTTTTAATGGGAAAGAGGCATTCCACCACAGTCTTTATGGGATATAACGCCTGTGCATTTTGATTCTTAATCGAGCATATATGCACATGTATATGGAACACAGCATTCACTTAGGTGGACTATGCGCTCGTTGGTCACCCTTATTCTATAAAGCCCGTTTGGTGTCTTTTATTTTCCTTCCTAAAGTCGGCAGAGTATAAAGTCAACAGGATCACTTTTGCAATAAAGTGTAATATAAATATATAGGAAGTCTTAGAATTGGCATTGCTTGGTAAGTAATTTAAATTAATACACGCAAATTATTTTATGAGTGTTAGTAATATTAAGTTACCTTTTTTTTAAATATTAAAAACTACAATAATAAAAAAAATTAAAACTAGAAACTTAATTATCATATAGTCCTACTCCCCGCGGTATCGTGCCAAGAACGCTGTCTGCGTTTCCCCGCTGAATTGCTATAATTAGTCATTGAGCGAGAAAAGAACCAGCCCTTTAATCACCAGCAGCAACGACCAACCGCGGATGGAGTTCCTTTAGGAACTTCACCGCACGTGGACCCCACGTCTGACCGATAGTCTCTACAGCAAATGGCACAAATATGTAGTCATCTCTCAGAGACTCATTTTTAATAAAAAATTAAAGTTTTCTTTATTTTTCTCAAATATTTATCTTATCCAATTCAAATAAGTCTAAAATGATTGTTGTGTTGTGCTAGGAGTGGTTTATCATAGAACTCGAATAGTGATTCTGAACTTGCCACTTACGATTCTACTATCACTTTTTCGATTTTGATTTATTTCTTATTTTTTATTATTATTGAACGTTTTGTAGATCAGATTTGACTAACCAAGCGGAACATATTGATCTTCTCATGGACGGCGAATGCAATATCGAAAAGAAGCACTAGGCGTGACGAACTGGCAATATTAAATCGCTTACCCGAGTATTTAGATGCATTGGCATCACAATTGCTAAATTCATTTGGTGTGTTAGTCCGTGAACAAAATGACTACCTACTGAAGCAAGTATTGTCAAAGAAGATTATGAAGAAAAAAATAGTTAATTTTAGCTGATAATATGGAGAATAGAAAAAAATTAAATCCAATTTTGTAATGTATCTATGTTTACGGAAAAATTATAAAACTATTTGTTTTTTTGGCATCTATGGCTTGCTCCTGCTATAGTTATTTGGAAGCTGACGGCTGCAGTTTAAGACAAAGGAAATGTGTTTTACAGCCTATCATATAGTTGCAGCGTAGCTCTGCAATGAAATAATAAATAATTCAAACGTGTAGTAGCGGCATATGAGAATCCACAGCCCCGTTCATGTTCAAATTAAAATTAAAATTCTAAATTTACCTTTAAAAAGGCACTAATATTTTTTTCTTGGTATAATGTTGTATTAGAAACATTTCGTTCCGTGGTTGTCGTAAGAGGCAACTTTGTAAAGTGCCAGTGAAGTATCATGGCTTCCAATAGATAGCGGTATATACATCTCGCATATGCCAAATATCGATCTTCAATCCCCTTGCAAAACATAACGAATAAGGTAAATCCTCCCTAAAACGGGAGAGAGTTATGTCCAGCAGTAGATCATTACGGGCTACAGAATCGGTGCGCTAGCATATAAAACTAAGACGCCAATGCTTTGACCGCACCGTAGCTTTGATAGCTAGATTTGATAGGCTAGAGTAACGTGACATTCGACTGCAAGAATAGGATTAGAAGAGGCGGCTCATCGAGCCCGTACCGTCAACATGCACAGTAACAGTAGCGAAAACCCGCTTATAACGGTATATCGTTGTAATGTTATATTATTCGGTTAATTGGAAATTTTCTATTATATGGAAATTATATTAAAAATGTTATATATACCCAAGTAGGTAGGAACATTAATTTTAAAATAATATTTTATAACTAGCGGCCCGCTCTGGCTTCGCAGGGTTGGAATTTGTTAATGTGGCGTTATTTAGACCTAAGATAATCATTAAAGATCGTTTATTTTATCTTATCAATATTTTCTTTATAATAAAATCTCTAATTTTTTTTTTTGGATAAAATGTAGTCAAGATCATGACTGGTATTATTTGTTCGTGAAGTTTTGTTACTATCGGTTCAACGATTCTGAAGATTAGCTCGGACAGACAGACAAAGAAAAATTTAAAAAATGGTTACACATGTGGCAATGGCATGTAAATATTTTATTCAAAAATATTACAAACAAAATCAACAACAATTATAGAGAATATTCTCAGGACCCGTCGTAGCTTCCAAATTAGCAAAACCAAAGTTAATTTATTTGCAGTTTATGGCATTTTCTATCGACTTCAAAAAGTAGATGGTACTCAATTCGACTGTATCTTTTTTTATGTGTGTTACCTCATAACTTTTTACTTGGTGAATCGATTTCGACGGTTCTTTGATCTCGAATTATGGTTCTATTCTTTTACTCATTGCCTCCAATATAAAAAAATTAAAGCAACTTCTTTATAAATAAATTATTTGAGCAAATACGAAATAAATCATAAATGTTTAATATGTATTTAAAAAAAATTAAAAATATTAATGGTCTTATAGTTATGAAAATGTACGTTGAATAAAAAGATATGATATATGAAGCATGTGCTTCGCTCTCTCTTTTCCTCCTCCATTCTTTAATTGTCACAAGTGACAATTAAAGAGCGAATTAAAACGCGACATAAAATTTGAAGTAGTACAGGTCAAAATGTTAAACCGCTCTTACATTGTATCGTCATGTACGGATAAATGTTTTGCCACTCCTCACACTTGTCGATCAACTCAACTTTACTCAACACTACGCGCTTTCAAGTGATGCCGGTGGGAACGATGGGCCGAAACAAGTGCCAAAAGTCTGCCTTATAAATTTGCGTTGAGTCGAGACAAGTTGAATTGGCTTGCAGGAGCTGAAGACTGCAGAAAACGATTCTCGGGAGTAAATGGTTGAGGCTCCTTGAGGATGACGAAGGCTTAAAGTTGTAGTTTCCGACGGTTGTTGGTTTCGTGTTCACATCACGTCTTTGGCAGCGTAAGAAAAATGGAAGATCTTCCACAGGGCAAGGTGTTTAGCTCGGGAAGTGGCCAATACTCCGTGTGGTTATACAGAGCTATTTTGCATATACCGCAGTACATTGGAACTTTAAAAGCGCGACTTAGACTTCAGTGCATTTCGCTTGGCGCGACGAAAGCGCCGCCACATGCCCGTCCAGGATAATCTTGAATTGGAATGGCTGAACTGACTGTGATGAAACTTTATGAACAGATAGAAATTAATGCCAGGAGGTATCTGTAAATTACGAAAAGCACTTTATTTGTTTTTTATATTAAAATTATAATAAAATTTTATATATTTAAAAACGTCCAATTTTATATCAATTTGACGTTTTTAAATTGAAGTACTTTTCAATAAAATGGTCTTTGATTATCTTAAGTCTAAATAATGCCACATTTATAAGTCCTTTTCAGGCATCATCAGGGCGGGTTGCTTGTTAAATAATAAAAATGAAAATGGCGTCGGAATATTCATTAACCGAATGAAATATTTACAAAACATTTCATATAATATTTTCAATCTTCTTACCTTTATGAAAAAGCCTAATCCGTCAAACTGTGTTAATTAGCACGTGTCCTGCTTATCAATTTCGAGATGGGGCTTTCTCCTCTCATACTTCTAATAATCATCATTGCTTCATTACCGAAAGTAAAATTTTATACATTTAATTAATACCTGCCCTAAGGGATTTTTATTGATCAAATAAAAGTTATTCATTAAATTAATTATAGTTACTCAAAATAATAAAAAAGCTACGGTTACTTAAGAGTGGTGTCTATGGCAAATATCGGCCTTATTTTACACAATATATGAAGGAGGCTGGTGTTCGGCAGTGCGTTTGTGATGAACTGTGCAGAATAGTTTCATGGATATAAAAGTGAAACAAATGAACTATTTTATTTTAAATACAAAACAATTTTTTTATTCGTTTATGTTGTAAATCGTATTTTTTATCGATCTTTATTTATACAGACGACTTTTTAATGTTAAATTTAAATACGATCTGTGGAAACACTTCTGCACCGGATGTTTCACAACTTTATTAATTATGACTTCAGAGCAGTAGCAAACAACACAAGCCAAACTCTAGTGTTAATTAAATGTTATGTAATCGTGTCATGTACAGAATAAAACATTTCATGATTTTTCATTGCTCCATTGTTCTAGTTTTATTTTAATTGAAGTAGACAAATGAGCACACAATTCACTCGATGGTAAGTAGTTGTTGTGACCTAGGAATAATAATTAAGAGTTTGAAAAACTTAACAAATATTGATCATGAGCTGTGAAGTTTCTGATAATTATTTTATTTTAAGAATTTTATTTTTTTATTATTAAGATAAAGTTATGAAATTTTTAAGTCAATCGACCATCTAATAGTTGGTATAAATTACATTAAAATATTCCGTTACATATATAGATATAAAGATACATGCGAAGCTAGTAAAAACGTGTTAACAACAAAGACTATTAAGAATCTAAAATGTAGACCCCTGACAACTGACATGCAATTACACATTTTACATTTTACCAGTTAAATATTAAAAACCAAAACTAGAAACTTAATTATCATATAGTCCGACTCCCCGCGGTATCGTGCCAAGAACGCTGACTGCGTTTCCCCGCTGAATGACTATACTTAACCTTTGAGCGAGAAAAGAACCAACCCTCTTATCACCAGCAGCAACGACCAGCCGTGGATGGAGTTCCTTTAGGAACTTCACCGCACGTGGATCCCACGGACCGATAGTCTTCACAGCAAATGGCACAAATATTTAGTAATCTCTCTGAGACTCATATTTGCGCCACTTACTCAGTTCAGCTGCCTCTGATGAGCCGCCCCGGCTGTAAATAAGGTACCCCTGAGATAAGAGGCCACCAAAGTGTCTACGCAAGTAGCATCCTACACTAGGGCTTTACCTCTCTCCCGAGGGACCAGTTTCATACCGTCTGTTCTCTTGCCATCCTCTCTAAATATTCCACAAGGCTCTAAAACCGATGGAACATTTATAGAGATAAGAGCTCTTCGGATAACATCGTTCGAAGTACTGTGTTATGAAAATCTACCAGCACATTTCTTACATGAATGTCCGTGGAGCCCAAACTTTTCGACGCTGCTACCACAGTGGCACTGAGGGGGTTGATAAATCACTGCTCCTAGTCGGATTCATAGGAAGATGCGCAAGCTTTAACCGTCAAGTAATGTGCCGAGATTACTTGATGGTAAAGCTTGACTACTAGATTCCTTAGTCGAAAAAGCTAGAAGGCGTGCCTTATCTTGGTCACTATGGAAATTATCAAACAAATCTTTCTGCACGCCCCGTTCCAACGGAATATCCCACTGTTTTTGTTGGTTGACTTCCAGTGGAACATTTTCGACGGGACAGAGCGTTTTACATGTCTGTCTTGCCTCCTTAGCAAAGCATATGTTTAAAATTATGTAACATAAGTCACTGACACTATGCACGGAAGCAAGGAAAGCAGGCAATGCAACGCTAGAGAGAGTTCTCACACCAGTGCCACCAAATTTTATAGGTAAAGTAGCTTGAGTCCAGGCTTTTGTATTTAAAGTTAAATTTAGAATTTTTTCTATAGCCATTTTAAGATTATTATCAATATCTTTTAAAATATCCGAGCATTTTCCAGACTGGACTCGAGCGGAGTATGTATGTAAATCTAGGTAAAAGGAGACAATATTTTAAAATAGTAAGAGCTATGTGGGGTTTTAATTTATACAATTTATCAACGTCATTTAAAAACTGATCAAATTATTGGAAAAAAATATTTCACATTTATTGCTACTTTGTTTAGGACCAATATTTTTAAAATTATGAAAAATATGAGTAATATCAATAAAATCGTCTCCGGTTCACGTCAAAAACGTACGATACGCCGCAGCACAGCCGCACACATTCTGTGCTAGTGTTGTTCTTACCAGTCAAGCCGACATGCTGCAATAAACTTTTTGCGATATAGATTTACTTTGTACAAAATAGAAAAATAGTAAATTTAAAGTTACTTAGTTATTACTGGGCACAGGCCTCTTTTCATTTTTGAGAGGGTTTTAGGGCAGCGAAGTGTCTACCGCGATGCCATTGACGCGTGTTGGTGGAATTCGTAATATGGCTTTTAAATTTCTCAAACTTCATTCATATAAAATTAAAATAGAGATAAATCATTTAATTATACTTTATTTCATTTTTAAATTATTTCTTCTGTTTTCGTAAAATTAAAACTTTTTTGAGACTTTTCACGTGGTAGAGCCATGCTGCAGCTATATTGTGGTTGTAACTCGAATGGGTTTGCTCGACCGGGGAAGGACCACGTTCTCACAGAATACCAGCGTAAAATAGCAGCTTAACGCTCCTGTGTTTCGTATGGTGAGTATTGAGAACCGGAGATCCTTTTTACTGGAAATGAGGCATTCCATCTTAGTCCTCGCGGGTGACAACGCATCTGCATTTTAATTCGTAATCGAGGACAAATGTAGATGTAAATGGGCCACAGCAGCTACTTACAATCAGGTGGACTGTGTGCTCGTTTGTAACCCTTATCCTATAAAAAAAAGACTTTTTGTTTTTATACAATATATCCATAGTTTTGAAAAATAAAACTTTTACAATTAAACCTATTATAGTTATTATTTTTTTATTAAATAAGCTATATCTCAAGGATAGTACCGGTGTAAGAATATCAACTACCTCATATCGTCCCCTGGGTGCCGTAAGAGACGACAAACAAAACAGGTTATGAGCAGCAGCATCTTCCTAATAACAAAGCGTAGCAACTTTGGCAAATATCACCCCAATGAGATAATCTATGAGGAGGCCTTGGTTCAGCTGTGAACTTTTGATACGTTGTAACGGTAATATATAAGTTTAATGTTATACCTATTAAAATGGGGTGTAAACATATTTATTCGTCTTTATGAGTCCATATCAGTCCATAACTGATCAATGGTCACACCCATTTGACATAATTGACATTTAAATACAGCCAATAACAATGTTTGACTGCCTCGTTGGTCTAGTTGTCGTAAATAAAACTAGTGATCATAAGGTAACAGCAAAAAAAGTAATTGAGTTTTTGTATCAAGAAATCCTCGCAACCTGTAAGTAGGAATTTGGCCGTATTTCATCTCATTTCCTCGGAAAGCAGCGTTAGATCCTGCGCCCGATCGTAACGGTTTGGCGTCCTATCGGACTAGAGAGTGAGGGAATAAAGAGTACACCTGTGCTTACGCATAAACTCGGCAGCATAATCCTGTTTTGCATAGATGGTGCCATGATCGAAACTCTGTCTGGAAGACTTTATCAACGTTAAATATAAAACATTGAAAAAGTGTTAATCATATTAAATGAAATGAAATATATTTATTTCTTCGACGTAAGGAAATAAATTTATATATATTCCAGAATTTAATTTTAATTTCTATTATATATGTTGGTAGTGTGATCTGCGTATTTATTTATTTACAATTTCTTGCACCTTAATAAAAGGATTGCAAAAGGCGGACTTAATGCGTATCTATATATCTGTCAGAGAATTCAAACAGACGATCCCAATTTTGATGTCGGAAATACATCTGGATAGCGTTAATTGTTAAAAATAATAAAAGTGTGAGAGCGGATGTTCAACTTGCTCTCTTGCTTACGCAAATGATCATTATCGGTAATAAGACAACGTAACGCACTATACATTCAGTATAGTGAAATTACAGTTCGACCACACCGTAACACGTCTCCGCCACAATCACAGACCAGTGTAATGTGAGGTACGTAATTAAATGATAACACCAAAATATGTACACCAACAGCAACACTACTTATCTCAATGTAACACAGGGCAGCCTCTAAGCAACACCAATCCGCCTTGCCTACACTAGAAGAATTCCAACAACGAACAGAACCACGGTACATTATCTTAGCACTAGTAGAATGACCACACTCGTTGAATGACTTAAGCGAACTCTCCCGTGCACGGCACCTGCAGTGAACTTTATACTGCACAAACAAGTGGGAGTTTATCGATATACCCTCATGTCCACCTCGATCCAAGTAATATTTCATAGACGCCCCGACACGGCCATCCTGCAGTACGACCGTCCTCGGGTGTGTATCTTTATGCATTCCTGTAACAGACACCAATTCGTTCATTCGTCCTTTTGTCCATCCTGACATGAGTGGGTACATATTATTAGTTCGCAAAAGTAATTGTTAGATGGCGCTGCTTGTTTCACTATGGCGCCATCAATCCATGACACGGCCATTCCTGACTAGCATCCGTCCTCGGTTGCAGTGCCTGTAGACAAAATATGATCAGAGATTAATCTAGCTCGGCTATTCCGCCAATAGAAACAAGGTCGAATCAAAATGGTACTTCACTTCTCTTAAGTACAATAGTAAACAGCCATAATTGACAATGACTTGTTATTAAGGCTTCGTACACAGTGCTTCCTGCACAACATGATTTATTGTGGAAGGTCCGATTAACAAGTTCCAATACAGTAAATTTAACAATTTTGTTATTCTTTAACATAATTCATAAGCAATGCATATTCAACTCGTGAAACTTTCATTGAAATCTGTGCACCAACACAGGCTAGAATCGCACCAACGGTTCTTTACATATCCGTCGTCACATATGCCAGAATCGCACAAACGATTCTCCACATATCTGGCGTCACATATGCTACAATACACGAGGGGCTCTGTGCACCAACACACGCCAGAATCGCACCAACGAATCTCCACATATCCACCACAAAATATGCTACAACACACCTTCCGCCACATATGCCAGAATCACACCAACGATTCCCTACATATCTGCCGCCAAATATACACCAACACGTCTGCCGCTACATATGCCAATACACAAGGCATCACCCATACTGGGATCTAGCCAACACACAAGGCATCACCCATACTGGGATCTAGCCAACACACACAAGGCATCACCCATACTGGGATCTAGCCAACACACACAAGGCATCACCCATACTGGGATCTAGCCAACAGACAAGGCATCACCCATACTGGGATCTAGCCAACACACAAGGCATCACCCATACTGGGATCTAGCCAACACACAAGGCATCACCCATACTGGGATCTAGCCAACACACAAGGCATCACCCATACTGGGATGGTCTGAGTGAGCTATGGGAGCAGGACGCAAGGCATGGTGACTTGCAATCTTTTCTGAACAGCCACGAAGGTTAACATGTTTAAGTATATATCGATCATTTGGTAATATTTCTAAAATTTCCATTGGACCTTCAAATTTAGAGCCTAACTTAGTAGTGTGTCGTTCATGGTGCCGCATTAATACGAAATCACAGACTTTAAATGGATGGATTGTGGCTTTACCTTTATCAAAACGAGTTTTATCGTTAAGGGACCGCTTCTGGTTAAATTTAAAATATTATTTTCACTTTTGCTATCAAATTTCGGCGCAACATCATCATTGATGAGAGAGCATACGGCACCAGAATCATAATAAAATGGGTACGACTCACCAGTATTCATCAGTACACCGCTGGGATTGCTGACACAGCAAACATCAATACGTTGCTCACTGCTTGCCGTTGCGGCAGGAATAAGGCAAGCGCACGTGGCTATTAAAGCAAACCAGCACAGGCCATACTTAGCTACCATGTGGCTGGCGCGCGTGGCTAAAAGAACACAGCACAGGGCGTCCCGCACGCGCACCAGCGAGTTGTTGCCCCGCAACACGCACTCCCCGCATCACGCACTCGAAGCGTTAACGGGATCAACAGGAGCACCTGAGGGTTCACAGGCATCGTCTGGTTTGTCGTCATCATGATCTGCATAAAAACAAGTTATTAATTATCAAGACAATATACACAGTTGCATATCCTCTCATCCATCACGCATACGAGACCCTCTAACAGAAAAACGCTCTCATATCGCAGATTATAATAAATCACTTTGCTTTCACAAGTATGGATACATCTCCATACGAAATATCTCACACATTCTTTTACTTGAACATGCGAGATCCCACGTTAACCACATGAACCACGATAAAAACATGAAGCAGGACAGACCCTAATGCATGTTCAGAGAACACAACTTCCGCGCATAAAGAGTATAACACTTCCCCGCACACATAGTTTAAGACTTCCGAGGCACCGCCATGTACAGCATACGCGCTCCGGAAAGGCCATGCTACAGCTGGACCCGCCAATCTGTTCCGACCAGCAAGGCACACACTCACCATGTAATCATATCACACGTGCTACTTTAACACAAAAGAAAACATTAAAAAGATTCAGTAGAACTTTTTTTAAACAATGCAGCACTACTCTCGGGACACCATTCGCCTTTTCGGGGCACCATATACAGAGCTGCGGCTACACGACAACCTCTGGTTCGGTCCGATCCTCATGAAAACTTAAATATTCTCTTCAATGTCAAAACTAATTTGTTCTACTTCAATTTCGTCAATTATACTTTGGGTTTCCGGCATTTTTCTCAACTAATTAAAGAGTTAACCTTAAGATAAATTTACTTTCCTCGTGTATCAAATAGTGATCGGTAACAGCGGCAAACAACCAGTCCACAGCGTCATAAGCTGGCAGCATACTTGCACTCAAGAGCGGGCGCTACAGCTCACCGCTTTCCACTAAACCCTCAGCATTAAATCCCAATTCCGTCGAACACAATACTCGGAGTAAACTGTAACACTTATCAACACATTAGAACAAAAATAATACCCAGTGTTTTTAATTCATAGCACGTTAAAGTTACACATTTTTTTCCTTACGTCGTTTAAACATTTTGAACTTTAAAATTAGCCCATTTAAATCACACCTCGTGTATCAAATTATAACATTACTCGAACAGTTTATGATTCCACTAAATGCAAAACTATAACTCATCTTAAAATACCTCCAACATTTCTTTCGACGTTTTTACGTTAAGGAATAACAAAATTACTTGTGGGTACTTTATTATCAATTGAATGCTAATTGAAACATTTCATTTTATACTTTAATGGTACGTCCATGTCGTAAATAGGACAGCAAACTTCATTTAAACATTTAATAAAAACAAAGTCATTAACGCGAAGTCTTTCACAAAGGTAATAACTATGACATTATTCGAAGGCTATATGTGGGTGATAACGCGGACCCACTTCTGTTCTTGTATCCCACTTCTGATGTCAGAGAATTCAAACAGAGGATCCCAATTTTGATGTCGGAAATATAGCTATCGTTATAGATATATAGATAGCGTTAATTGTTAAAAATAATAAAAGTGTGAGAGCGGATGTTCAACTTGCTCTCTTGCTTACGCAAAGGATTATTATCGGTAATAAGATAACGTAACGCACTATACATTCAGTATAGTGAAATTACAGTTCGACCACACCGTAACACGTCTCCGCCACAATCACACACCGGTGTAATGTGAGGTCCGTAATTAAATGATAACACCAAAATATGTAAACCAACAGCAACACTACTTATCTCAATGTAACACAGGGCAGCCTCTCAGCAACACCAATCCGCCTTGTCTACACTAGAAGAATTCCAACAACGAACAGAACCACGGTACATTATCTTAGCACTAGTAGAATGACCACACTCGTTGAATGACTTAAGCGAACTCTCCCGCGCACGGCACCTGCAGTGAACTTCATACTGCACAAACAAGTGGGAGTTTCTTGATTTACCCTCATGTCCACCTCGATCTAAGTAATATTTTATAGACGCCCAAAAATATCTGTTTGAGTGTTTGTCTGTGAAATCATAGCTCTGAACGGATGAACCGACTTTGATTGAGTTTTTTTTCGTTTGAGAGGCGTTTTTTTATCTATTGGCGGAAACGTCTCTAAATGGGCCACTAGCTAATTAATTTAATAAAATGGTTTTCGAGATTCAAACCACAAGTTTTGTAGGAATGTGCAGCTCGAAAAAAATACCAGGAATGGTATACGTTAACAGAAAACCCTAGTCTATCCGGTAGGTGTAGCCCACGAGGCGTCCAAGCGAATGGGGGCTGTTAAATAATTTCTTACGATAGCTGAGGCCCTCAGAGAGAGGATCATTCAATTTGAGTAGATACATTCGTAGGACCAGTGGGTAATTGCATGCTCATAAGATCAAATAACCTCACCTGCGATCTTCGGATGCGGGGTGGCGCGGCAAACTCCTTACTTCAACAGCTGCGACGCGATTATCTTCAGCACGATCGGCTGATTAATACGAATAATTCTTGCAGTAACACACTGTCTTATCGAAGACAGTTCGAGGTTTTCGGTGCCACGACACATGCACAGCGTGTTCCTCTAGCGAGCGGTAGGCGACGAACGTGTTAACGTGCGACTAGCGTTGCGTGACGAAAAATTCCGGGTGGGCGTGCGCCTACAGTTGGAAAGCGACTACGTTGACAGGGTGTTGCCCACAAGTTCATGACATACAACCCCGAGGCGAAACAGATTATTTAATATAATGGCAGGAAGTGACCCCTGGCTCATCAATCTATATTTATAGAAAATCTGTTCAGCCGCTTGAAGATCATTAGCTCTTTTTGTTTCGGGGGTTTTTAAAACTTTTAGTTTAAGTTATTCCACCTAATAAATCTAATACGGTATAGAGATGAATTATTATGAAGTCACTTAAGCGATAGTAAAAGATTAAAATTAAGACAGATAATCCATAGTAACATATAATTCACACTGTTTCAGCACATTTCAATTCAAAAACAACAATGTTTTCAAGAAAGCAGCAAATACGAGTTTAAAATAATCCTAAGTAATTGAAAAGGATATTATGTTTGGAAAGGCACTTAAGTAAATTAGATGTATATTTTGTAGTCTTATGTTGCTACTAAAGTAAGGCTTAATTTATTCAAGAAATAGAGTTACAGCAATCTATTACCTTTTTTTTACAAATAAATCTTAGAGGTTAAAATCTGAAATAACATATCCATTACCGTTACTATTACAGCATATCAAAAGTATTCTGATGAAGTTCGTAGAGAAAGTCAAGCTTTGCGTTCAGTGTAGAGAAATATAAAATATGTAGAAAAATATAGACTACTGGACACGGGATTTTCTCGATGAGACCAGGTTTTCTTTAATTGTAACGATTAGCAAGCGGGTGGCAATGGTAGGGCCAGGCGTCCGTATCTTTGACGCTGCTGCCCTTCTCCGTTATTTAAAGTCTGACGTAAACAAGATGGTTATGCCACCATCTATTGTTTGATTTTTCTGGAATTTGCCATAGTCCTTGCATTTCCTAGCATTCAGTGTGCCTAGCTAGGAGGGAGAGGAAAAATACTATTTCCTCTTCTTAGGGGGAGCCATGAGCGATTGGTGTTATAAGAGTTGACAGGAGATTCCAGACAGATCTTCTATGAAACTTGCTTAGCTTCGGCGAAACAGGTCTGCATTAAGCATTTTTTTAAAAATAAAATTCTTCTTATATCGCAGGTATCATTGAAACATTGAAACAAAGTGATTAAATACTTTTTGACTGCTTTATAACTCATAAGTTACCTAATTAAAATAAACCTAGCAAGCTAACAGCACAGCAAAGTGGCAAAGCATTCAGCTTTGTAGCGGTTTCTAACGGTTGCCGTTTAGCAATCAGGTTCAAAATAGGAGGTTCAGATGCCTGGGTGATCAGTAATCGATTGCTGAAAACAGAATTTGAAAATTCGAAACCGTTCTCGAGATAATCGTGGGACAGACGGACAGACGGACAGACATCGTGAAATCAATAAGTGTCTTAGTAAGCTTCGCCACTTAATAATCGCCTATAGATTGTCTTATAGGGGTACGTTTGCCGTAGTTACCACGCTTGGCTGATTTGCAGGCTCAATTATTTTATTATTTTATAGCTGTTATCAGGAAGATGCTGTTTACTTTCTGATTTAAGTTCCCTTAGTCGCATATTAAAACACCAACAAGACAATAACTCAAAAACTATTAGTCCAAACTTGATCAAATTTATATGGGATCACATGAAAAGCACCAGCTTTCAAATAAAATAAGAATCATCGAAATCAGTTCACCATTAAAAATAACATACAGTCGAATTGTGTACCTCCTCTTTAAAATCGATTATAAAACGACGAAAATATTAAAGCGATTCTTTAAATATAATGGTCAACTCAATACGCTGATTTAGCGTTTTAAAGGCTATATTTAGCTTTTTTATTTTGCTTTCAGTAAAGTAAAGAAATCACCAATATCATAAACTAGTATATTTAGAGTGGTTTTCAAGAATATTGTACCAATACCCTACTAATGCCCTATAATCATTCCGTGGTTATCGTAAGAGCCAAAAAGAGGGAAACTGAAACAATAGATGAGAAGCAGCGTCTTCCTGATAGCAACTAAATGTATGCTAACCTGTCTACCAAGCGTGGCACCTGTACCAACTCTGAGGCCATCTATGTAGGAGACCTGATAGACCGTTGAAAGGCAGAAATGAATTACTATACCATGTAGTTGCAAGAATGTCCCACTACGCCATACCATATATGAGTGTCTCAAGAGACGGCAGAGGAAAACAAACCAGGAAATGCGCAGCGTATTTCTAATATAACCCGCATGAAAAGCATGGCAATATGGCAATAATTCCTTTAGAGACAATTTACGAGGAGGCTGGCATCAGTAGTGAACTTTGATAGGCTCTGATGAATGACTGAATGAACTGCATTACTTGTTTTATTTTTAATTAAAAATCAATGCTTGTACATAAATCAAGGAAAAGTAAAATACATAAATCTGTTACCTAAAGTACCTTTGCCTGTAAACTTTGTTGGTATACCCTTGTAACTAACAAATTCAAGTGGTTCTCTCAATATATTCAAGTTAAACAAGGAAAGGGAATTATGTGAAACTTTATGACATGGGTTTCGACATATTACGCGTTTAATAAAACAAGATAGAATTATTTATTTAATACGTACAATATTATGAAATTCAATTCAATGAATTTGTAATTGTGTTCATTCCTTGTACCTACCTATTCTATTTTGTTTTTAATAATATTTATTGTATACCGTTACAGGCTATTAAATTCCACTGCTAAATATAGGCCTCCCAATCTACCATATTACTTAAGGGGGGATTTTGCCTTAGTTGCCATGCTTAGCAAGCGGGTTGACATCTCAGTTTTTTATTATTTTAAGGTGCTATCAGGAAGATGCTGCTGCCCATCTCCTGTTTTATTTTCCCTCTGTCTCCTCTTACGATACCCTCGGTACGATATCAGGTGATGGATATTCTTACACTGCCACTACATGGTAACTACCGTTAATTTTATAGTACTTTAATCGTATCCATACTAAGCAATTATGGAAAGGACCAAGCCAATATTAATGCCGTCAAATACTCAAACAGAACGAGAATTGTACCATTGACATAATCCTAATGAGATTTGTTAACTTTTCTCAATTACCACCAATATTGTAATAGTAGCAGTACTACACTGATATTTGGTCATAAAAAGCCTTCTCCAAGATTTTGAACAAATACGTTAATAAAGAAAGGACTATGTCCCTAGCTTTCCACCCCCCCCCCCCGAACGGGTTCCCGTCTTATCATGACGGGGGGCTTAGTAGCCGTGGCTTGGTCACCCGCGATGAACAAAGAGGAACCCCTTGGCTGGCCCGTGGTGTAGGGCCAGACCGAAGTGGCCACGCCGCGAGACCACTTCGAATGTGTGTTAGTGGGATGCGGTGAGAGGTGTGTCCTCTCCCCTTACCGCTGCAGCCGAGGTGGAGTCGCGGAGGAAGAGTATCTTATACTTACTCGCCCTATCCTCTGCCACTCTGATGGGGCCGCACCGTTACCACCGCACCAAACCCTCCGCTGCCGAAAATTGGTTGGCGGCGGAGCCAGAGACCAGATCCGCAGCTGGGGTTCGGAAAGCAGGTGCTGCTAAGCGCTCGATTTTCCTGGCTCCATGGCCTCCGCGTCTATCGGACTTGGGGGTGTCCGATACGCAGGTGGAGTTGGAGACCGTGAAAGGGGGACGTGCCTTGTGTTCCCGGGGCGCCTTGCATGAAAAGGAGAATGGAGAGGATAGGTCCTTCCCCGAGAATGAGCTTCCATGTGGCGGCTAGCACTGGTGGGGCCACAGATGTGTGCGAAAGCATTCCCGTAGCCCTGCCAATATGTGGCGAATGTAGAACACTGTAGCCGTAGGAAGGGAAAGAGGAGATCTCGCGCCGGGCAAGGTGTTCTGCCCGGGGAGCGGCAGTTCGGAGCTATTCTATATATACTGCTTTAACTTCGGAACTTTGTTAGCGCGATTTAAGCTTCGATGTGTTTCGCTTGTGGCGCGACGACAGCGCCATCACATCACCTCCCTGCTCAGACCGGAGGTCGATAGTGTAGTCCGATTGCCGGTGCGTCCTTAATGCCGGTGGGGAATGCATACTGTGTGCGTAAGGGCAAGTGACGCCGGTGCGAACGATATGCCGGTGTGTAATGCATGCTGTACTACGCACTTGCAAGTGATGCCGGTGAGAACGATGAACCTGAGCAAGTGCCAGGAATTGCCTTGTAGTCTGCGGTGAGTCGAGAAGAACGTAAGTAATCTGCGAGAGTGCCGTGAAGCAGAGGCGAGCAGTAATTCTCAGAGCCGTGCCGAACACTGTAGCTTAGATAGTAGCTTGAAGGAACAGGAAGCATTATTATTCCAGTGCTGCGATGAACCTTTGTAAAGCTAGGTGGCTTGCAGAATGTGAAGACTGCAAACAATTTCAGCTCGGGAGCAAATGGATAGGGTACTTGAGGACGATAACGATGTTTTTTTTTTGTAAGTTGTAGTTTCCGAAGGTTGTTGGTTGCGTGTTCAAATCACGTCGGGGTCACCAATGTGGTCGTAGGAAGGAAAAGGGAAGATCTTCCGCCGGGCAAGGTGTTCTGCCCGGGGAACGGCCAACACTCGGAGTGGCAGTTCGGAGCTATTCTATATATACTGCTTGAACTTCGGAACTTTGTTAGCGCGATTTAGGCTTCGATGTGTTTCGCTTGTGATGCGACGACAGCGCCGCCACAACACCATGGTGTTTTAGTCGGTGCGAGTCCGATATAATCATACCTTGCCCCCACGCTGCGGGTATGCGTAGGCATTTCCCCATTTAAAAAAATAGGTCCCTAACTATTTAATGCTGTATGGATTGACTTATTGCACTATAATGACGCAAATGAGGATCAAGATTATTATAGCGATTTTATAGCAAATTTTAAATAGTAGTCTTTATAAAATTAAGTACAGCTTCGATAATTTTTTTCGTCTAAAAATTATTTTAGCGTGAATACGCATACGGCGATCACAGATACAATTTAGAAGTTAGAGTTTAGGTGGGATAATTAGCTATCGTTTTTTTCTTAATCAACCAGAGAGTTGATATTAATACGCGTCATCGATCATTTAAAATGCCCTGGTAACATTACAAATACTTCGGTTAACTACTCCAAAAAGCTAAAATGCTTGTGTTGTGTGTAACCTACACATATCACAGTAGTTGAATAGCGGATTCAAACACACAACTTTCTGAGATTGCAATTCACATTTTCAACCAAAGAGCTACTGTTGCTAGATGTTTTAGATGGAAGAATAGTAAATAAAACTTGGTACTCATAATTAGAGTACAAATATAAGGAGTTTCATTTCCACATCTATGTTGTTGATATAATGTTAGGACAAACATTACGAAGCTCACGCATTCTCGGAACGGCAACGCGAAGCGAGAAGATCTATTTCACCGTTTACTTTGATATATTATAATAACTTGGACTAATGGCGTAGAGAAAGTCGCGATAAATAATCTACAGAGGTCACGGCCCTTATTATTAAGGAGAAAGATACTAGTAAGGGGAGGAGAATAGTAACTTTACCTACAGTTAGCAGAGTTTTAAAAATATTAAGTTTGCGTATAACCTTTTGGCACAGCAAATATTTTTTTTATATAAAATTGAAATAACAAACAAGTTACAGTTAACCGGTTTGCAAGTTTACAAAAATGGATAAAGTTACTAAATCTCGTCCCGTTTTTTTTTTAAATCTGTAATGCATCGTCCCAGCAGCTTTTTTTATAACATTACAAATGTGTAAAACTTCGGTTTAATAATAAAGGTAGAAAAAATCTTTTTAACTAATAATTTAATAGTTAATCATCTTTATATATAAAAAGTACGTGTCACGTTGTTTGTCCGCGATGGACTCCTAAACTACTGAACTGATTTCAATGAAATTTTTGGTCAGTGTGCAGTTTGGTCCAACTTAAAAGATAGGATAACTTACATCTCAATTTATAGTTGCAATACAATATTATTTTATTAAAAATTATTTGTCTATTATTTGACAGTCACAATTATCTGTTAGCTCCAAACGATTCTATCAGATGACGATATCTGTTGACTGGATTGAGTAAATATTTAATAGATGGCGCTATGTTAAAAATACAAACGTTTAATATAAGCTACAAGTTAGTAGTATAACCACCACGTGTTGCTGTAAGTATTCAACAGATAGAACCGATTAAAAAAAAAATTGCAGAATGTGTGCAGTTTGGTCCAACTTGAGAGATAGGATAGTTTCTATCCCGATAAGTGACCCTCAATTTTTTTAATGCTAATTTCAGGAGTTTTTTTGGGAAAGCAAATGGTCGTTCGGAAAGGGCAGAACAACGTCTGCCTGGTTAGCTAGTTATAATATATGTATTTAATACAATCTGCTTAAAATTCAGCAAGTTTTTAAAATTTAAGAACACCGTTGGCGACACATGTAGCGCTATACCCGCCAGCCGCCCGTGTTAGATTTATAAAAATGTAAAGTCACAAAGAAACGCTCTATAATATAAAACTTATAATTTATTGTCTTAATATTAAATGTAAGGTTACGGAAAATGCCTTTGGAATAGAATAGAATGGAATTTTGTTAAATATAGTACTTTTACCACTGGTTCGAAGAAAACCTATCTCCTGGGATGAACCAGGAAGAAACTCAGCGTGACATTTCTTTTAATTAAAATATATTTACAATATGTTTTCTTATATAATTAGCATGAAAAACCAAAAATACATTTTTTTCAAATACACAGGTCACAAACTGGCACCACCGTTTACAAGATATAGTATAAAAACAAAATACAAAATTTATTTAGCTTTAGTATTCCGGTCCAATAAAATAGGTTACATAGGTTAAGAAGCCTTTCGGCTCCTAGTAACTCTACCAGTCTGCTGTAAGGTTATATAGTTACAAGTTTGTCAATAAACAAGTTTAAAAGTGTTATTAAAAAAACTGTACAAAAAGGGTTATTATAATATCAAGGATTACATGAATGAAAATAACCCCTGGCAATAAGGTGATCGCCACCATGCTGGTTCTATGAAAATTCATTTAAAATTGTATAAAAAAAATATTTTTAAGTGAAATTATGTTTAAAAAAAATTTCCGCTG
This sequence comes from Parnassius glacialis, assembly GCA_033319125.1. Lineage (NCBI taxonomy): Eukaryota > Metazoa > Arthropoda > Insecta > Lepidoptera > Papilionidae > Parnassius > Parnassius glacialis. Next base: position 11,759,362 of record JAVANC010000026.1, on the reverse strand, counting down.
TGTTTTTGCTGGTTCTTCCCAGGACAGAGGTATTTTCCGAACCAGTGGTAAATAAAAAATGACTTTCAATAAGTATTATGTAATAATTAATATTGAATAAAAATCATTATATTCTATTCTATTCTGTCCATCTCCCTCGGACTAATCCTTATCTTGCCATATAATAAATATTATTTTAAATGATGCTTCATTTTAATAGACGCGAGTAATTAACTTATTTGTATTTTTTAATCAAAAACATAATACGTTTATCAGTAATAATATACTACGAAAAACTTCGTTCCAACCAAGTGTTCCACGACACTTACGCATGTTAGTTTTTTCTTTTATTACTCTGGTGTTGTGTACAAGCGATCGAGTCGACCCATTTGTGCTGCAGGTATACTAGTAATATACTAAAGCGTGACTTTGCCACTAATAATATCGTATGTCGTAGTATGTCGAAAAAAGTATACGTACGTATATTACCATTAACCCAGTTAAATCAACTCGTAATTTCTCTTATCTTTCCAAGCATGGGAAGCAGCTTTGTAATAAAATTTTACGATTATATCCTCCATGTCATATTATCTTCTCTAGAGTAAGATGAATTTATTACGCGCGCGATATCGTTTCTTAATATGAATTTATTTTGCTTAATACTATTGTTCGAGTAATTAGTAAGTTAAATATTTTTTTTATATATAATGTTCATTAAAAGTAAGTTAATTTGAACTAAGTATTGAAGTTGTGTAACAATTTGAAACTGGTTTTAATAATTAACTCACCTGTGCATAGCCCCCTTTTAGAGCTTCATAAATAGCGTCACATATTTCTGATATTTTTCGGCCTAAAGACTGAGGTGACATAACAAGAGAATATTAAAGACACGCTTTAAGTTTTTTTTAAAGGATAGGGTGACAAAGGGGCACACAGTCCACCCGATGGTAAATGGTTGCTGTGACCCATAGACATCTACATTTATCCTCAATAAAGATTCAAAATGCAGATGCGTCGTCACCCGTGAGGACTAAGATCCTCTTTTCCAGTAAAATAGGTCTCCGGTTCTCTACACTCACCATACGAAACACAGCAGCATTAAGCTGCTATTTTACCCTGGTATTCTATAAGAGCGTGGTCCTTCCCCGGTCGAGCCGACCCATTAGTACTACAACTACGACTAATATAGCTGCAGCATGGCTCTACCATGTAAAATAAAGTACTAAAGTTAAAGCACTAAAGTGGTTCTACTGCTCCAAATCTTCATGTTACAGTTACTCTCTCATGTGCTGCTATTGCTTTTCTCATAACATTATCTTGTCTTTTTATTAACAGAGTGATTAATGATAATATTTTATGATTTATAATGCAATATTTATATTATTAGAATAATAATGTTTAATCTTTGGTTAATGCACATAATCAACTAAAGGTATAAGATCCCGCTGCGAGGAATATATCAGGCAGTTGTTTTCATAACCGTCAACAAGTAAATATTTCAAAATGCAGATGCGTTGTCACCCCTGAGGACTGAGATGGAATGCATCGTTTCCAGTATAAAGGGTCTCGGTCACACTCACCATACGAAACACAGTGGCATTCAGCTGCTATTTTACGCTTGTATTCTGTAAGAGCGTGGGTCTAACCTGGTCAAGCTGACCCATTCGTGCTACAACCATAATATAGCTGCAGCGTGGCTCTACCACGTTAAGTACAATTTCAACAAATATTAAAAATAAAAAACAACTCTTATACATTTCATAAATATAATCTCAACATTTCATAGAAGTAAAGTTAACAAACCCCTGATGGTAATTCAACACTATAGACATAATACACAATAGAATACTATAATAATAATATGTATTATAATATTGTATGTAATACGCCTATATTCACCCTCAAGTAGAATAAAAATGCAGATACGTTATCACCCCTGAAAACTAATATGAAATGCCCTTTTACCCTTTACCAGTAAAAAGCGTAGAAAGGGTAAAAAGGCAACTCTTTATTATTCTCCACATATTCGTACATGCTATTTAATAAAAAGCAATTCTTTAAAAATATGTGAATTTGACCATTTCCAGTCTGTCCAAGCTTGATTTTCGGCTAAGCCGCTCTAAATAAACGTCGGTACGAACCACATGTTTTCTTAGGACCTTACTTAAATTTGAATACTGATGTCAATATTACGTGCAGGTTTTCCGAGGCTAAAACATGGATTAGGACACCGTTATTTTGTTTAAATAAGCGAATGAATAAGATATTTTTGCGTAAAATATTTTTATATTTTGCCGTGTGGTATAAAAATCCCTCACCTCATTTCTTCCACTGTGTGACGTAAGAAGAGAATATGATAAATCTTTTAATAAGACGGCATCGTGGCGCAGTGGCTTAGCAATGAGTTGCGGCGCTGAGGGCCGCGGGTTCGAATCCCGCACGGAACAAGTATTTATACGGCCTACAAATAATTTTTCCGGGTCTGGATGTTTCTCCTTGTAAAATTTATAGTAAACCCACGATACAGGAGAAAATCCTAGAGTGTAGATAACCTTTTGACAAATAAATAATAAATAAATAATGAATAATTAAATCTGAATAATAAATATTTAATTCATCTGGTATTGCAGTAGTCATACACCTGCAAAGCATGACGGAGACGGGAGAGGTTCAGGCTCATCTCTAGCAGTGAAGTTTTAGGGGCTGATGAAGAACATGATTTTTATATTATTTCTTGAAAGTCTTGTTGAATTTACACGCTGGAAAACAGCCATTTCCATAAAAAATATCAATTACCTGCAATTCCTTTGGTGTTGCATTTCATAGGCGGCGGTATTCAGGTCCATCGGGACCATAAGGTGAGCTGCATGCTCGTTTGTCCTATCTTGTATAAAACAAAAATTATCAACTGTTTTCTTAAATATAAGAAATCAGTTAGAATCAAGGAAACACTACACATTGACCAAAACTATTTTTACGGATTTTATCGCGTTTCGTTTTATTATGCTTAATTTAAATTTATTAAGTGAGTAAAGATGAACGCAATAAAATCCGAAAAAACAGTTTTATTCGACGTTATCAACTAACAATACTTGGAAGGTAGACTCGCCGTGATAGGCTAAGGAGTTGTTCGACGCAGTTTTAACAGTGGTAGAGCCAGGCGGCAGCTTTTGCTGTCGCTCGGATGAGCCGGCTCGAACCGGGGTGGTACCACGACCTCACAGAATATCAGCGTGTATTAGAGGTTTACCTCTGCGTTTCGCTTGGTGAGTGAAGGTGGCCGGAGGCCCTTTTTACTGGAAATGAGGTATTCCATCCTAGTCCTCACGGGTGAAAACGCATCTGCATTTTGATCTGTAACAGAGGATAGATGTAGATGTCTATGGGCCGCAGCAACCACTTACCATTAGGTGGACTGTGTGCTCGTTTTTCACCCTTATCCAATAAAAAAAAGAAAAAGTTCCAGTACACTCGCACTGGTAACCGTGGTGGCTTAACTACCTTACTGGCATGTAATGATCGTAATGGTCCCGGGTTCGAATCCTGAGTAGAACCAAACGTAAGTTATTGGATTTTCCTGTCAAGAAATTCTCAGTAGCAGCCCGGAATAAAGAAGACGTCAGAGTATAACCGACGGTCCTGGCCTGATCTCTCTCCAGTTGTGTCAGATTACCATCTCATCGGACTATGAGATTAAGGGGATAGAGAGTACACCTTTTTTAGCGCACACACTCAAGTAACTCAAATGTGACCTGCACAGATGGCTAGTTATGGTTGAGACTGGCTGTTGTGATCGAAATTCGGTCTGGAAAACATTAATATTATTATTGCTGGCCCCCATCAACAGTCAATGAAATTTGGGTTCACTGTTCTTGGACAAACTTTCTAACATTTTTCGGTTCCCAAAGCCCCATCAATCAGTATCAGAGTGTAAGTGAGGTTGTTCATTTGTGATAAACCTCACTTGTTATCAGTTTGTAAAAATTTATTGCAGGATATGTGACTATTTTTTCTGGAGGGAGGAATTTTCTGTATCGACACACTTTTTTCATAGAATACGTGTGACAAACGACCTATGTGCTCGTTTGTCCACCTGATGGTAAATGGTTGCTGTGGCCCATAGACATCTACATTTATCCTCAATAAAGAATCAAAATGCAGATGCGTCGTCACCCGTTAGGACTAAGATGTAATGCCTCGTTTCTAGTAAAAAGGGTTTTTGGTTATCTACACTCACCACATGAAATGTAGTAGCGTTAAGCTGTTATTTTACGCTCGTATTCTGTGAGAGCGTGGCCTCCTCGGTCGAGCCGACCCATTCGTGCTACAACAATACCAGTAATATATAGCTGAAGCATGGCTCTACCACGTAAAACGCTTTGTAGCTGATTAAAGATCGCAGTACCATACTTGTCGCAACTTAAACGTCTTTCCCCTCCACCTGTCTCGGTATTATACGTCTGGCGTAAACGAGATGATAAACTGCCATTTAATTTACGTATTACGTGGTAAGCCACGCTGCAGCTGCAATCATAATTTAATGGTTGTAGCAATGGATCAGCTTGTCCTGGGAAGCACCACGCTCTTACAGGTTACCATTAAAATTGCAGCATAATGCTTGCTTGTATGATGAGTGTAGAAAAAATTATATAAGGAGCCATAAAAAAATCTTGGCATCTCACGTATTTGCTTCTTTGTGGTTCTGGCACCATAAGAGTATCCATCACCATATGAAATATTTTGCCTATGAAAATACTATTGGTAAAGGGAGTATAAATTTAAAAAACTTTTATTTAACAAATTTCCATCATTAGCAAATACGTTCTCCACTTTGATATTATTCACGTCCAATGGTCATCAATGTCAATCGTAAATAGAGTACACGCCATATTTTTGTTAAACGACGTATTTATTCGCTGTGATATGCAGAATTGGGCATCACGATGCTTTATTTTAAATATATGACGACAAAGTTTTAAAAGGCCTTTTTTATACTATGGTGGAATCCATAACAAAATTATCTATAAACAGAATTTATTCACGTACTAAAATGACGCTAGGTACTATGTAGCTTTTCGTATTTTCGTTTGTAATATAGTAAAGTTTAAACCATGAACAGCTAAGACTTTGTGTTTTTGGCTTAAACTAACTGACACTGACATACTAACTAGGTACCAACATCTTACCTTGTGTAGTTACAGGCCGTGAATCATCATCATCATCATCAGCTTGCGACAGTCCACTGCTGGACATAGGCCTCTCCCAAGGTGCACCGCTTAACCCCATCTTCGGCTACATCCAGCATCCAGTTTCTATCAGCCACCTTGTGCAATGGGGCGACCAGTAACTGAGGGCCGTGTTTTTGTGGTGTTTTACACAGGGGGATTTATCCTTAATCGCAACGCTGGGCAAGCTGGTAGGCGATCGCAGTGCCAGACACATCGCAACTGTAACGCTGCTGCCCATCACAGGCCTAGGCATTTTTGATCTGACGAAGACTGGGATGGTTATGCCGCCATCCGTCAGAAGCCTAAAGGTCTCATTTTTTTATGGCATTTTCCGCTGTCGGCTCGTATGCCATCCACGGGATGAAAGAGAGGGACACTATTCAAGGCCGCTGCCACACAGGAATTGTCTGTGAGCTATGCCATCTTAATCCTCAGAGGTGACAAAGCACTTCTATACTTGAAGTTAGTTGAGGGCAGTAGCCGTTAATTACAAACATATGAACTGTTAATTTGCTAATCATAAGTTTTATAAGAAAAAGATGACATACTACGATCATTATCACACCTCAAACCAAGCGTGTCGATTAAGACAATTTTTTTTAAATAGAAATAGGGTGACAAACGAGCACATAGTGCACCTGATGGTAAGTGGTTGCTCAGGCCCATAGACATCTACATCTCTCCTCGTTTGCGAATCAAAATGCAGATGCGTTGTCATCCTAAGATCGAATGCCTCGTTTCCAGTAAAAAGGGTATCCGGTTCTTTACATTCACCATACGAAATGCAGTAGCATTAAGCTGTTATTTTACGCTGGTATTCTGTGAGAGCGTGGTCCTTCCCCGGTCATGCCGATCCATTCGTGCTACAATTTTACTATTAATATAGCTGCAGCTTGGCTCTACCACGTAATTCTTACGACGGGAGATACCGATGTCCAGTAGTGGATTTTTTAATAAGTTGTATGAGCTACAAAATAGAAAGTTTATATTGGGGTAGACCAAATCATAACTGCACCTTTTATTATAATTGTTTTACAGAGGGAGAAGGAATCAGACATTTAAAAGCACCTATAAAATTTTTGGGTATCAGTGTAGGAAAATTTGTAGAATACTCGGAAAATAAGAAAACAAGAAATATTAATTATGATTGATTTCTAGTGCTTCGTGTTCGAAAGGCGACTTAAGCGATAAATTCGTAAAATGATTAAAAATAATGATAAAACTGTCGATAAGAATTATATAAATAAAAGATAAATAAGGGTGACAAAGGAGCACACATTCCACCTGATGGTAAGTGGTTGCTGTGGCCCATATACATCTACACCTATCTTCGATTACGAATCAAAATTCAGATGCGTTGTCATCCGTGAGGACTAAGATGAAATGTCTCCTTTCCAGTAAAAAGGGTATCCGGTTTTCTACACTCACCATACGAAATACAGCAGCATTAAGCTGATATTTTACGCTGGTATTATATGAGAGCGTGGTCCTTTTCCGGTCGAGCCAACCCATTTGTGCTATATATATTAATATAGCTGTAGTATGGCTCTACCACGTATAAAATTATGCGTGGCAACTATGGCAGAATCTCTCATATGAAGCAGTCTGTGGAGGAGGCCTATGTTCAGCAGTGGTATTTATAGACTTTAATAAATAGATGGATACAATAGTAATGCACCTTTTATAATCCCTTCTGCTGGTCATAAGTAAATGGGGATATAACTCAGCAGCGCGATGTATTTTGACACTAACGAGGGTTCGTTAGTGTCAAAGTACATCGCGCTGTTTCGATGTATGTCTGTGAAAAAAGTCCTTAAACTATTTTTAATTTCAGAGACGTACGTGTTTTCCCTCGTCTATGAGCACACTTCAAAGTAGCATTTAAAATTGTTATTATTAGTTACGGTGGCGCCGACGGGGGTTGAACGCGGGTTTCTTGCGAAAATAGGTTCAAGGCGAGCTTTCAGCCCCAAAACTAATGATTTTAATATAAAATAAAGTTAATAGAGAATAATACTGGTATACTAACTTGAACAATTAATTATTGAATAATTATTCAATACAGACTGATTGGCCACTGAAGTTTTTTTTTAATTATTCCTAGGTGTTCTCAGGAAGTTGTTGCTGTCCGTCTAATGTCACATCATGAGTATTCACTACCCTACGAGTGTCATAAGATGCGACGGAGGCATAGTACGATTTAATGATTGAATCTTATTTTATAAAATTTACGTATATCTCAGGTTATTTTGAAGGATATTTATGGATAGTTAAATTAAATTAATAAATACCATCCTCATCCAAATTAGCCATTAATCGACCATAAATGAACAGACATGCTCATTTATGATTTGTGCTACGCATCTTTCAGCAGTCAAACTGACAGTTTATATTATCAATAACTCGGTGCAATCTTCACATATATTTTTTTCTAAGATATGGTTACTTATTTTGCTCTTCTAATCTTCTGTTATAGGTACTTATGTTACAAAAATTTGGACTTGTCTGAGGCGATGTAACTTGATCAATAATTAAGTACCCAATACAAATATTGGCTTGATTGTCTCTCTACATAGGGAGCATTGCATCGCAAGACAGATGTGGGTGGCTTTAGTGAAAGTTTTTGGTGTCCTTCTTAAAATTATATTTCAGTGCAATTACTGTTATTAACCGATATTAAAGTATGTTTTGTATCAATATCTTTAAATTTTTGTGTCATATATACTAATATATGACAGAGGAAATCAAGCCACAAAACGGGCAGGTTTGCCGACCCAAGTGCCAAGCATGGTAGATTTGACATATGTTCAGCAGTGGATTTTAATAGGCAGCATTAAATGAATGAATTAATGAAATACATTTTGTCATAATCCAATCAAAGCTAGTTCTATATTACATATTTTTTAAGAAACCTTTTTCATATAGGTCTTTTTCATAATGATGATTTCCGAAGATAGCAAGGTTTCAGTTACTGACTGGTCTTCATTGCTCCAAAGCGTAGTTTCATTACTTAATTTTGTTAGCTATATTTTTACATTACAGTTTCTGATGTTTTTAAAATAATTATTTTGAAGATCGCGTGCCTTAGTAGCAATGTACTTGAAGACAATATCCTATAATCGAATCGCAACCAATTTTAAAATTGCCGTAAAACAAGGTGATGTTTAACTAGTATCGACTAGGTACTTGTTAATTTATATTACTTAACCAATCTTTTTTTTTCTCAGGTCTCTTTGTACGAGAAGGGCTAATCTCTAAGGAACTTCTGTGCTATATTTGTTTTGAATCGCTATATAAGAGATTCAGTAAAATTATTAAACTTCATAATTATATTAATTACAGCTATTTTTGCTTAGCGTCTTTGTATTAATCAGTCAAAACATAGTTTAAAAGGTTATTATAAAATTGAAGATAAGATATAATATGAAACAAAATAATGTAAGAAGAAAAGTGTTAGTATAGTTTATAAAGGTTAAGCAAAGTTTATAAACATAAAGCCCACAGCTGGGCACATGCCTTCTCTCATTTCCGAGATATTTTTTTTGGACTAGGGAATATCTTCTACGCTGACCCAAAGCGTGTTGGCGGAATTTAAATGTCGTCAATTTTTTCATTTCTAAGAAATGAACCTCACGAAGAACAACTTTTTCACTGCTGAGCACGAGGTAAATCAGCACTTTAAATTAACAATTTCTTTGGTGCCGGCGGGGACCGAACAAGGGTTGCTGAAAAAATTAACAGCGAAAGCTTTGCTACTGAGCTACCACGGCTAATAATATTTGCCTCGCTTTTGTAAAATGAAAAATATATGGTATAATTATAAATAATTGTCGGTGATACGAACGAAACTCGCTTTAAAACATGTCCAGTTTTTAAGTGACCTAAAACTCCATTTTTGTTTAAACAGCTATTTATTACTGTTAGTTGACACGCAACATAAATCGTGTTTAGTTAAACAATGATGCAGTTAAATTTAATTAACATACATTACTGTTGATAATGCACATAGTGCATTTAAATATTATATTATGTATTATTATTTTTTTAATATACAATTAATATAAACTTATTTATTTACGAAACATTGAAATATATACGATATTAAAAAGTAACTTAAACAAAAACTTAAATTCTTCATTCATTCAAATCATAAATTCCTAGTCCCTGTATTTTCCTACTAACCAGTAAAACTGTTCTCCAAATCTAATATATTATACGAAATACAACAGCATGTTAAGCTGCTACTTTACTATGGTATTCGGTGGGACCGTGTTCTTTCAATGGTAGAGTCAATCCGCTTGTGTTGCAATCTATTATAGTGAATTGTGGATCCACCACCTATACTTATTACATTTTTTTTAATTGCAATCGTCTTAAAATATTCAATATACCTAACAATACATTTTTTAATTATTGCTGTATATTTGTATATTTTTTCTTCGTGAGGATGCCTCATACCGGCAGGCGAAGTGTAGGACGTCCCCCCACTAGATGGAGTGACGACCTGGTAGGACATGCAGGAAGTCAATGGATGTAGGTGGCTTGGGACCGTGCTTTGCGGCATTCCTCGGGGAGGCCTATGTTCAGCAGTGGACTTGTGAAGGGCTGTAATGATGATGATGATTTGGATAGTCATGAAATACTATTCTAAAAATCTCCAATTGTATCAATATAGTTCACGTAACTTTATCAATAGGAAAAAGTTTAATTGCCGTGTAAAATAGTGACGAAGTGCGGAATACAAAACACACGAACAGTTTTTCGTGAATAATACTTTTAAAAATGTACTGAATATACACTATATATTTTTTACTTCGTCTACAAAAAAACATTTTGATCGTTCGTGAGGAATAGATAAAGGCAATTAAAGTTCATTACTTCATACATTTCATTATTAGCCGTTAATTACACAAACTGGCGAATGGCAGAATATTTAAAGGTCTTTAGTATTGCGATCGTCAATCCACGTGACAAACGTAAAGACAAATCTTCCTTACAACGGGATAGGCCTTTGCCTAACAGTGGACTTTTACTTTGGCTAATAAAGAATTTAAAAAGGAAATCATCGCATTAATTATTTGCCTATATACTTAAAATCAATTATGCCAATTAGGTGTATATAATATGCCATGGGGTTAAACTTCATCTTACCCTGTCTTTATGCTTTGTCAATTTATAAAAACCACATTACGAAAGAAATATTTTTTTGAGCAAAATATTACCTATATAATTTTAAATTGACATTTAAATTGAATGAATTTTTAATTCACTAGAGTTTTATTGAAAACCAATTAAAAATATGGAATAAGTAATAATTAACTGTTTTAGCTAATCTTATTTTTTAATATAATATTAAGTGACGAAACAAGGAGAAGACAATGTAATGGAGTGCATAGAAAAATGAAAATAACTTCAAAAATGAAAACATAGATGCGATGTCAATCCCGTCGAGTAAAATGAAATGCTTTCAGCCTGTAAAGATACTATCTTGCTTAAATTTCAACTGGGAACATAGAAATTGGTGTACTATTACTAATGATAAGCAGGTGGTACCAACCAGCCGGACTACTAACTAGCGTGGCACGGTGACCCCAAATATTCAAAAGGTATTTTCATCGTTAATGAAAGACGCCACTTAGGTCTGTCTTGCACCATTTCCTGCTACTCCCGGGCCTAAAGTTTACGCATGTCGTTTCCCATTTTATATTTTCAGCGGTACAGACCATCCGGTACCTACCAACTAGCTCGTTTCACCAAACGGACTCTTAGGCCGCGGTATCACCAATCCGACTTAACACCAAAAACTTCAATTTGTTTTGGTATATTTTATGTCGATTTTATTTATTGAGTTATATCTAATTAATCAACAGCTTTTAGGAATTTCACCGCACGTGGTTTCTTCAGCAAATAACATAAATATTAACTAATTTCTCAGTCATTTTATCCCACTGCGATTAGAGGCTGCCAAATTGTCTACGCAAGTAGCATCCCACACTAAATCTTGTAGTGTCATAACACTACAAGATTTAGTGTACTTACATATCATTTTACACTATTTTAAATTTATTTTTCCATTCTGTTTTTGATTTTCTTTTTGCATCACTTTTATTTCCATAGGATAACGTTTTTAGACCAAAACAAATCATTTTCACTTCGTATTTTCACGCTGTCAAGGGAGTCTACTTTTTTCGATCTTTTATTTAGTTCTCCGTAACTCTGCAATTTCGGGTTTCGTGCGCGCTGTTGCGCTACCTTTTTTTCTAAATCAATAATATCTCATTTGTTCCTTAAATCTTGCCGTTTTTCAATTATGAGCCTGAAACCAAAAATTGACATGTTTTGACATCGTTGTTTATCTGGTTGTCATGGAATTTTTATTTAAATTCGTTACCGGTCTGATGTTTTTACTTCAATATTTCCACAAAAATACTCTTTTCCTCTGGTCCATTTACAAAAATTTGCTTTTCATTTAAATAATTTCCCGTTCTATCAAAAAAGGTATAAAAGCCGAACGATCGGTCAATACGGGGAGTCTCGCTTCAGCTTTCAAAAGGGAAGCATCTCCTAAAGGCCTTATCCCGGGGCCGCACTGCTCCGGGATCCTGCAAGCCTCTGTCTTCACCTGAAGTCGTCGGCGTAGCCTACTCCAAGCGTGGGACCGCACTGCCCCGGGATCCTGCAAGCCTCTGTCTTCACCTGAAGTCGTCGGCGTAGCCTACTCCAAGCGCGGGGCCGCACTGCCCCGGGATCCTGCAAGCCTCTGTCTTCACCTGAAGTCGTCGCCTAGCCTACTCCAAGCGCGGGGCCGCACTGCTCCGGGATCCTGCAAGCCTCTGCCTTCACCTGAAGTCGTCGCCTAGCCTACTCCAAGCGCGCGGCCGCACTGCTCCGGGATCCTGCAAGCCTCTGTCTTCACCTGAAGTCGTCGCCTAGCCTACTCCAAGCGCGGGGCCGCACTGCTCCGGGATCCTGAAAGTCTCTGTCTTCACCTGAAGTCGTCGCCTAGCCTACTCCAAGCGCGGGGCCGCACTACTCCGGGATCCTGCAGACCTTTGCCTTCACCTGAAGTCGTCGCCTACGCCTCCACCTACTAGTGCTCGTGCTATCTTTAGCCACTGTGCGTGCTTGCTCCAGGCGCTGCGAGCGTTTACTCCAGGCGCTGAGAGCGCCTAATCAAGGCGCAGCGTGTGGCTACTCTGGGCGCTGCGTGTGACTACTCCAAGCGCAGCGTGTGCCTACTCCAGGCGCTGCGTGTGCCTAGACCAGGCGCTGCGTGCCACCACCGCCAAGCGCGGTGTGCCACTTTGATCTTCAGGCTCCGCTTCAGTATTCATCTTATCTTTATTTTCTATTTAATTGTAATTCACGTCACCCATCACCATCATCATACTTCATTTTTTTATATAAAATTGTAAATATCTTTTTAAAATTTTAAATATATTATTTTCTTGTTCTATTTTTGTTATTTCGTTGTTGTTAGGTTAGGTTCTTTTTTTTAATTGTCGCTTCACGACAGTCTTTACCAGTCTCCCAAGGGACCCAAGGGCTGGTTCTTTACTCGCCCACAGGCTAAGTATAGTTATTCAGCGAGGCAACGCAGTCAGTGTTCTTGGCACTATAACGCGGGATGTAGGACTGTATGATTATTTAAGTTTTTAGTTTTAATTGTTTCTATTATGTTTTTTTAATATTTCATATATTTTCATGTTATGTAAATAAATTATACATATTTATTGCACATAAAAAATCATAACATACATTTATTTTCATATTTAAACATTTCTTTATAGCATACACAACAATATTTTAGATTTCTTAAGCTTACTTAATAATTAGTTGAACTCACTCGTTTTAAAGGTATACTTACGTGAATTCGGAACTATATAAAAACAAACAGTTGATTATAACAGAGAAAACATTTATGTAATTTTACTCACAGGGATCTGCTTAATTAAATCTGATATTAGCCTAACAGTCTCATAAATTCCCGACTTCATGTTTTTGTTTCCCAACTGTTTATTTCGGTACCAATTATCAATTTGTAACAAGTAACGTTCGGGTATAATTTGAACTTTAATTAAAGAGAATAATTTCTACGAACTTTCTTACTTTTTGACTTGTTCTTGTTATAGAATAAGGGTGACAAACGAGAATACAGTCTACCTGATGGCAAGTAGATGCTGTGATAGACATCTGCTGATTAAAATACCTCGTTTTCAGTAAAAACGGTCTTCGGTGCTCTATACTCATCATACAAAGTATCTGAATTTGGAATTTTTCAAACGTTTATAAATTCATAACGCCGAAAATATTAACTTTATTCAATAAAATAAAGACCATTTTTATTCTTACACTATCAAAAAATATTAAAAAAAAAATTTATACTTTATTCTGTTTCTTTATGTATTTTAATTTGTCAAAAGTATCCGAATTCGGGATTTTTCAAACATTTAAAAATGCGTAACTCTGAAAATATTAACTTTATCGTATAAAGTCGTAGGACCTTTTTTATTGCTATTTTGTCGTAGTTTTTTTAATTTAATTTTAAGTTTTAATTTTGTAGTTTAATTTTATTTGCTATTAGCAGTCCGTACTTGTTTAACCCGGGTTTGATCCCCGCCGGCACCAATGAATAAGCGCTGATTTATCACGTGCTCGACGGTGAAGGAAAACATCGTGAGGAAACCTGCATGTTTGAGAAAAATAAAAAAAAATATTTTCGAAGACATGTGAAGTTCGCCAACACGCATTCGGGCAGCACGGCGGACACTTCCTTGCCCTAAAACCCTTTCAGAAATGAGAGGAGGCCTGTGCCCAGCTGTTGGACGTATAAAGGCTGTAACTTTACTTTACTGGTTTACATAATGATTTCTTATATTTACGCGAACACTACACATTGAATAAAACTATTTTTTATGGATTTTATCGCGTTTAATTTACTATTTTAATTCCCGACGTTTCGGGTGCTTTACAGCAACCCATGGTCACGGGGGGGACTGAGATATTTGACGTTCCGATGTCACAGTTAGCCCGGTTACCTCCAGTTTTTAACCAGTTTTTAACCAGTTTTTAACCCCCGTGACCATGGGTTGCTGTAAAGCACCCGAAACGTCGGGAATTAAAATCATAAATTAAACGCGATAAAATCCGTAAAAATAGTTTTATTCAAATATTTTATCGTAAATAAATGTTTGAAAAAAGAGTATCGTTAGGTTTCATGCTGGTTCTTCCCAGGACAGAGATTTTTTCGAACTACTGGCTAAGTTTACTAACGGACAGCAATTGATATATAAAAATCAATTGATGTGCGTTAGTCTCGTTAAAACTCGAAAACTCGACCAATTTTTAATGAAATTTTTGTGTATGTTTGAACGGGTCCTTACATAGTTTAGATTCACATTTGGACTCGGTAGGTGAGGCTGTTATCGAGATTCAGAAATAAGCTTTGCGAAGCTGGTGCGGATCACTAGTATTTCAAAAAAATATATTCTATTCTGTTCTATTATATATGGACATCCTATTAATACGGCCTCAGCAATCCGTATCATTCGTAGATATATATACGTAGATCATTCCTGTACAAAGGCCTCCCGTGGTAGCTGGATTGGTGGTCATACACGAAAGCGTCTGTGAAGTTGTTTCACTATCGCTGCGCAGAATATTATTTTGTGGCGTATTACGAGGTGCAGGCGAGGTTGTGAGAAAGGGTACTCAGCTCGCTTCTCGCATCAGCACCACTGCTACTCCCGTTCATAATAGCATTGCTCCCTCTACAAATAAAACTACTTTGTGCTCTTCCAATATGGACTCTATCTGTGTACAGTTGCAAACAACGTTATTATTCCAATAAAGGTTATATTTAAAAATGTTTTTATTGCGATATACCTGTATAGTCTTTGTTAATACTTTAACGTAATTTTTGTACATACTATTTTGATATATCAAACTATTTGGCTAATAACCTTATATTTCCTATATAGTTAAATACTATTCACTCGAAGCGTATTTAAGTTTTGCTCGTAGCATACTGAATTAAACGCATTGCATCCCTTCGTGGGTGGGGATATTTTATTTGTGGTAAGAATGGGGGACATATCGCTATTACTCGGATTTACTCTCTGTACGATATTTTCATCTAAAATATTATCATTATGATACTTGCATAAACGAAAGTTAAAATATTATGGGAATTTAAAATTAGATTTGCAAGTAACGTACGTTACACCTTTACATTTATATTACGTATCAACAAATAAAATTAAATCATCACTTATGAAATTTTAGATTGTATAATCTTGAACCAAATGTTAAGAAAGAAATTGATTGTGTTTGTTGGTTCCGCTCTTCCAATTTACAGGACTATTGTATGTCTGTGAAATAAATTATTGGAATACAAATAAGAGGCATGAAAAGACTTCTGAGAGTAAGCAAAGAGTGTGATTGTATATTAAAATGTATAAATTTGTATATATAAATAATTAATAACATATAAATAATTATGTATTAGAAAGTGACAGGATATAAACACGGAAAATTTCGTTATTAAAAAAAGCCTACTTCAATTATAACATAAATGATTTTTTGTTAAAAAATTTGGGTTACATTTAAATTAAAAAAAAATACGTGAAGGTAATAATAAACAGATACATTAGGTAATTTACCACGAAGATATTATAATATGTCATGGAATTGAACAACTACTATCTAATTGATAACCTCCTTATTTTTAGATTGATAAAGTAGTTTGAAATAAATTCAATGAAGAATAAGAAACTGAAAATTCCAATAATTTTCCTATCCACAAAGTTACGCACAATGGCTATCATTTTCAACAGCTCTGAAAACCTAGTAGCATTGAGCATCCGTCGAAGATCACAAATCAATGTTTTATCGCTTGAGTCCGGCGCAGGAATCCATGTATCATAAGTGGGGCATCGATCCGGCACCAGCTGCGATTTATTGCCGGCAGCCTTCGAATCGAACATTGGTAACTTAAGCCTGGAATGGATATTAAAGAGAAAATTACAGAAACGATTTTTAAATGTTTAAGTTTTGATTACAGACATTGATATTTCTTTACAAACTGCACAAGGCCGATCAAAGATTGCAGAAACAGAAAAACGATAACAGTAGAGGACGTAACAAATGGAAGAGAAAGTCTTTCAACAATGGCAAGTAGGGGAGGTGAAGTTCACCAGTGTATCCGTAATAAGCATTAATTATGGTCATAATACTGTGATTTTGAAACAAACTTAAAGGTTACAACAGTAATTCAAAAAAACCCGACTGTATTTAAAGTCTACTAAAAAGATAATAAATTATACCCTGTGTCACTTTCAAGACTAAAAAGAATATAACGATATCTCATATGTTAAAACCATCTACTCGTTTAGGATACAGTGCGTCTCAAAGAAATATATGTACATACATACTCTCTCCTTCTGATGCAGTTGGGTAAAAGGTGCTTTCTTATTATATGTTTACCTTTATAAGAAAAATAAATCACAGTTTAAAATGATCATGAATTTAGGAGTCATGGATGAAAAATGAAGGATGTTTTTCTTAATTCTTTTGTGATATATTGATGAAAGTATAAAATTTTTAAATGTTGTTCTACGTTTTCCATTTGTTTAAGACTTGCAAACTTCTGTGTTTTGTTTCATTTACTCTATTTTGTCATTATGGATTACATATTAACGCTACTGACGTAACGTTGCGTAAGTTAGTATTAAATTTTAAATAGTTTTGTCTTATAATATAACCAGTAACAATAACGACATTAAGTAATAGTATAGAGGCGTTACACTGGAAGCAAGAAATTTTCTAAATTAGACTTTTTAAGTATATATATGTATAATATATCCTATCCTAACAGTTAGGTATCTAAGTCCCTCAAAATAATTATACTGAACAATATTTTTCCCCAATTTTTCATGCTTTCTCTTCCAGGAATTTAATTCCATAATCGAATCTTCGCCAAAGATACCCTGTCTTATAAAGGCAGAATAATACATAAAGTCTACTTATCGCTTTACCAAAATAGATAGAAAATTGATACCCTTTTTCAAAACCACATCGAAGTGTTTCGTTGCTATACAGGTATTGGATATTGAAATGTGTACATTACATACAAGTAAAAAAGGTATGAAATATTTATTTATTCATGACAACCTATCAAATACCACTGCTAAATACAGGCCTTCGCACATATTGACTCATAAGGACAATATTTGCTATATTTGTCACGATTTATAGGTGGTTTGGCAACAGTGTGGCCCATCTCCTGGTTTGTTTCACTCCATCGCCACTTGTGACACCTACGGGAAGATATGGGTATTAGAATGTGAAGCAAACTTGTGTTCTCCGTTGAGATTGGCCGCCGTGACCGAAATTTGGTTCTGATCACATTATTATTATTTATTATTTTGCTTTACTGTGAATTAATCAAATATTAAATTCATGTAGATACTTGAAGAATCTCCCGTGGAGCTCGATCTCCTTCCATACGGTCTCCCGGTCGGAAATGCTCTGAACTGCCGGATCTTGCCATTGCTCGTTGGCTAACGATAGAGGGGTAAGTCCTATATCGCAAGAAATGACGTCCCTTTAGAATGGATCATCCGCTCTCGTCAGAAAGTATTTTCGGAGGCTGCAAACTTCGCGTTTATGCATGGTAAGCTTGCATAAAAAGCCACGCCCACCATGCTTTCGTGGTAAGTAACGCCTCATAATCGACGATCGCGGATGATAATCCTATGGGATGTCATAGTAGTGCGGACTTTTCTATCCAGGGCATTAAGTTCAATTTGAGTCCACCTAAGTACGCCAAAAGTATATATGAGAACAAGCATGACACAACCGTTATATGCGTATGTCTTAATAAAACCGGACAAAAGACTGTTAAGCAGTAGCTATGTATGGGGTACCGAGTGGAAACCTTTCTATAGTCTATCCGAAGAAGTTCCGACGGTTGCGTTTAACTACTTTTCCAGTGACCGCGTCAATGAGGAGTGGTTTCTTGGTTCCACGACCAACACCCGATTTAAACGCGATTTATATTAAGGTGACGGATAATTGGCGTACTCAAAATGGATGGTCACGGTTTATAGGAACCAAATGAGTGATCCCAGTAGTGAAGAGGCTCGGGGGCGACTTTTGGTCGAGAGCCTTTTGAAACTGTCAGACGGGCACAGCTTGACACACCACGAACCCCTTCAGCCAGTAGCTATGCAGTCCATTGAGTCCCGGATTTTTCCAGTTCGGGGCCCTACGGACTGCCTCAGCTACGTCATCCGGCGTTATGATGACGGGATCCATGGGAGTAACACTCACACAATGACTGTGGCGAGTCATTCCCAACTTCCGTCCGTCCAAAGGCCCTCGCTGTGCTTTATGGGCTCTGACCATAGGTCGCCTCAGAATGAAACGTTGTCTGCCTGATTCGGTGCCGGGCCCGTTCCACGTACCACAGGTCGCTGCAATGACTTATAGAGCCTCTTGTGATCACTCTATAAGAAACGATTCTGGTTGAGCCGTGTAGACCTCTCGGTATATCGCCGAATCCACTTTTCCCAAGCAGCGATTCTCTGTTTCAGGTCGTTTATGCGCTCCGTCAGTTTTGCGTTATATCTGGCTGGAACAAACTGACATTTTTCCCAGCAAACGCTATTCTGACGGTGCGCAAAATTCTTGGCCCAATATTGCTTGACCTGAAGCACATCAGTCTGACGATGAGGGCCCTAGCCTTTTCGATACGTTCCTCAATTCTCATTCTCCATCCTGGCACTAATAATATGGCATACTGCCAGTGCGGCGCCAAAAATAAGTGAGTCCGTTACGCAAAGGTCCCGGCTGGCTTCCAAATAGGTAACCAGCGTTAAGAGCCCTTACGACAGCATGATACTGCTTGTTTTGGATCTTCAGCCGTAGCATTTTCATCCGATGAGGGTACAGATTCACGTCGTAGCCGTTCGAGTTTAGTGCCATCAAATATGTTTGAGCCCAAGATATACCGAACTCGGTTCTCAAAGCTCAGCAAAAAGTCAATGCATCCTAGCCCGCTACGCAAAACCTCCAATTCCTCCCCACTTTGCCCTAAAATACGCCCGCAATGCGTTGCTATTTAGCTACATTATCTAACGCATGCAGCGCACTCCACCAGTGGCGGGTGCCGATTGATGGACCCGCAAAGACCCTGCCAACACCAAGCTAGCTGATGGGGATGATGGATGCAAGGGGCTACTGGGTGGACATGCAGCTCTTTGCACTCGGCTGGCAGTTCGCATGCTGTCGCGTTCAGCCGCGTCCTGGCAACCGCCAGGCAGCAGCCCTTTGCGCGTTCTTGTGTGTAATTAACATTATTATATATACGGCTTACAATTATTGTTTCGGGTGTGAATATTTGTCCTTGTGCACGAGTTTCATTGTTATCCACGATACACGAGAAAAGCCTGGTTAGTATTTGCCCGGAAGTGGAAATATTAGTAGAACCAGAGTAACCGACATAGCCCAACGGATTAGTAAGCTGAAGTGGCAATGAGTCAAACATATATCTCGAAGAACTGATAACCGATGGGGAGAAAAGGTTCTCGACTGGCGGCCTTGTATTGGCGGACGAAGTGTACGGCGACCCCTCAATAGATAGAGTAAAGACCTGGTAAGACACGAAGGAAGTCTTTGTGGAATTCTTTGGGGTAGGCCCATGTTCAGCAGTTTACTTGTTAAGGGATGTCATGATAATGAATGATGAAGCTGGTTAACAATAATAGTGCACTTCACCATTTCCCATGATAACTCTTCGGGGCCAGGTCTGTTTGTTATCGGCCTAGATTTGCAAGTTGCCAGAAAAATGTCGAGGGTTTCCTCCGCTGTTTCCACCTCCGTGGCTATTTGCTCTTCACCTGAAGTTGCAGCCGAAACTCCCTGATGGTTGGTTGCTTCATGTGCGGGGCGACCTTTTCTTCTTTTTCTTATCCCAGTGTGGGGCCCGTCAGTGATCGATGCTGGAAAAATAAGAGAATTATCAAACCCAACTCCATTGCGCTCACCAACTTTACTACGATGGGTATTAGGGCATATAGAACACCCGCGCCTATCGCGTATTAGCATTGTTGGTCCCTCTGACTAAGCTCCTTTTTTAGTATGGCTCTCAGATGATGTAGCAGTGTTCGCGGTTGGTGCTATTAAAGCCCCGCTCTGTGGTGGATTGCTATTGGCCTTACAAGCACTCACTGTCTCCCTTCTTTTCAGTCTGATATATAATTGAGACCCAGACCTTTTTCCGACTTCATGATTTTTTGTTTTTTTTTTGCTTTATTAATTTTTTATTTCATGAGTGTAGAGGAAATAAAAGTGCATTTAGGCAGAGCCTTTAGTGCCCGGATAAACCTAGTGTTACCCGTCAAAGGTGTCGGCCGCTACCCCGACGGCGGCAATACTTGCGATTGACATTTATCTATCAGCCATGCAGCTCCTCACGGTGTGCCATGCTTAGGATTACGGGGTTGTTTAGCAACAGCAAAAGTTACGTGCACTATGCACTTCACCGCACGTGTCACGTCCGCTGTTCTTCTCAATTACGAAGATAAGGAGGAGCAACAATAAGCCTCAAAGAGACCATTTCACTATAATTATTGCATTTAAAATTACAGTACTTTGTAATTATTAATATTGTTATTATTAAATTGTAAACGAATTCCTTTGACTGGTTTAACTTAATGGCCATGAAACTTAACGTTGATTACACAACAAGCTAATAGTGGCAATTGTCCAAACCATTCCGTTTATAACTAAGCTTACTATAGCAGCTTTGCTTGTAACAATATTATCTTCTATAAGTGTTAACAATTCCGTTAATTTGAGTAAATATATATATATATATATATATATATATATATATATATATATATATATATATATGTTCTCTGATCCTACGAAACCTTAACAAGTTCTGTAAAAAAATCAGAATAACATTTTCATATTTATTAATAATTTGATTTTTTTGCAACTTCATTGTGGTACTTATGTGCCCTTTCCGGATCAAACAATGTTTAAACATATTTTATACATCCTACTCCCAGTGGTACCTCCTCTCATGCACATGGTTAAAACCATGGAATGGTCAACCACCTTGTACCAATGGATGTCTGTATATGTCCTATTACCTCCATATGTCTTAAGAAGACTATTTCAGTACTTTAATTATTACATGAAATATGAATTGAGGCATGCTATATTATCTATGTTATAGTTGGCCACGCAGGCTATGAGGATAATGCAGTTGCTCATCTCCAACTTTATTTTGCATTTTAACATTTATAATAATTCGAACGCATAAAAACATGGGAAAATTGACGTAACCTTTTCTTTTACTATGCGGACAGAATCACAGAAGAAGCTAAATTCAAACGAGCTCAAATTTATTAATTATACGTTTAAAGCAATGAAGAACGAATAAAAACTGTAAGACCAACTAAAGTATCGAGTTCTAAAAACATTGAACTACCAATAATAATCTAATCTAGAATTGAATCACAACGTCTTTAATTTTAAACAGTTGTAGTATTTCTTTTTACTTTAATAGTAAAGCGTAACGATTTAAAAATTATAATAAATAAAACTATTGAAAAACAAACAATAATACTAAAAGAGTAATTTACTAAAATTCAATTCAGATCTCATAATTCTTTTTCTATAATAAATAACTGAAGATAAAGTAATCCACTCCGACCCCCTACTTTGAATTTATGTTGTGAATAAACGGTTAATTAATATTTGGTGTGTTCGTTATCCACATCCCCACAAGAGAAACGGATTCCATTTAGAAGTACCAATATTAGATATTAGGACTACTTGCCTAATTTAGTTGTAAATAAACACTCACGCCTGTCACGCAGAGGGGTAGGCAGAGACTATGGACTTCCATTTGGCACGATCCCGACACGCCTCTTTCGCTTCTTCCACATCCATATATCAAAGCATATACGGACATCGGTTAAATGTACTCTTGATTTGGCCCTTATTAAATATATCGCCAATTTGGTTGATAAACTTTTTTTTTTATATGATAAGGGTGACAAACGAGCACACAGTCCACCTGATGGTAAGTGGTTGCTGCGGCCCATAGACATCTACACCTATCCTCTATTACAAATCAAAATGTAGATGCGCCGCCACCCGTGAGGACCAAGATGGAATGCCTCATTTCCAGTAAAAACTTTCGCCTAGGGCGTTCCTTCCCGACTCTGCCGTTCACTTCTGCAACATAAATTTGCTTTGTCACTCTTTCCTCATTAATTCTTTCTGCATGACCAAACCACCGAAGCATTTGCTTCTTAATCCTGGTTACAACATCATCTTGAAAACTACACTCTTCTCTTATCACACAATTTCTCACTCTGTCAATCAGATTCATCCCTAACATACTCCTTAATGATCGAATTATTCTTAATGATACAGCAATTATTTTACTCTCGTGCTTCTTCTACCACACCCAACTTTCACTACCATACATTAAAGTAGGGACTAACACAGCATTGTGAATTGCCATACGTCTCTTTTTTGACACATTCGTTGTAAGTAGTTTATTACAATCCTTTAAATACGCCATGATAATGGCAGTCATTGGTTACGTCGTTGATAAGCAAAAATATATTTTTAAATTTTATATTTATGACGATTCAAATTTCGTTAAAAGTGTGAAGGAAAAATTTAAACCCTAAATTGCGTCATCTAGTTATTAACTTAAGCGTTAGCAGTAAGCGTGTTATTAAGAAAGTAAACAGTAAGCAAAAACTTGAGAAACAAAAACGTGGGTTGTATACGAAAACCAGAAGCGTGCGTAAACGTAGTTGTGTTTCATAAATCACATTCAATTTGGGACCATTTGATATAAAAGTAGAAGCCTTAGTTACTCGTATCTTCAAAAACTAATTTCAGTATATAATAATTTATTTATCTAAACTTAATATAAAATTTTACTACTCCTTGAAAAATAACCCTGAATGTAAGAGTCATGCTGCAGTTATATTATTATGATTGCAGTACGAATAGGTCATTAGTAATATTTTTTTAATCAATAACAAAAACTTATAAGTTCAAAATGTTACTTTATGGTATATTAATATTATTTCCAAACCTTAAGTATTTTCAGTTAATTTATTTGTGTAATTATATAATTATTTGTTAAACTTGAGAGATTTATTTAATTTTTAATAGCACACGTATGTCGGATCGATCGAGGAAAAACCACGCTGTCACAGAAAACCAGCGTAAAATAGTAGTTTAATACTGTTGTGATTCGTAAGGTGAGTGTAGAGAACCGGAGAATAGAATAGAATAGAATAATTTTTTATTCAATATAGATCACATTTGTAATACTTATTGAAAGTCATTTTTTACTTTACCACTGGTTCGAAAAAAAAACCTCTGTCCTGGGAAGAACCAGCAAGAAACCCAGCGGGACTTTTTTTTTAAAGCAAATTTTACAATAATGGTTGTACTAACTATATAAGTACAAAATTTATTTTAGAAACAGCTTGGAAGCGATCACATCATTCCCAGGTGTTATTATCAACCATGTATTCATTTATACTATAATAACCCTTTTTATACAGTTTCAACTTAACAAAACATTTAAACTTGCTAATGGAGAGAGCCTGTACACTTTCCGGGACCTTGTTGTAATAGCGTATACATTGCCCCAAGAATGAATTACTGACTCTGTGGAGTCGAGAAACTGGTATCACTAGCTTGTGTTTGTTACTAGTGTTTACAGAATGCACATCACTTTTTTTACTAAAACTACTTTTGTTTTTGTGAACATACATTAAATTTTCGTAAATATACTGAGAGGCTAAAGTTAATATATTTATTTCTTTAAATTTATCTCTAAGAGACTCTCTCAGTTTTAGGTTGTATAAAGCTCTAATGGCCCTCTTTTTTTTTGGAGCCTTTTACTGGAAACGAGGCATTCCATTTAGGACCCCAGACGTGAAACCGCAAGTGCATTTTATTATTAATTGAGGATAAATGTAGAAGATGTCTTTAGGCCACAGCTTCCACTTAACATCATGTAAACTGCATGCTCGATTGTCACCCGCATTCTATAAAAAAATTCAACAATTTGCTGTTGTTTTATTTTTAGTTAAAATAAATTAAAAATTAATATCATCAATTTTTTTTTATAGGAGAGAGGGCAATAGAGCATGCGGCTCACCTGATGGTAAGTGACTACTGCCGCCCATGAACAACTGCAACACCAGGGAGAGAATCGCAGATCGTTGCCGGCCTTTAAAATTTTATTTGCTTTGTATGTAATATTTTGTGAATATGGAAAAAATAGGATTGATGTAGCCATATATAATATATTTCAACCATTTCATTTAATTTCATTACAGTCTATGAAAAGTCCATCACTTAACATAGGCCGCCTCTTATAGATTGATTCATAGGGGGGACATTTGCCAAATTTGCCACACTTTGCAGGTGAGATAGTAACTGCAGTTATTTTAAATAGCATAAAGTAATTATCAAGAAGATGGTGCTACCCCTTTTCTGTTTCAATTCACTCTGTGTATTCTATTTCATCGTGCAGTGGCTGCGTACGAGATCCACTGCCCCATATAATATTATTTTAATGCATAAATATATAAAATGAAGTTTTAGGTACATTAATATTATATTTAAGTCAAAATTTTATTAAAAATCATTTCTCCCTTACCAGAGTTCAGCGCGTATGTTTTTAGAGTGTCGCGCACTTGGGTGTATCGCCCTTACGATGGGCACTCTAAATTCATTAATATTCAGACCTGCGTCCTTATAGGGTTATGTATTTTTCGCGCCAATACTGCATAATTTCGAAGTGTAATACATGCATGGTGCTTCAGTGAGTATACTACAGCTTTGGCGTTTTATATTTTATAAAACTGCAGTCCATGCACACTGCAGCCAATTTCAAACAAAGCAGGCTACAGATGTATAACCAGTCTCTGAGCACAAATGTGGCATGTCTCAAAGCAGCTCTCTAAAACAGGAATGAGCGGAATAGTACAGGCATTGCTATTCGGCAGCAGAAAAAGATAGGATGTAGTAGCTACCCTTATGGACTAGGCCAAAGTGAAAGACGGAAGTGAAAGGAGGCATGTGCCCAGCAGTGGGATGTATACATTTATTTTCTCCTCTTTATTATTTTTTCATCAATCAATGTACGTCAACTGCTGAACTCTTCCCCTGTAGAGTAGGAATTTACCTTAATCGCCATCCTTGGCAGCCGGAAGGGCGATCGCAGTTATTACCAACCGTCTCACAATTTAACGCTGCTGACCGTCGGCGGACTGGATATTTTACGTCTGGTTACATAAGCTGCCATCTATCTGAAGCTAAACCTTTTGCCTACATATTGCAACATTAAATTTAATTTTGAATAAAGATAAGTTTTCGACGAAATTGTAAAGAATTTTAAACCAGAATTATTCTATATTGTATTTATAAGTTATATTTGCACATCATAAATCCTTACATATGAAATTGGCGTTTTGTACGGGAGGAATATAAAGTCAATTTTTTTTGTAAAATATATTTATTTAATCAAAGTATGCACCGTTGTTATCTATCCACTTTTGCCATCTCACAGGTAGTTCATTGATCCCTTTACTAAAAAAACCATGAGGGCGAGAATCAATAAACTCTTTGAAGGCGGTTTGGACTGCCGCATAGGAATTGAATTTTTCCTTCTAAGAAGTTGTCCAAATTCCGGAAAAAATGGTAATCTGTTTGAGCAAGGTCCGGAGAGTACGGTGGATGTCGCAGACATTCCATTTGTAGCTTATCTAAAATAGTTGTTTGTTATGAAGTGTGTGGTCTTCCGTTGTCGTGAAACAGTAGTGGCCTAGAGCGATTTACCAATCTCGGTTGGTTAGCAGCTAGTTTTTCCTTCATGGTTTGCAGTTGCTGACAAAAGGTATCTGCCGTAATCGTTTGGCCTGATTTTAGAAAGCTATAGTGAACGACATCGGCGCTAGTCCTCCAAACACTCATAAGTAACTTTTTCTGAGTCAATTTTCGTTTAGGGCAGGATTTGGTTGGGTCTCCAGGGTTCAGCCGTTGCGACGAGCGCTTCCGATTATCGTAGAGTATCTACTTTTCATCATAAGTAATGATTCGATTTAAAACCCCTCCACTATTGTGGCAGTTGAGCAAAGTAACACAGCAGTCGACGCGTGTTTGCAAGTTCGATTCACTCAATTCACGAGGTACCCGACGTTAAAGTTTTTTTACTTTCCCGATTTGCTTCTAGTGGATTAGTAAAGTTGTATCACTTACCCCGAAGCCTGCAGCTATCTCTGAAGTGCTTTGTGATGGATTCGCTTCCACAATAGCCTTTAATTCTTCATTTTCTACTTTGGTTTCCGGCCGTCGACGGGGTTGGTTCTGAAGTTCGAAATTTCCAGAACGAAAACGTTGAAACCAAAAAACGTACCGTGCTTTTTTTGCAACACCAGCGCCGTACACATCATAAATCCGTTGAGCTGTTTCTGCAGCCTGGTGCCACGGTAGAACTCGTATTCGTAAATATATCGATATTTCATGTTTAACATTGTGCGGTAATAAGCGATGCCAAAGAAAAAAATAAATGAGGAAAAAACAAATATATGTATACTTGGTAGAGCCATGCTGCAGCTATACTAGTAGTATAGTTGTAGCACGAATGGGTCGGCTCGACCGGAGAAGGACCACGCTCTCACAGAATACCAGCGTGAAATAGCAGCTTGACGCTGCTGCATTTCGTATGGTGAGTGTAGAGAACCGGAGACCTTTTTTACTGGAAATGAAGCATTTCATCTTAGTCCTCACGGGTGGCAACGCATCTGCATTTTGGTTTGTAATAGAGGATAGATGTAGATGTTTATTGGCCGCAGCAACCACTTACCATCAGGTGAACTGTGTGCTCGTTTGTCACTCTTTACTATATAAGAAAAATAATAACTGTTTTCAAAACTCAAATGTACCAGCTAAATGAATGTATAAATTTGAATTTGGAATTCTTAACCAAAAAGGATATATTTCAGATCAAAGTGGTCAGTACGACAAAACGTTAATTTCATATGTAAGGACCTAATACTTAAAGCGAACTGAATGCCACAACTACTTGAAAAAAAATGAAGATTAAGCAGAGATGATGATAATGGGTGTAAAGTTCAAACAACTATTATGAGGGAAAAGACAGCACGGTCAAAATAACTTTGAAGTATAATGAAATCTAAAATCAAGTTACATAATCTATATATATATATATATATAAATAAAATTCAAGTATTATGTCTTTAATATTGAAAAAACTTGCTTTTGTTTAGCTTGAGGCTAAATGATATAAAGACATAAATAACCTCAGTTAATGTTTTTGCCTGTCTGTCTGTCCGGGACAATTTTCTGAGCTGCAGCAACGATTACAATGAAACTTTACAAAAGTTAAGTAAAAACTTTAGGGGGCAATATCTAGGGGATATCTATACTATATTTTTTCCAAAAAAAATAAAAGATTTTTTCGGAATATGAGAAACTGATAACATCTTATATCGTACTATTGCTACATTAATACATCTTATACCGGTGGATCGTTAGTTTATAATAATTCTGTTCATAGTTTTTATTATAAATGATAATTATTTCCTAAATGTTTCCTTTTTTGACACAAAGATGAAACGTTACGATGGACAGGTTGGCGACGTTACGAATAAACAAATGGTCTGAAATTTGTTTAATAAAGCATATTCCTTCGTCCATGTCCAGTTATTTATTCACGTCCGATGACTTGACATGCTCTTATCCCAAAATTAATTATTAAAACGACAGTCAGCTTTGTGTTACTACAAGGATCTAATAGGTATACTTTACATAACAAATTCATATTATACTACATTATGTAAACATATAGTCTATATAACCGCGTTCAGCCAGAGCGGGTTGGCGGGTTTCAGATGTTTTTTCGTCGGGAATCTTTTTCCTAACCGCTGAAAACTCTCTCATTTATCAGTCTATAAAATGTATATAAAATTAAAATAAAAAAAATGGTAAAGCCGCCAGGATTGAAACCAGCTGCTGCTCTTTCAATTAATTAATCATAAGAAAGTATGATTTTAATATGCTCAGTGTCAACCCTGGGTTGGAAGCCCATCAGGTCTTAACGTTGCCACAAGTATATAATTCATTTAGTGTTTGCTATGATAGTATTGTAATTATTGTCTTCGTGACTCTGTTCGGGCGTAACTCCGTTCTAATCGTACAAGCACATAATACTTGTATAATCATCATAATCATTACAGCTTTTTACAAGTCCACTGCTAAATAAAGGGCTTCCCCAAGGAATGCCACAAAACACGGTCCCCAACCACCTGTATCCATTGACTTCCTGCATGTTTTACGAGATCGTCACTCTATCTAGTGGGGACGCCATACACTTCGCCAGCCGTTACGAGGCTGCCACTCAAGAACCTTTTTTCCCCATCGGTTTTCGGTTCATCGAGCTATGCAGCTGGCCCATTGTCACTTAACCATACTATTTCTTTGGGCTATGTCGGTTGCTCTCGTTCTATTGCAGATATCTTTGTTTTTAAGTCTATCACAAAGAGAAACGCCGAGCATAGCCCACTCCATAGCTCGTGATTTTGAATGAGTAAACGTTTAGGTATTGTTGAACCTTTCGCAAAGAAGAATCTATGCCAATTACTGATATATTTAGAGAAGCACGTGAATAATCAATTTTATTAACATTCTCTATTGCATAGTTAGTGTGTATAAGACTAGCATAGATGTCTCAAACCTAACCAATCTTCATATGACCCACTAACTGACTATTTAACTAGCTTATGCTGGCTTGTACTAGCATGAAAACACTGCTCTTCATTCCTCTTACTGTATTATGATGGAATATTTTGTGCTTTGAATAGTGTCTTATAATACTCACTCAAAATAAGATTTTGGGGTATGTCTGACGAGAAGATGTGTCCTAATCTCCCAAACACTGCCCAGCCGAGTTGTATCTGTCTACTGACCTCTAGATCAATGGTGGACTTAACTAGGCAAGCTATTTGTCCCAAGTAAACATATTCGTCAACAATTTCAAGCTTAGCGCTCCCAACAAATACCGGCATAGGTGTGATATGGACGTTACACATGATTTTTGTTTTTTTACATGTTCATCTTAAAACCTATCTGTTATGGTCTACTATTGAGGTCATTGAGCATAGTGTTTTGCTCCAGCGATTCTACCATAAGGACTATATCGTCTGCAAATTGAAGGTGAGTGATGATTTATTCGCCATTGACTTTAATAGCGTATCCTTTCCAGTACAGTAGAAATTCGGGTAAAGAATTTCGGGGAAAAAACATCATCCTGACTTATACTTCTCTGCAGCTGGATAGGTTTCGTACTCTGGTTCTGTACTGGGATAGCCATCGTAGCAATACTGTTTAAACACTTCAGTACTTCGATATACCAACAGTCGACTTAGCACCGCTGAAGTGACTGCAGCACCGCCCAAATTTCGACGAAATCAATGGCTTTCTCATAGTTCACATACGCAAAATGTAAGAAAGTAAAAAAGTAGAAAATAGTACTCTTCGGTCTTCTGTGCAATTTTCTGAAAGGTATGTGTGTGGTATATAGTGCTAAAGTCTTTTCGGAAACCAGCATTTCTTTTTATAGGATAGGGTGACAAACGAGCACACAGTCCACCTGATGGTAAGTGGTTGCTGTGGCCCATAGACATCTACATTTATCCTCGTTTGCGAATCAAAATGCAGATGCTTTGTCACCCATGAGGAAAATGGAATGCCTCTTTTCCAGTAAAAAGGGTCTCCGGTTCTCTACACTCACCATACGAAACACAGCAGTGTTACGCTGCTATTTTACGCTGGTGTGCTGTGAGAGCGTGGTTCCTCCTCGGTCGAGCCGACCTATTCGTGCTACAACTATACTACTAATATAGCTGCAGCCTGGCTCTACCACGTATAGCTTGTCCGGGAGGCTGGAATTCGTCGAGTCTGAGTACGAGACGATTCGTAATGACTCTCGAAAATACCATGTAGACGTGGTTCAGATGGGAAATCGGTTTAAAGTTCTCCAAGAAAGCGTTGTCGCATTTCTTGAAAAAAAAGACCACCGCACTTCCGCTCCACGCCTCTGGAGTAGTGCCACCCCGGAGGACGACAATCAAGAGATTCTGAGGGACTTTAAGTACTGGTTCTTCACCCGCTTTCAGAAGTTCCACTTTAATTCCATCCTTGCCCGAGGACTTCCCGTGTTTAAGGTGCTGGAGGGTCATTCTAATCTCACTCAGATTGACGTCCGGGATATCATCGGAATTGTGTCGAATCGTTACTTACACTTGCGTGTGGCTCCAACGATGGCGTGTACAGCTACCCATAGAATCTCTCAATTTCACTCAAAATCTCAGGTGTCCCGGAAACGATGCTGTCACATTGAATCTTCAGCTTCGACTATTGGATATTTCTGGCGGACAGATCTCTGGCAAAGACTTTGGAGGCCTGGTTCCGCTCTATCGCTTCTTCAAAACAAGCAGTATTAAAGTTGCGTTTGTCCCGCCGCATGCATTTGAACATTTGTCTGTTCAGTTGCTTGTACGTTTTCCGATCAACTGAAGACTGCAGCTTTATTTGAAATCTAACAGTCATGAGATTAAGAGTGTCGCCCTTCCGGTAATAGAACAAGTTGCCGAATTAGAGGATTACTGCGTCCTTCCCATCTCTTCGGACCTCGGATAATCTTATAATATTCCAACGCAACTTGTTAATCACTCTTTCTAGCTCCAGGATCTTCTCGTCAGTCCTTAGTTTGCGTGCGTTATATATTGCTAGGTCGAGTCGTCGTAGGTGGTAACGAACCTACAATGGAGATTATTAGCACCCCCTGTTCCGCCGTTACCATGTTTGCCACCGTAGCCAAGAATAGCGAGGCCAACGGAAACTAGGGGCCGCTAATTAGTGTAACAATACATACCAATATCACCCCATGAGTAACGACTCATGGGGGTATATTGCCATAGTTGCCACGCTTGGCAAGCGAGTTGGCTACCGCAGTTTTGTTATTGCTTTTTGCATTTATCAGAAAGATGCTGCTGCCCATCTTCTGCCCCAGTTTCCCTCTGTCACCTCTTGCGACATCCACAGGATGATTTGGGGTAGTGTATTATATGGTATGTATCATAGGGTTGTGAAAAAAAAAATGCTTATATCCGCGTGCAAAAAAGGTATTTTATTATCCGCTATCATTTTGTTTTCTTATTATATTTTTTTGCTTTTATATCTTTGTGTAGTGTGAGCACTAGCCTCTTCGATATTCTTTGGATTGGACACAAAAATAATGAATAAAGAAACAGCAACAATTAAAATTGAGTATAGAATGCAGAAATGAGTGGCAGAGCTGGAAGGGTTTGCCCTAGATGACAGTTTATCGACCAAATAAGCGATATATTGAAGATGGGTCAATTTTTATAATAATAATATCAATACTACTTACATCACTAATATTCCCTTTAACCAATATTGGTGAGTTGAAAATGCTCGTGTTAGGAGTATTTCACGACAGTAGTGGAATGGTGGATTTGAACTCACAACTTTTTTACCACAAAAAAGTTGGCTTGGAAGTATAACCGCTCAGATTAATGGATACGTACTCTTAATTGCTCACAAAATGCACAATTCAAATCAGCAATTGATCACATTATTAATTAATTATTAAGTTAGTTATTAATAATTAAAAGTAAAACATTGTTTTTGCCTATTATACTTAAAACCACTAAATTTTTAAACAAATAACTACTCATAATTGCTCATAAAATGCTCAACTTAAATCCGCAACTGCTCACATTATTAATCAATTTTTTAATAAGTTATTACTAATTTAAATTACAAAATTGTTTTAGCGTAAACCGATCAGATTAATGAATTATTGCTCTAAATTTCTCACAAAACGTAGAATTCAAATCCGCAATTGCTCACATTATTAATTAATTATTTATCAAGTTATTAATAGTTAAATGTACAAAATAGTTTTGCTTTTTACTTAAAACCAATAATTTTTTAAAATGAATTGTTGCTCATTATTGCTCACAAAATGCTTAATTAAACTCAGCAATTACTCACACTATTAATTAATTATTTAATTAGTTATTAAGAATAAAATGTGCAAAATTGTGTTTGCCTTAACCGTTCAGATTAAGGAATAAGTGCTTTAAATTGTTCACAAAATGCTCAATTGAAATCCGCAATTGTTCACACTATTAATTAATTATTTAATCAGTTGTTAGCAATAAAAGTGAAAAATTATTTATGCCTTAACCGTTCATATTAATGAATAAGTGTTCTTAATTGCTCTTAAAATACTCAATTTAAATCCGCAATTATTCACGGTATTTTATAATTATTTAATTAGTTATTTATAATTAAATGTAGAATTATTTATACCTATTTTATGTTAACAATTGCACTGTCTTAAAATTGTTTTTTTTTTTTTAATAAATTGCTCTATTCTGTATTTCTTAAAAATAACTTTAGTAAAATAACCTTAAACTTTTGCAGAATGATAATTGTAATTTTCATGTTCTATTTCTATATGTTATTGTTGTTGTCACTAGAATTGCACTAAGGGAAGGTCGTTGTAAATGTATTTTCAAATGTTTAATTTTTATAATTACGTTTCCTATTAATTTTGAAATGAAATGAAATTTAGTTTGCGATAAATAACACACATACCATACGATCAAGTATTATGAAAGCTTTATAATAACTCGTTCAATTTAAAAAAAAAGTATAGTTAAAAATCTCCAATTTATTGTATACATTTACTACAGCGTAGTTTTAAGGTTGACGGTGATTGAATTATTATCAATACATTTAATCATCTAAACACAATTCAAGAATCAATCAAAAGCTGTTTCCTTTAAACAATTGATGTCATTGTAATGTAAACAAATTATATGTATAATTATTATCTGAAACATCTGGTGTTGCGATTGTTCATGGGCGGCGGTAGTCACTTACCATCAGGTGAGCCGCATGCTAGTTTGCCCCCTCCTTTATAAAAAAAAAAACATTAAATAAATACACAAGGGTTCATCAGCCGTGGCCGAGCCGTGGTAACTCAGATGGTAAGCGCTCGCTGTAAGCTTCACAGTACTTGAGCAACCCTGGTTCGATCCCCGCTGGCACCAATGAAATTGTTAAGTGCTGATTTACCACGTGCTCGGCGGTGAAGGAAAACATCGTGAGGAAACCTGCATGTCTGAGAAATAAGAAAAAAAAAATATTTCGAAGACATGTGAAGTTCGCCAACAGGCATTGGGGGCAGCGCGGCGGACATTCCCTTGCCCTAAAACTCTCTTAGAAATGAGAGGAGGCCTGCCCAGCAATGGGACGTAAATAGGCTGCAACTGTACTTTACTTTATATCATGTTCATCCTATTGAGAAGGATGATTATGATATATGTTTTATTTTAATTCACTAATAATATTCAAATTTTCAAATTTACCATCAATCCCAAAATTGAGTATTTAGCTCGACCTGTAGCTTTTGATATAAAATAAAAAGAAGAAGTTGGAAATTCTATATGAATAATGAATATGAAAATATAATTACCTCAAACTTCCAACACTATTCATTATTATCATTCCTTATTATATAATGAATCATAAAAATAGCTATAGAAAAAATTCAAAGTTTACTTGCAGCTAATTTACGTATAAAATTTGGGGGTCTTGGTGTGAAAAATCTTTCTAAAGTCGCATTGCCTGATTTTCTTGCTTCCGTGCACAGTGTCTATGACTTATGTAACATAATTTTAAATAATAATTATACCTATGCTACGGAGGCAGGCCAGACATGGCGAACGCTGTGTCCCGGCGAAAATGTTCCACTGGAAGTTAACCAACCAAAGCAGTGGGATATTCTATTGGTCCAGAACGTGCAGAAAGATTTGTTTCATAATTTCCATAGTCACCTAGATCAGGCACGATTTCTAGCTGTTTTGACTAAGGAATCTAGTCACTGGTTACACGCTTTAACATCAAGTAATCTCGACACATTACGTGATGCGTGACACTCTTGCCATTGTCTCTAAATATCCCAAAAGTTTCCCAAAAATATACCAATACCCGACGATACGACATTGGTCCCTTGTAAGAGAGGTAAAGCCCTAGTGTGGGATGCCACTTGCGTTGACACTTTGGCGGTCTGTCATCTCAGGGGTACCTCGTTTAGAGCCCGGACGGCATCAGAGGCAAATCCGCGATTGATTGTTGCTGCTGGAGATTAGAAAGCTGGTTTTATTCTCGCTCAAAGGCTAAGTACACAGTAAGTGGGCAAACGCAGGCAGCGTTCTTGACACGATACCGCGGGGTGTAGGACTGTATGATAATTAAGGTATTAGTTGTATTTTTTTATAATTTTTTATTATATAATTAAAATTTGATTTTAATGTAATTTAGATTTATTATCTTTTTTAAAAATAAGTTCAAGAATATTTTTCAAATAAAATATTTAATATATATATATTATTATATTATACATCGTAAAAAATATATAATAAATTAAAACTTATACTTAGATTTTTTACACCAAGACATAAAATAATAAAACAATGCGAAGATCAGGTAGTTTAGTTTTTAAAATTTTTGGTGTCGAAAGCAAAATCAGCGAGAAAAAATGAGATTTTAAGAATATCTTAATAAGTTTGAAAAGTCGTAAATATAAAATGGATAAATGGTATTTAAAACTAGGAGACCGCCTAAAATTATTTAAACTATTTATTATTATATTATTTAGGTGGTATAAACTATTTATTATATCAAATAATTTGAGAAACACAAAAAAACAATTTACAACTACTACGGTAGTTTTGGGATAGAAAATGAGTGAAATATTGATGAAGATCATTAAATTTGAGCCTCGGTTTGGTATTTTATTTCAAATTTTAGCTTAAATAGCTGTTTAATAGTGTGAGCAATTGCGGATTTTAACTGAGCAATTTGTGAGCAATTAAGAGCAGTTATTAATTTTAAGTGAATTTCATTTGTAACGTATAATAGACAAAACAATTTTGTACTTTTAGTTAATATTAACTGATTAAATAATAAATAATACTGTGATCAATTGCAGATTTCAATTGAGTATTTTCTAAACAATTTGGAGCACTTCTTTATTAATCTGAGCGGTTTAGGAAAAGACAATTTTATATTTTCAAATATTAATAAACAATTTAATAATTAATATAAGTAATTGCAGATTTAAATTTAGCATTTTGGAGCAATTAAGAGCACTTATTTATTAATCTAAGCGGTTTAGGCAAAAAAAATTTAGTGCTTTTAATTATTCATAACTAATTAAATAATTAATTAATAGTGTGAGCAATTACCGATTTAAATTAAGCATTTTGTGAGTAATTATGAGCACTCTTTCATTTTAAGAAATGTTCATTTCTTTTACGTATCATAGGCAAAAACCATTTGTAATTTTAATTATTAATAACTAATTAAATAATTCATTAATAGTGTGAGCAATAGCAGATTTGAATTAAGGATTTTGAGAGCAATTATGAGCACTTATTCATTTTAAGAAATGTTCACTTCTTTTAAGTATAATAGGCAAAAACTCTTTTGTTCATTTAATTATTAATAACTAATTAAATAATTCATTAATAGTGTGAGCAAGAGCAGATATGAATTGAGGATATTGAGAGCAATTATGAGCACTTATTCATTTAAAGAAATGTTCACTTCTTTTAAGTATAATAGGCAAAAACTATTTTGTTCATTTAATTATTAATAACTAATTTAATAATAGTATGAGCAATTACTAATTTAAGTTGAGCATTTTGTGAGCAATCATGAGCACTTATTCATTTAAAAAAAAAGTTTAATGGTTTTCAGTATAACAGGCAAAATCTATTTTGTAATTTTATTATTAATAACTCATTAAATAATGAATTAATAATGTGAGCAACTACGGATTTATATTGAGAATTTTGTGAGAAATTTATTGCACTTATTAATTAATCTGAGCGGTTGAGGCAAAAAAGATTTTGTACTTTTAATTATTAATAATTAATTAATAGTGTGGGCAATAACGGATTTAAATTAAGCATTTCGTGAGAAAGTATGGGCATTTACTCCTTAAAAAAAATAATTGGTTTTAAGTAAAATAATAACAATCAAATATAACATTAATAGGCAAAACAATTTTGTACTTTTAATTATTAAGAACTAATTAAATAATTAATTAATTATGTGAGCAATTGCGGATTTGAATTGAGAATTTTGTGAGCAATTAAGAGCAGTTATTCATTAATCTAAGCGATTATACTTTCAAGCATACTTTTTTGTAATAACCTTTTTGAATAGTAGGTACCCTGACAATTAGGCTACTGTCGCTTAATTGATGAGTGTATGCGTTAATATAGAGATGTAAAAGCAGGGAGGCAGGCGTGTCATGATCGTACCAAATGGAAGTCCGTTGTCTCTTCCTACTCTTCTGTGTGAAGGGGGTAAGACTTTATGAGGATATGATATGAGTGTGGTGTACAATAAAAAAATATTAATTGAAGAAATAAATATGAATAAAACATTTAAGCGAAGAGTCTCCCTCTTCACTAGAATCACATGCATTGCTACGAACGATTAAATTTTCCCTAATGACGTATGTATATTCTGTAGGCGAAACTCGTGCCGTATTGTACAAGGTGGTACGTATTCCTTTCGTGTGAACTTTTAGGGCAAGTATAAGAATGGTGGTGGATTCAGTATTGTCAGATTAAATTACCAAATATTTACTTATTTGTAAAAAAATCCACTACAATAACACACTTTTATGAAAATACGAGGTGCCGTGTAGTGGCGGTTAAGAATATCCACTACCCCATATCTTCCCGAGGATGTCGTAAAAGGCGACAAAGGGAAACAGGCAGGAGATGGGCCTCAGCATCTTCCTGATATTAGCAAAAGTACAATTAAAAAAAACTGCGGTTGCCAACCCGCTCGATAAGCGTGGCAAGTATGGCAAATACCCCCCAAATGGATAAAGTTACTAAGCGATGGCCCCCAGTCCCCGGCGGCCCCGCTATTCCTGGCTACGGTGGCGACCATGGTAACAGCGGGGCAAGGGGTGCTAAGAATCTCCGGTGGAGGTTCGGTTGCCACCTAAAACGACTCGACCTGGCAACATACAACGCACTCACCCTGAGGACTGACGAGAAGATCGTGGAGCTGGAAGAAGAGATAGACAAGTGACGCTGGCATATTGTAAGATTATCCGAGGTCCGAAGAGAGGGGGAGGACACGGTAATCTTCGAATCCAGCAACTTGCTCTATCACCGGGAGGGCGACCATATGTCCCAAGGAGG
Organism: Parnassius glacialis; assembly: GCA_033319125.1. Classification (NCBI taxonomy): domain Eukaryota; kingdom Metazoa; phylum Arthropoda; class Insecta; order Lepidoptera; family Papilionidae; genus Parnassius; species Parnassius glacialis. The sequence continues at coordinate 11,721,744 of JAVANC010000026.1, read as the reverse complement.
TGTCAGATTTATCGTCCACAAGTCTCTCGTTAACAACGTTGTAAAGATTGAGGATGTGTCGACTAGGGTTGTGTACCTTATACTCAAAATCACCAAACGGTATTCGCTGAAGTTCATACAGGTTTACGCACCAACCTCGGCACACCCCGATCAAAAGGTGGAGGAAATGTTCATTTCTCCAAAACCCACTATACGATGTTAATGGGAGACTTCAATGCAAAACTATGCACAAGAGAGAACGGTGAGCTGAAAGTAGGGAAAATTGAAATAGGGCAACGGAACCCAAGGAGCCAGCAGCTGGCCGACTTCATGGAGAAAGAGGGACTCTTTATGATGAACTCTTTCTTGCAGAAGCGGCCTTACAGGAAGTGGACCTGGTCGAGCCCCGACGGTTCGACAAAAATGAGATTGACTTTATTATGACGACCAGACGACAACTGTTCAGTGATGTCTCCGTGATCGCGAGGGTGAAAACTGGTAGCAATCACCGAATGGTTAGAAGCACACTGAACCTAAACGTGAAGTTGGAGAGGTCTCGTCTAATGAAGTCAATGCTCCGTCCCCCGTCCCCCACGTGCTCTGTTCCAAAGTCCCGAAACAATTCAGCTTGAGTTACAAATCCGTTTTCAGTGCCTAGAAGACTGCAATGAAGTGGACGATATGAGTGACAAGCTCGGGGAAACTGTCCATGCGGTCAGAGCTAAGTTCTGCAAGACCCGCCGCAGAAGAACACAAAAACTCTCCGATCACACTCTTAATCTCATGGCTGTTAGACGGGAGATGAAGCTACACTCTTCAACATATTTGACAGCATACAGGCAACTGATCAGACAGATCTCCAAATGCATGCGGCGGGACTTAATGGGAGCATCATTTCCAGGACACCTGAGATTTTGAGTGAGATTGAGAGAATCTATGGGCAGCTGTACACGTACACACGTACACGCGGAATAAATTAGATTTTCTCCTCTTTTCACTGTGGTTCAATACGGCCTGTTGATCATATCTTTCCTTCAAATTACAATCTCAATAGATTAAGAGCTCATGAATGCCATACCTTCCTTGTTTTATAAAACGTAGGAACGGTGGGCTACTATGAAGTTTGATTCATCGTGGCTTTGACAGGTTGTAGCAAAGCCATATAAAGGGTAACTTAAATGTGTCAAATTATAAAGCGTAATTTATTACTATAGCATTTGCATTATTAATAAATAAAACAAATTCTCTTATAGTTGTAATGAGAGTATTAATTTAAAACATTGTAACGTAGGCAAATATAAATTTGAGAATTAATTAAAATTTTAAACTCGATTCAAAACTACTCATTGCAAAAGGGTATGAAAGCAAACGAGACACGGTTATACGGCATTACTTATTTTTGATACAATCTGTATCCACAACTGCGAATGTTAGCAATTTTGAAATTTTGGGTTAACTGGAATTGACAGTTACTAAAACTTCAATCAAGCGAATTATCTGTAAATAGTATTTTAGTTAATTAAAATAGTTGTCTAAAACTCCCTAGCACAGATTGTTGATATAAGTCCCGATATTTTATTTCAATGCAAAGTGAAAATAGTAAGATGATAAAATATTTTTGACATATTTTCTATCAATACATATAAATAAAATTTAGGTCTGTAAAAATTGATAAAATAAATCGTGTATGGTTATCTTGAATTAAAATAACGACACATTACTATTAATGTGGCGTTATTCAAACTCAAGATATAGGATGTATATCCTATCCATAGCAAAACTGGGGAGGGTCATTAGATAAAAAAGGGTTTATTATAAATAGCTTCTCTTTAAAAAACTTTATTAATAGACACTTTCCCGCTGGAAGCCTACAAAAAGTTTGCCAAAATTACTTACACGCAAGAAATGTCAACTAACCTAAATCATCATATGTGTGATGTAAGAGATAGAGGTAATAAAATCAGTAGATGGGCAGCAATGTTTTCCTAATAACAACCATATTTGTTCCTAATCCATAGGTACCATAGACATATTTGCCAATTATGGCAAATATGTCTCTATGAGTGTCTATCTATCGTGAAGCCTTTGTTCAGCAGCGGACTTTAATAGGCTGTAATGGTAACGGTAACGGTAAAAAATAGTCGATACATAAGTAACCAGGACCATGCTTACAACGCATAACGCTAAGCAAAGCGTGACTATTTTTGCAGTATTTGAAATCACTGAAATCCAAGTCATGCTTGCATTCCATGCATTTTGTATTATTATGAAACAATAAATACGGAAATGGAACCTTACGATATACTTTTTTATAGAAAAAGGGTGACATACAATCACACAGTTCACCTGACATCCATAGGTGAACTGTGTGCTTGTTTATCTTATAAAAATAATTTAATCGTAAAATATTTTTAGTATTGTTCAAAATAATGTATTTAGTTCCGCAAAGTTATGAGAACAATATTTCGTCTGACTTTTATTGCTTTAGGAACGCTCTTCCTCCCAAAATCAGAAAGGTAGAAAAGCGGTTTTTGTAATAAGTCCAAATTTCGAAAACTTCTTGTAAATAAAATGGCAGAATCAACTCCGCATTATTAGTTAACTTTATGTTTAGTATATCGATGGTCTAGTAGGCAAATGTGCTAAATGCAAAATTTTGTGGTTTACACTTTTTAATGCCAAACATTCTATAAAATATAGGCTGTGTCGGGCCAAGCACAATGTAGAGTTAGGGTTCCGTAGTTGCCTGTCACAATATGTGGGCTTCCTTGATAATGAGCATAATAAGGGAGTTCGCGATTACGTACATACATACATATCACACCTCTTTCCCGTAGGGGTAGGCAGAGACCACTTCTTTCCACTTGCTACGATCCTTACATACTTGTTTCGCTTCGTCCACTTTTATTATTCCCTTCATACATGCTCTTCGGTTTAGGCTACTCTTGACCTGGCCTTTTTTCAAGATGTCCCTGATTTGGTCTAGAAACGTCCGCCTAGGTCTAATTTTTACCAATCCAAGTGAATTTTATAAGTTGGTCGACTATTACTCGTTTACTTTTCAATCCTACTTAGCTGTGATAGTTTTGCTTTTATCTTCATTAAATATACTATTATTGTTCATATTTTTATATTTCTAGAAGCAGCGGTTTAGTTGGTAGAGGGGGGAGGGACACAGGACTCTAATGAAACATACCACTTTAAAGCTAAATATTTCTTAAACGGAGCCCTGAATCGAAAATATTATGTTCCACAGCCTAAGAGTTTTTAAAAAACCGCTGCAACGATACCCCACATGATGGAATACACGAATAATAAAAAATTAAGAGAAGCTGCTTAAGCAGCAAGAGCAAAATAACTACAAGAACTTTTTGCTACAACTTTAACATTGTGTATTCCTTCAAACCCATATAACCTATGGCTGGAATTTCGCGATAGCATGAGTGACGATATTCAGGTCAGACTGCGTAAAGACGATGATGATATGGATATTACTTTTAATGACAATATTTATAATGAAGCCCTGATAATTTTGGAAGATCCTTGCTTAGCAATAAGTTATCAAAGTTTAATGGAACTTGTTACACAACCTCCCAAAAGAAGCAATTTAGATTTGACCAATTTTAAATTATCAAAACAATCTAAATACAATGTGATAGAATTACAGTGTTATAACAAAGAAAATAACCCAAAATTATTGTTAATACAACGGATAATGTATACACAATTATATATTGTATTGAAACAGGTGAAGGAGAAATCAGTTTTTAGATGCACCTGGAGGAACTGGCAAAACTTTCCTTATTAATTTAATCTTAGCTAATATTTAAGCAGACAATATAATTGCACTAGCGTTGGCTTCGTCAGAAACTGCCGCCACAGTAATAAAAGACGGAAAAACTGTACATACTGCATCAAATTTTCCTATAAATATATCCGAACAAAAATTGTACTCTGTAATGTTTCAAGGTCTTCTATGCGTGGCCACGTTTTGATGCGATGTACAATTATAAGATGAATGTACAATGGCTCATAGAAAATCACGTGAAGCGTTAAATAAAACATTACAGGATATCCGGAAAAATAAACAAACGCGTGTGTGTACACACGTAGGAAGTTATACTTCTTTAGCGTAACAAAACCAAAATAACTACCTTAAATATAGTTATCAGTTGCCACGAAAACTTCAGAGACAGTTACCCAATGAAGTTGTCGCTTTGAGGTGTCAGTGTGCCCGCGCATCGTAACAACTTCATGGTGTCGATTTTAGCTGTCGGTGTGCGCGCGCATCAAAAAAAAAAATTACTCTCATAATTTTTCTCAAACGCCCCAAAAGAAGTATAACTTCAAAACTTATAGGAGGAATTTTATTATTATTATCCGTAGATTTTCGACAAAAGCTGCCGGTTATGCCAGAATCAACTCCACCTGATGAAATAAATGCATGTTTAAAGCGATTAACGTACTGGGTTCGTATTGACAAATTATCATTAACAAAAAAATATGCGAGCAAAAATTACTGAAGATCCGAAAGCATAATAGTTTGCTGAAAATCTGTTAAAAATTGGAAATGGCACCTATTCTATAGATTCGTAGTCAGGCAAACTTATTGCATCAAAATAATTGTGTAACGTAATAGATACAGAAAAAGAACATATTGAAAAAGTTTATCCGTCTTTTATTTAAAGCCGTGGTAGCTCAGATGGTTAGCGCTCGCTGTAAGCTTCACAGTACTCGAGCAACCCGGATTCGATCCCCGCCGGCACCAATGAAATTGTAAATTGCAATTTTAAGTGCTGATTTACCACGTGCTCGGCGGTGAAGGAAACATCGTGAAGAAACCTGTGTTTCTGAGAAATAAGAAAAAGAATATTTCGAAGACATGTGAAGTTCTTCAACACGCATTGGGGCAGCGCGATGGACATTTCCTTGCTCTAAAACCCTCTCAGAAATGAGAGGAGGCCTGGTGGTCCAGCAGTGGGACGTAAATAGGCTGCAACTTTACTTTACTTTTTATCCGTCTATTGAACAGAAATATCTAAATAGGAGATGGTTGTGTGAGCGCGAAATTTTAGCTGAAAAAAGAATGTAGGACACCAAATTATTGAAATTATACAGATATTATGACACATAGGAGATGAAAAAGTGTATAACTCAATAAACACAATAATCAATGAAGACTAAAGTGTAAACTTTCCAACAGAATTTTTAAATTTAATGAATGCGTGTGGTATGCCGCTGCATGTATTGAGACTAAAAATTGAAGCCAAAATTATGTAACGGTACAAAATTATGTTTAAAACAACTTCTCAACAATATCATTGAGGCAGTAATTCTGACTGGCAAAGAAAAAGGAAAACCCGTTTTTATACCAAGAATTCCATTAGTTACAAAAATGATTTACTCTTCTGTTTCTAACGGTTACAGTTTCCTCTACGATAGTAGATAGTATAACTATAAATAAAGCACAAGGTCAAACGTTTCAATGTAGTGGAGTTAATTTGAGAGAATGTAGCTTGTTCACGTGTTGGACTGAAAAAAAAATAGTCATGTGTGCACTTAGAACACAAGATAGTAAATGTAGTATATAAGAATGTATTGTAATATAAGAGCAGATTGGAAAAAGAACGAGGATTAGAAAAATTCAGTACTATAAGAGGGGTATTGCAGCAGAAGGTAATTAGTAGAACAGATAACTCTGTCATGGATGGAGCTAAGATATTGAAAATGGGGAGTTAAATAAGATGGAGAATGAAGAGACATCAGGATGAAATAAAGAGTAATGAGTGCACGTCTACTACGGCGCTGACGAATAGGACGCCAGTTATATGTATACTACACGTGGTAGCGTATGTTGCTACTGCTGTGTTATCCTTATCTTGTAAAAAAAATTAAGATGAGAGCGATAATTAGGCATATGATCATACTTTAGAAGATGAAAAATGAATCGAATGAAGTTATTAATAAGACGGTCATATTTGTTCAAGAGTTCTGCATTTATAAATAACACTCATCACCATAGACAAAAAGGAGCAAAATTAAGGTAAGCAAAATAATCGTTTTCCTATCGTCCTGGACGGGAGAAAGTTTTTCAGGCGGTGGAGAGCACGTAAAGTACTTGTGGCTTTCTGACAAACATTTGTCACTTGAGTTTGCTAGCTTATAGCGGAATCGATGTGTAAGCCAAGGTCTTTCACGTTACTACCCAGTACTCAGTATAACCGATTTTTTTTAAAAAAAACTTTAGGGAATATTCCATCCATCATCCTTTGGTAACAATACTATGAACTACGAGTTGTTGTTCAAGGCTTTTGTTTAACTCTCTGTAAGTCCAACCGAAATCTATTCCGCATGATTTTTACATATAAAAGTGAAAAAATTATTAACTGAGTTTACAGATGGCTCCGGAGTAGGCGATGTGATGGGATATTTTCTTCTTTTTTTGCCATGTTTGTTATGTCATTTATTACTCCCCAGAGTTGCTTAGGATTATAATTATGCCGGTTTTGATAAAATTTTTCTATATTCCAATTTTTATTTAAATACTATTAAAATAATTTTTGTACCTAGTAAAATATAGCGTAAAAAAAGCCTGGAGTGATCCATGCCTTTACGGTTTGGTACTTACTTAGTTTTGTGTTTTTTCGACCGCATGTTTGATAAGACTTATTATTAACTCTGCTGCTATGTGAGGATCTTGTGTACTATATACTCGTACTTCAGAAAAGTCGAGTCCATTTTGTCTAGTGGGCAAAGAATGTGCAGGAAGCAGGCGGTATGATGCTAATAAGTTTAAGTAATTTAGTAAGCTTGTGTCATGGCGTTGGTTATGGATGTAAATATTTATGTCGCCCCGTTTTAATGATATTTTTGTAATGTGTAATATTGTTTAAGGTTATGACAAAGGAAGTTAGTGACATCTCCATAGCTTGGTGGTCGATATATTGCTAGCAAAATGGTATTGTGGTTTATTTTTATTTGAAGACAATTTGCATCTAGAAATGAGATTTCCTCTACAGAAACCTGTAAGTTTTCATGTGTATATACAACTACACTATCGTTTTATGTTAGATTGTTAACAGTCTTCAAGTATTTATAACCTGTTTAGTTAGGAATATTATGTCTATTGGGAAGCCAACATTCGGCTAATGTTCTAGCGAGTATGGTATAGAAACCTATTATATTTTTGAGATACCTCTGATGTTTGAATGCACTGAGTTACAACTAAAATTTTATACAAGCTCAAAATTAAATGTGTGTTGTAAAATTTTATCAAACCCTAGCTAGAAGAGTTTCCTTTTGATTCTTAATACAAAGCTAGAGGAAGATTACAAAAAAAAAACAAAAATATTTTTTGGAAGAAATAATGAAACACCATAATCTGGGACATAAAACTTGTTGTTTGTTTTAAATTGTTAGTACTTGTCAAAACTTTTTGGAACACAATGCAACTTTTTGGCACATATATTAAGAAAATAATATATTTTCTCTTACTTAACTCTAAATTCTGTGGTACATTTTTCTTTATATGTGACAGAAAATCTATCAAATATACTTATAATTATTTTTTGAATAATAACAGTTTTGGCTGCAATGTTTTTTTTATTCTCATTCATTTTCATAATTTTTACATACAATCAAATAATTATAATATGAGACGTGCAACGCGAGCAACCAGGGTTTAATCTCCGTCGGCACCAATAGAATTGTTAATTGCAATTTTAATTGCTGATTCATCACGTGCTCGGTGGTAAAGGAAAACATCGTAAGGAAACCTGCATGTCTGAGAACTAGGAAAAATATATATTTCGAAGAAATGTGAAGTTCGCCAACACACATTAGGGCAGCGCGTTGGAAATTTCCTTGGCTTAAACCCTCTCAGAAATGAGAGAGTTTAAGCCAAGCCTATGCCCAGGAGTGGAACGTATACAGGCTGGAATTTTACTTTTATATACGTTCAACAGGTCCACAAAAATTGTTATAGAAAGTAAAACTAAAAAACAACACCAACAAAAATAGAATTGGCATAAACATGTTAAAATACTACCGATGGAACACGTTTCGTTTAATAAAAACGGAAAACATCCCCGTTTATTTTGCTTATTGCATTACATTCTGTAAAAATGTCATTAATGAGACAGACATTTTTCGTTCTCCTTCCTTTTAAAGAAATTATACCCATTTATCCAATCCATTACAACCCATCACAAGTCCATCGCTAAACAGAAATTATACAAGTCTAATAAAATGGCCTTTTGACCCTCTGTTAATTTTCGTTTATAATTTAGTAAAGTAATATAACTTTCCGTAAAGGTTAAAGTGCTGTGTAAATTAAGGCTACATTTATTTATACGTATAAATAAAATTGAAGTGTTTGTCGCGGTAATATCGAAATAACTGCTTTTTATTGAGCTCATAGGGTCTGTATGCCATTAAGTCATAAATTAATTATTATTTTTATTTTTTTTGTCTGTCTGGCCGGGCTAATCTTCGGAACGGATGGACCAATTATCGTGAATCTTCACTAACAGATATAAGACAATGCAAGTAGTAATCTAGGCAATATTTTATCTAAAACATTTGGAGCTTTTTGTGAAATCTTAAAATTATAAATTAAATGGTCTGTGATGATTATCTTAATCCTAAACGATGCCACATTAATATAAGGCAGACTAAGCTAAAGAGGGTTGCTAGTTTATTATATATATATAGATTGTTCCAAAACCCATGAATCAGCTTTATATAGTATTATATAATTATAGTAGAATTCGATTGAGTTTTGAGCTCAAATTATTTGCTTCATAATATTATTTGTGAAGTATTACTAAGCCATGGTTTCTTCAAGTTTTTGTAGCATAAACATTTAAATGGCAAACGAACTTACTATCCACCTGATGGAGAATGACTACTGCAGCCGCTGGCAGGTATCCATATCCAACCAACTTCTAATTAAGAAGCTTACATATGCCTCACAGCTCGTAACCTATACTGACTTTCTGTATGAAAAGTAGGTGCGTGTTTAGGTGTTTGCTGGCAGAAATAGGTAAAAGGGTACCTAAGCCAGACGGACTTCTAGACACAAAATGTTTGAGCATTCTATGTCTTGCTACCTAGTTCAAAAAAATGTGACATAATACCTTCCTTTACCAAACCAATAGAACACTAAACTTTATATCTTAATAAAAGTCTTTATTTGTCAACATCATCATCATCATGATTAAGTTATTTTCTGTCGGCATTAGAACAGGCAATCGTGTTATATATTTAATTCAAAACTAGTGTAAAAATGAATAGGTAATTACACATTTTCAGTTCCAATTATATATTTTTTATAATTTGTGCTGTTGTTATTAACACAGTAATAACATTGGTGGTCATAATAGAATGACGACAAAATCCAACGACTTTACGCTGTCGTTACGTTTTAACTAGTAAGTACTAAAATACTAATAACTTTGTTGAAAATCTCCTTAAAAGAGTTTTAACATCGCATCTACTGTTACGATTTCCTCATCGCTCATAGCTCTATCTAATTTTTGTTGAGCATAGCGTTAGGAGGCAAGCTATAAATCTATTTAATACACTTACTAATTCCCTAAAACCCATAAGAAATATAATAAAAAAACAAAGGTCAGAAACCATTTTTATTGGAAAAAAAATTATATACTTATAAAAGTTTATATTGGTAAAGAGTAATATTACATGCATAATTTAATTGTTAATTAATTTCACTCACATAAAGTTCTTAGTAATTTCAAAACATTTGAAGCAAATGCGAATAACGTTAATTAATTTTATTTTATATTTTAAATACAATTTCCCACAAAATAATAAATGTTTTTGGATGAATAATTACGACTACAATAAGTCAGAAAGCTATGATAAAGAAAGGAATGATGAATTTCCTTTATTATATATATATATATATATATATATATATGGTTCTTTGAATAATATTATTCAGTAGTGCGCAAGTAGCAGGTCGTATTATGTGTGATAAGTTAAACAATGCGTAACAAATTAATTCATGACTCCTATCATGATGTGTAGATGATACATGTGATGACCACAATTGAAATTTGTAAAAAAGCCTTCAAATTATTGCAAAAAAATAACACTTGTCGAAATCTGATATCTACATCTATATATTTAATAATGAAATAATTTACTCTTTTTAAACCCGTGGGGTTATGTGAATGCTATTTTAAGACATAGATAACCATTTTTCTCTGTCTATCTGGGCTATCTTCATAATGGCTAAACCGACTGTGATGGTACTTTACAAACAGATAGTGTTCAATTCCAGGAGGGATCTAGTCTATATTTCATCCGATTTTAAAATAAATAATTTACAATTAAAATTTTTGTACAAACTAATTCTAAAGAAATGGTTGAGAATAACTTAAAAACTATAGGTCACACCTTGATCAAATTTATATAGAGCCACATGAAAAGCACCAACTTTTGAATAAAAAAATAATCATCGAAATCGGTTCACCCAGAAAAAGTTATGAGGTAACACACATAAAAAGATATACAATCGAATTGAGTACCGTCTCCTTTTTGCAGTCGGTAGAAAAGAAAAATTAATAAAACAAATTTATCTGTAAAATTTTCATTGATTATTTAATAAATGGCTCTAATTTGCCGCGCCTTCGCCTGGATTCGATCCAAGCCGAGGCAGGTTGCTAATTTAATATAAAGACGTAAAAGAAGCCAGAGAGTTGTGTCACGACCGTACCAAGTGTAAGTCCGTAACTCTGCCCATAAACTTTGGGGACGTTAGTCATCAGAGGTTATGGTAGCCGATTGATAATAGAGATAGAGGAAATTAAAAATATAAAATTTGCGCGGCTTCAAAACTCAGCTATCTTTACCCTTATCAAACGCAATACAACTCTGACAAATGTCATGTCTTCGTAATCCTTATTCATAATTTCGATGACAGGAAATTAAGGCCTGATAGCCTTGACTTAATACATTTTTAATTGAAACCAATTTATATCCTTTAAAGAACATAAAATATTTGAGTTTTCAGATAATTGTATTTTTGCAGTTTAAATAAAGGAACGTGTCGTTAAGCGTAAAGTAAAGTAACAACATATATACATCCCATAGTTGCGTTCAGGATACCTGTCATGTCTGAGAAAGTTTAATCATCATCATCATCATCATCACAGCCTTTCATAAGTCCACTGCTAAACATAGGCCTCCGCCAAGGAATGCCACAAAGCACGGTCCCGAGCCACCTGCATCCATCGACTTCCCGCATGTCTTACCAGGTCGTCATTCCATCTCGTGGGGGGTCGCCCTACACTTCGCCTACCTTTCTTCGGCCTATATGGCCGGCCCACTGCCACTTCAGCTTACTAATTCGTTGGGATATGTCGGTTACTCTGTTTATACTGCGGATATCCTCATTTCTAAGTTTATCACGCAGAGAAACCCCGAGCATAGCCCTCTCCATAGCTCGCTGAGCGACTTTGAGCTTCCTCATACAGCCAGCAGTGAAGGACCACGTCTCAGATCCTTAAGTCATCACTGGCAACAAGCACTGGTTGTACAATTTCATTTTAAGGTTTTGAGGTAAGACTGACGGGAAGATGTATCATAGTTTCCCGAACGTTGCCCAGCCGAGTTGAATCCGTCGATTGACGGTCGGACTCTCGGTTGAAGTTGGACTTACCTAGTCGGGCTATTTGTCCCAGGTAAACATACTCGTCAACACTTCGAGCTTAGTGCTCCCAACAACTACCGGCATAGGTGTGAGATGGACATTAAACATGATCTTTGTTTTGTCCATGTTCATCCTAAGAACTATTCGTTGGTAGAATTGTCTACCAACGAATAGTTCTTAGGATAAAGGTCATTGAGCATGATGCTTAGGTCCTCCAGCGATTCTGCCATAAGGACTATATCGCCGGCAAATCGAAGTTGAGTGATGTACTCGCTACTTATGTTAATACCGTATCCTTTCCAGTACAGAAGCTTGAAAACGTCTTCCAATTTAGCGGTGTAAAGTATTTTCTGGGATATAACATCACCCTGTCTTACACCTCTCTGCACTTGTATAGGTTTTGTACTCTGGTTCTGTACTCAGATAGCCATTGTAGCTCTTCTGTACAAACACTTCAGCACTTCGATATACCGACAGTCAACGCTGAGGAGTCTGCAGCACCGTCCATATTTCGACGGAATCAAAGGCTTTCTCATAGTCTACATACGCCAGACATAGTAGAAAATTGAACTCCTCGGACTTCTGTACAATTTTCCGAAAGGTATGTATGTGGTCTGTGGTGCTAAAGCCCGTTCGGACACCGGCTTGTACGGGAGGCTGGAAGTCATCAAGTCTGCGCACGAGACGATTCGTAATGACTTTTGAAAACAGCACGTAGACGCGGCTCAGAATGAAATCGGTCTGTAGTTCTTCAAGACATCGTTGTCACCTTTCTTAAAGAATAAGACCACCGCACTTCTGCTCCACGCCTCCGGTGTAATGCCACCATGGAGGACGGAATTAAAGAGCATCTGAAGGACTTCAAGTACCGATCTTCCACCCGCTTTCAGAAACTTCGCTGTAATTCCAGCCTCGCCTTGAGCCTTGCCGTTTTTAAGGTGCTGGAGAGCCATTTTAATCTCGCTCAGACTGACGTCCGGGATATCTTCGGAATAGTGTCGGATAAGACTCGCTCTTGGATCTTTACTCACACTTGCGTGTGGCTCCAACGATGACGTGTACAGCTGCCCATAGAATCTCTCAATCTCACTCAAACTCTCAGGTGTCCCGGAAACGATGCCGCCACACTCTGTCTTCAGCTTTGACAGTTGGCTCTTTCTGGCAGAAAGATCTTTGGCAAAGACTTTGGAGCCTTGGTTCCGCTCGATCGCTTCTTCAATATAAGCTGTATTGACGTTGCGTAAGTCCCGCCGCATGCATTTGGAGATCTGTCTGTTCAGTTGCCTGTATGCTGTCAAATCTGTTGAAGAATGTAGCTTCATCTTCTGTCTAACAACCATGAGATTGAGAGTATGATCGGAGAGTTTTTGTGTTCTTCTGCGGCGAGTCTTGCAGAACTTAGCTCTGACTGCATGGACAGTTTCCCCGCGCTTGTCACTCATATCGTCCACTTCATTGCAGTCTTCTAGGCACTGAAAACGATTTTGTAATTCGAGCTGAAAGGTTTCGGGACTTTGGAACAGAGCACGAGGGGGACGGATCGTTAACTTCATTAGACGAGACCTCTCCAACTTAACGTTTAGGTTCAGTGTGCCTCTAACCATCCGTAACCATCGGTGATCCCTACCAGTTTTCACCCTCGCGATCACAGAGACATCACTGAACAAATGTCGTCGTCATAATGAAGTCAATATAATTTTTGGGGAACCGTCGGGGCTCGACCAGGTCCACTTCCTGTGGAGCCCCTCCTGGAAGAAAGAGTTCATCATAAAGAGTTTCTCTTTCTCCATGAAGTCAGCCAGCTGCTGGCCCCTTGGGTTCCGTTGCCCTATTCCAAATTTCCCTACTTTCAGCTCACCGTTCTCTCTTGTGCCTAGTTTTACATTGAAGTTTCCCATTTACACCGTATATTGGGTTTGGAAAAATGCATGACTCTAGAGATATCCTCATACATTTCCTTTATCTCCTCATCGGGGTGTGCCGAGGTTGGTGTGTAAACCTGTATGACCTTCAGCGAATACTGTTTGGTGATTCTGAGTATAAAGTACACAAACCTCGTCGACACACTCTCAATCTTTACAACGTTATTAACGAGAGACTTGTGGAAGTTAAATCCGACACCTCCTTGAGACAGACGGTCGCCCCTCGGTTGCCGTTGTTGCCGTATTCGAAGATTACCGTGTCCTCCCCCTTTCTTCGGACTTCGGATAATCTTACAATATGCCAGCATAACTTGTCTATCTCTTCTTCCAGCTCCACGATATTCTCGTCAGTCCTCAGGGTGCGTGCGTTGTATGTTGCCAGGTTGAGTCGTTTTAGGTGGCAACCGAACCTCTACCGGAGATTCTTAGCACCCCCTGCCCCGGCGTTACCATGGTCGCCACCGTAGCCAGGAATAGCGAGGCCGCCGCGGACTGGCGGCCGTCTCTTAGTAACTTTATCCATTTGGGGGTTATTTGCCATAGTTGCCACGCTTGTCGAGCGGGTTGGCAACCGCAGTTTTTTTAATGTAAGTTTGTTGTTATCAGGAAGATGCTTCTGCCCATCTCCTGCCTGTTTCCCTTTGTCGCATTTTACGACATCCACGGAAAGATATGGGGTAGTGGATATTCTTAACCGCCACTACACGGCCGACGTTTAATCGTTGTTTCCATGGTTAGTTGGTCATGGGTTCCATCCGCCATTTAATTACTGCTACTTATAACTTTTCTGCTTATTTACAATGGTTATCAGAAATACTTGTAATGTGCATCAATCTGAGCAGCTTGTACTTTAAGCTTTACGCAGTATATCCATTTTAATGTACCACGTTTAGTTTATCACATGACTCTAGCTCATTGGAAAGTAAGTTTGAAATCTTTTACTTAATTTGTTACAAACAGACATAGGGTAAGCAGTATAATGATTGGTACATTAAGCGGATTTTTACTTGTAAGTGGTTAATTCCCGTAAATAAACAAATTTGTTATATATTTTATTATGTTGTTGGATTTTAGTTTAGATAAATCAAATAACGCATTACGTTTAAAAAGAAATGTTTAATTAAGTTAAAAATCTAATGAATTTTTTTCTAAGGAATGTTACAATCATTGGCACTTTATAGTGAATGGCACAGTGAATTAAGTATAATCATTGGCACCATTGGCAGTCTTAAAAAGTTATACCCAGATCTTTTTAAGCTCCATCTTATTGTTTCAACACTTATTTTGAACAAATCTTCTTCAAAAAATTTCCTTAGATCTTCATCTGAAAGCGGTTTCGTTTGTCTACCATGTTTTTTTTTCTTCGTATACATTTTTGATGTGACTTAGTAAAATCTTTCGTATTTTCTCGATATTTTGTAGAAATAGAACTTTATACCGGTTTTTTAGAATAAACATTTAGAGAATATTATAAGGTCAGAGTTTTTGGCTTCGTTCTTCTTGTTTTGTGTCAATTTGTTTCTATTTTTGGCTGACTTTTTCAATTCTGCATTTTCCATTTGTGCCCAATTTTTCCATTATTTTTTAGCTCCGCTGCTTCCGAATCTTCACTTGTTAGCACAAAATAACGGCTTTGTTTACCTGCTTTACTTTTTTGATACGTATTTGGCAATGGAAAAAACTCTATAAATATTTTTAGGGCTTTCTATAAGATTTTAGTTTATTTTGACATCCACAATCACCCATTCACCTCCAACAAATTCTCAATATGCTGCCTAGTTGATGAAAAACATAAGGGTTAGTGTTCTTTCTGATACTCATTAATAATCTCTGCAGGTTCTATACGCTCTGGTACTGATAAACCATTATTAAGTGAAAGGATACAAGGCAAATTTGATAAAGGTATTTCTGATTTTGTCGTTATTAGTCGTTATTCTTAAAATATTTGGTAATTCGGCGTAATGGCACGGAACGGTGATCATCTAAAATGGCTTGCTGTGATTTCGAGGGCACCGGAAACTTTGTTTTATCCATTTTGTCTGGACTAAATGGGCACAACCCACATGTCTCAAAACCATTTCATAATTTAGATTTATTTCAATACGGTAAAAGTCTTGCTAATATAGGTCCGCATTTGTTTTAGTAACCTTTTTGTCAAATTGTTTGTCCGTCATTCGAAGACAGGTTTACGCCACATATCTTTGGTGGGCCGAAATGCAATGATATCAGCTGATTGCAATAGTCGCGTTGCATTCAGGTTAAGGGCTATAAGTATTATGACGAAACTAGGGCAAAATGGCGCCGTATTTAAGATAGTAAATAACCCTCTCTCTAGACACTAACTTTTGAACTTCTGATCACATTTTCTATAGGGGGAAAATAATAAGTTTTACCGTCTACTCCAAAGGACAGTGATGCAAGACTTCGATTAGGCATGATTCACCTCATAGATGTTTTATTCTCCCTCTATAAAACGGTTTAGTATGTATGTGGTATTTATTCAAAAACCTCACATCATTGACATTTTTATGACATCGAAAACTGTGCCAGTACCAGGTCGGCTTTTCAGCTTGTTACCTTTTTTACTTTACTTATTTAGTGGAAACTATAAATTCGCGCGTGGAATGTTAAATGCTCTTAATAGCAGTATTCTTCATTAATTCAAAATATGAAAAAGTTCAGTCATAATCATTGGCACTACTTAAAGGATATATATGTACGTATATGATAAGAATAGAAGTAGACCACTTGTTGTGGTATCAGACACTTAACAGTAATCACACAACATCTAGACATGAAAATCAGTATCTTTACTAGTAACATGCTGCGGGCTTGTCCTTATCAATAACATGCGCCTATGTTGATTAATTATAATATTTGAAAATATGACGTAAATAAGACTGATGAGTATGCTTAAATTGATCACGTCTAACTCATCATTCATTTTCGTGCTTAAATTTTAATTGTCATTATCATTATTATTATCAACAACTACCTATATAAATCTGCTTCTGGTTATAGGTAACATCGGCTGCCATGTACTTCGTGGAAGAATTTGATTGATAACTGGTGAAAGTTTGCATTTTCCCACATCCACATGTTTTCTATATAATAATAAAAATTGATTTTTTATTTGATTTTGAGTTTTCTTTTTATTTAAGTGAAAAACGTGCCCATATCCCACTATTCGGTAATTCATCACTATGACACGTTAATCTGTCCTCAATCAGTAATCAAGATTACGTGTTGTCATCAATCATAAAAGGGAATTATTTTATATTAATCATTTGTACTTATCTTATTGATTTTATCATTCACATAAGAACACAATGAAGTTATGGTGTACACATTAATATTCTGTGGAATTTGCAGCACATCCCCGGACATTGCGAACTGTGAAACACGTACAAATAGTTTGTGTTTTACTCAACCGCAAATTAAACTGCTTGTTTTCCCTTGGATTCATTACTAAATTAGGGCGAGTTATTTTTTAACGTCTAATTAGACCAAGACATATTTTTTGTTTGATGAAGAAATAGCGAATGAAGAATTAACGTTTTTAAGTTTCAATTACAAAATTACCCATCTTAAAACAGATTTTTGAAATGATATCAAAAGTACAATTGTATTCTAAGAAACTTGTAACCAGTCATTTGCTACATAAGGTAAAGCCTGTTTATTTATTAATCCGAAGTCTTTCTTACACTCAACGTAATTATGATCGTTAGAGAAAGTAATTGTTGCAAGCATAGAGACAAGTATAATCGTTTTTACATAGTTATGTTTAGACTCTGTTTATCTTTCCAGTTTGAATAATTTTTAACGGATGCATTTCTGAGACTTATTTTATCAATTCCTGTCTTTGTAACATAAAAAGAACACGGATTAAAGAATAACTTGTCACAAAATGCCCATAATAATGTATAAAAAGTTGACTTTGATCATTCTTCCTGTGCGGTCTTCATATGTTATCATACACTTTGAAGTCAGGCCTATTTTACATTATTGCACATAAATGCTTAACTAGTAATTTAATTTCTTTGTTTAAAATATTAACTGGAACCTTATTGTTTAACAAAGGATAATTTAAAGTGAAATCATAAGCGATACTACGGGCTATTCCCTAAGTGGCAATTGTCTGAGGGCGAAACCCTGCGGTTGGATTTAATTAACTTAACTAATTCAAAAACGTGTAATCCGTGTATTGTTTGATTATAAAGTTAACTTTACTTCACTGGAGATATTATAAACAAATTTTGACGTGCTAACTCAAATAAAGGACATATTATGTACTTAAGTATTACGTAAATTACGTAATACTTAATTTAGGTAGGTGAAATCTTTTATAGGTAGCCCATTTAATAAAAAGTACAAATAAAATGAACTTTAATTATTAACCGACTTTAAAAAGGAGGAGAGGTTTACAATTCGTTGGAATCTCTTTATTTGTGTATGTTCACCGATCACTCGAAGACGCTTGAATCGATTTCGAAAATTCTTTTTTTTTAATGAGTATACTTCCCATGTGCTTTCATTTAAATTGTATCAAAATCGGTCGAGCGGTTTTAAAAAAATCAACAATAAATTATATTTATATCGAAGTCTTCCACTTGTGAGCAAAAATATTGACATAAAACTTAGGTAGTACCGACCTATATCTTAATGAAAATAATACATAATTGTCCTTGCTTTACGTTTAGGTAGGCACCTAAATAAATATTATCCTCATTCTATGATAATTAATTCCACCGTTTCTAGTTCATAAGCTTTCCGTTATTGCAACAAATTTATGTTTAAATGCAGTAAAGAGTTATTTATCTATCTATATTTATGTAACTATTATGACAGAGAACCATAATGACATACCGACCTTTAAAAAATAGCCCAAGTAGTTACTACACATTAGTATTTTTTCCTGTATTGTGGAGGTGGTTTACATACATAAATTGCATAAGGACATCTCTAGACCCGGAATCATTATTATATAATTTTTAGTAGTAATAGTGCCATAAAAATTACTTTATACCATTTTCAATTTTTACGCGATAATGCTAGCCGCCATGCTGTTAAGCTCATGACGTCACTGCCTTAGTATTTTGCCTATTTTTCAAAAGAATAAAATATTTTTGGATGTTTGATAATAAGTTATCACCATTGTCATTGGTGGATTGTACCTGAATGCAAAAATACGAACTTAAGAACGCCGGGGAAGTTATTGATTCAAGTGCCAATACATTGTTTACGAAAAATAGACTATACTACTGTGAAAATAATTTTGATGTAAGTATGACGTATATTTAACTGTCGTTTATACAAAACAAACATCATGAAGTGACACATTGAAAGTCAAATTTTGGAATACTAGTAATGATTGCTAATGATTTTAATAATTGATAAACATAACTTAGTATTATCAAAATACACTCTGACCTGCTATTGTTGCTCTGCTATAGTCTTTTCCCGTTCGAGGCGACCTATTTATACTGCTGCCAAAATAGCGTAGCGCAGCGTGGTTTTAGCACGTAAAACAGGCTTCAAATACTTTGAACTATAGATTCTGCAGTTTCAAATACTGTAACAAAAACACAATCTAGGTACTTGTTTGCCATAGTGCGATTTTGTGTATTGCCACACGACTATTTTTGTATTAAATTTAATAGAAATCAAATAATTAAGTAATGCAAAAGGATTTCATTTACTTATAGAATAGTATTAACAATACACAGTGATGAAAAAAGATCGTGAGTAATAATAACGTTCTCCGAACCGAATTTCGGTCAATGTGACCAGTCTTAATGGTGGCCAGCCATCGGTACATGGCAGGATTACTCTGAACAAGTTTATACGCAAGTGCAGGTAAACTTTCTATTTACTTACTCTCATAGTCCGATGGCACGGAAATTCGTCACGACCGGAGAAAGATTAAGCCCAGGACCAACGGCTTTATATTTGTTACTCTTAGTCTCAATTTTGGTTTTAAACTATGTAGAGACATAAAACACCTATAGTTTGCCTAATCATTTTCTTGGTTCGTTTATAGGCCGGTCCGTTGGTTCGTTTGAGGGCAGCTGGGTGGTTTGTTTTTGCGCCCGTCTACTTGTTTGTTCGTTTGTTTATCTGATTGACGAAGTAAATGATTTTATCCAAATAAGTGTCTTTCTAGGTACTTGAGTCAGTTCAAAGAACCAATAAATTTCCTTAAAAGAAAATTTTAATATTTCATTTGCAACATTTAAAATAATGTTAAAAAGGAGTTATTTAATAAACAGAAGTCTTTTTAGGTCGAATGGCTGTATGTTTATTCTGTAATAAAGTATTGTTATTTAACACATATTGAATGTAAAGAGGTTTACTAATAATATATAATTAAGTACAATGTGCGTGCGACCAAAATATACCCAAAACAGCAGGGACTGGCTGAAAAACAGTGCTGACCATAATGCCCAGCGAATACTGAGCCTGTGCCCGTTGCCTCACATTATAATCGTATTCTAAGTAATATTAGTTAATCTGTTTATTGTGGATGTTCATTTTTTTTATAGAATTTTTAAGTCTAATCATTTTTTATGTGTATACTTACTATGTAAACTTTTCATTTGTAAACTTGTTATTGTATGGCAATAAATATTATTATTAAGGGGTTGTCTTTAAAGTTTTCTCATCTGATTGGGCTGTTTAAATATATAATTGTAAACGAAATATATAAACATACATAAATATCAATAAAATAGAATAAATAAATAAAAATTACATAAATACATAAAAACCCAACCAGATGGAAGCCCTCGGCAGGGAAAACCAAACGGCCGAGGGTTAGGGGGAAAGGGAAAGAAACCGGCGGACGATGCGGGCGGTATCGAGGAGCACCAGAAACAGAAACAGAATTTTTTTTTTAATATAGATTATAAATAATACTTATTGAAAGTCACTCTTTTGTATAATTGCTCTTATGGCCCTCTTCGGTAAAACAAATATAATGTCAGTTGTCGTGAAGCGACAATTAATAGAGAAGGAAAACCTAACCTACGATCAGCAAAACAACCAAATAGACCAAGACAATAATATATTTAAGTTTTTAAAAGAGTATTTACAATTTTATAAAAAAATGAAATATGAAGATGATGGATGATGTGATTTACAAACTATATTTAAAAAAAAGGTAATAAAAAAAGATTTATGTCGTAGCTGAGTCCGAAGATCCCAAGCGTGCTCTCAGCGCCTGGAACGAGCACGCACGGCGTAGGTGGGTAGGCGTGGGCGTCTCTAGGCGACGACCTCAGGTGAATGCGGCGATTGCAGGATCGGCGACTTCAGCCCAGACAGGAGCTTGCAGGATCCTCAGCGACTTCAGACAGCGCAGTGGCCTGCAGGATCCGGTGACTGCAGGCGGGACAGAGGTTTGTAGGTTCCGGTGATTTCGGGCGGAACAGAGGTTTGTAGGTTCCGGCGACTCCAAGTAGAGTAGAGACTTGTGGGATCTCGGCGACTTCAGGCAGAGCAACGTTTTGTAGGATCCGGCGACTTCAGGCAGAGCAACGGATCGTAGAGTCCAGTGGCTTCAGGCAGGATAGAGGCTTGCAGGATCCCGGGGCTGAGCGGCCCCGGGATAAGGCCTTTAGAAGATGCTTCCGATACGAGAACTGAAGCAAGACTGAATTTCTTCACCGATTGTTCGGCTTTTATATCTTTCTAGAGAGAACGGAAAAATTATTTAAATTAAACGCAAATTTTTTGTAAATGGTCAAGAGGAAAAAGTATTTATGTGGAATTATCGAAATAGAAACTACAGACCGGTAACAAATTTGAATATAATTTCCATGGACACCAAATAAACATCAGTAACAGAACATGTCAAATTATAGTTTTAGGCTTGTTATAAGAAAATGGAAAGATTTAAGTGGAAAAGGAGATATTATTGAAATAGGAAAAAAGGTAGCGCAACTACCCACACAAAACCCAAAATTGTAGAGTTACGGAAAACTAACTAAAAGATCGAAAAAAAGTAGACTTCATTGACACCAATTTAGAAGTGCTGATAATGTGGAAATACGAAGTAGAAATGATTCGTGATTGTGTTCTTATGGTTTGAAATCGTTACAGGATCCTATGGAAATAAAGGTGATGTAAAATATCCCGATTTGAAGTGAATGCAGAGAATTGAAACAGAACGGAAAAATGGATTTAAATTAATGTAAAATGATAAGTAAGTAGCATAACACTACATTTTCCCCCCGACCCTGGAAAATTTTTGACTCAGCAAAAATTTTGATATATACATTCTAAAATAAACCATAAAAACACAGCTTTGCAGAAACAGACATCACCAGTTAAAATCAGATATACTATCTCTTACATTCATCATCTGCATTCAGGTAAGGGTGGAGTTCACATTCAATGACTACCACTCTAAAAGTGTGTTTTCAAAACGACATTAAGGCTTATTTAAGGCGTAGTCAACCGCTCCTGTGTGGGAAAAAAAAATAGTCGAAGAAACACCACTCTTAGAAGTGTGTTTTCAAAAGGACATTCAGGCTTATTTAAGGAGTTTTCAACCGCTCCTAAGTGAAGATAAAAATTAAGGGAGTAGTCAGCTGCTCCCAAGTGAAGATAAAGGTAAAGAAATACCTCAAGTAAGCTTTAGTCGCTATGACTTAAGTAAAGATTAAGAACGGCCAGAGCGGTAGGGCTCAAAGCCAGAGATCAGCAACATCACCAACGAGATGTGTCTGAAATAAAAATAAAAAGTGACGATTAACCAACAAAAGTTCGAGGTCCTAAAGTAAGATGTGTTGAAGAACACTGGATCATCAAACAAACAAACAAATTAAAAGAAATAAAAATAATAAGGTGAAAATGATGGTGATATTTATACATATATACAAATTAATAGTAAATAAAAGTTAAGAAAATTTATGATTTTACATCTTTAATGTACCACTTGCCTCTAACTCCATTAGGGTCTTCAAGCACATAGACTAGTGGTGACAGTTTAGCTATCACTTTGCACTTGATGAACTTAGGGGCAAGTTTAGCATTAAAGTATGCGCCGGCATCGCTTAAAACATGGTTTTTACGCCAAACAGTGTCTCCCACATTGAATTCTTTAAAAGACCGACGAAGATCATAGCGAGCGCTATTTTTAGCGTGAGCTATGTGAAGTTTAGTTTGAACTTTGTGAAATATAGATGACAGGAGACCAGCATTAGACGCGTAAATATCACGAGGCATAAATACCAATTCCTCGAGGTTCTGAGTTGGAGTATAGAAGGAACCACAAGGTATTGTTTCCCTACCAAAGACTAAAAAATTTGGAGTAAAACCAGTAGCTACATTTGTAGCGCTGTTCATTGCGTACTGAATCTTAGCAAGATGGTTGTCCCAGGATCTATGATCGTCTTCTACTAGAGATGCTAGAGCTGTAATAATTGTGCTATTAAACTTCTCCGTAGGATTAACCTGAGGACAATATAAAGCTGTGTGAAAAATACAAGGAACATAATAAGAATTTAAAAATGAGTGGAATTCTCGCGACTGAAATTGAACAGCGTTGTCCATTATAATAGTTTGAGGAATGCCATGAACTAGAAAAACTGAATTTTCCAAAACATTAATAATATTAGCTGAAGTAGCACGTTTAAGGGGAAAAATCATAGTATATTTAGTAAAATTGCAGTTAATCACTAGAATATACTGATTTCGTCTTCGAGTCATTGGCAATGGACCCATAAGATCTAAGGATATAGTTTGAAAAGGTCTGGAGCAAAGTTTGGGTTTACCCATAAGACCATAGGGAGAATGATTAGGGTGTTTGTAGGTTAAGCAGGTTTCACAAGTCGAGATTAATTCAGCAATGTCCTTAAACATACCAGGCCAATAGTATTTTAATGATATTTTCTTGAATGTTTTGAAGATACCAAGATGGAGTTCTGAAGGGGAACCATGGTTAGCTTCAATAAGTGCCTGTCTATCTTGAGGTAGTGGAACTTCTTTCCAAATAAAGTCATCGTTTAGACGATCGGGAGAATGGATACAGCGGTAAAGTTTGTTATCCCTGATAGTGTAGTTGGGATATGCGTCTGGATTGTTGGAACATCCGAGAAAAATTTTGTTGTAGTGTTCAAGTCTACGATCAGGTGGTTCTTCAATCGTAATGGGATGTACGCCTTGAGGTGAAGTTTCTCGTGTATTAGGACGTTCTTGATTTTTATGTCTTGATAATAAATCTGGAACAACGTTATCCTTTCCTTTTTTATGTTTTATGACAAAGTTAAAGCATGATAAGCGTAAAGTCCAGCGAGCAAGTCTTCCTGATGGGTTTGATAAATTCTGAAACCATTTAAGCGCAGCATGATCAGTATTTATTGTAAATTCTTTACCATTGTCTAGGTAACATCGCCAATGTTCTAATGCAGTTATTACAGCCAATGTTTCTCTTTCAGTAGTTGAGTAGTTCCGTTGATTTTTATTTAGTGCTTTACTCATGTAAGCAATCACGACTTCTTTATCATCTTGTTGTTGGGTAAGCATTGCTCCTATGCCATAATTTGATGCATCACAATGTACAGAGAAGGGTAGTTCGAAGTTAGGGCAAGCAAGGACAGGAGCAGTTACCAAGGCTTCTTTAAGTTTCTGGAAAGCAGCTGCAGCTTGTGAATTCCATAAAAATTTAGGAGCGTTCTTCCCGGAACAGGTTAGTTGGTTGAGTGGAGAGGCAATAGTGCTAAAGTTTGGAATGAATCTTCTGAACCAGCTGCAGGTGCCTATGAATCTTCGTACTTCTTTTCTGCAAGTAGGTACAGGATATTCTAAAATAGCTTTTATTTTATCTGGATCTGCACGTAAACCATACTCGTCCACAAGAAAACCAAGGTATTTCAGTTCTTTCTTGAAGAATTGACTCTTCTCAAAGTTAATAGTTAGATTGGCATATGATAGTTTTTCATGAACTTTCATGAGAAGCGATATGTGTTCATCAAAAGTCTCACTAATAATAACAATGTCGTCCAGATAGCAAAATACCTTGTTCTCAAATTCAGGAGTAAACAGCATATCCATTAATCTTTGTAGAGTTGCAGGTGAGTTGGTGAGGCCAAAAGGCATTACTTTAAATCTAAACAAACCTCTTCCAGGTACATAAAAGGCAGTTTTATCTTTATCCGCAGGGTTCAAGGGAATTTCCCAAAATGCTTTTGCAATGTCAATGCTTGATAAGTATTTGGCATTCTTCAGGTTGTCCAAAATTTCGCTTATTAGTGGCAACTTATAAGCATCACGACGTGTAATTGAGTTAAGCTTCCTGCTGTCAACACAGAAACGCCATTCACCATTCTTCTTCGGAGTGATGAGAACTGGAGATAACCAAGGACTTTCGCATTGTTCAATGACCTTCCATCCCAGCATCTTGTCAACTTCATTAATTAACGCCTTTTGTATTTCAGGAGACAGTCTATAACATCTTTGTTTGATTGGAAGAGAATCACCAGTATCAATCTTGTGGGTGATTAAATGTGTGCTTCCCAGGATACCTTTTTCCTCAAAAGAAATTGTTTTGAAGCGTTGGATGATGTCGTTAGCGATGTTCTTTTGGTTAGGAGTTAAATGCTCATAAGGTAAAACTTTAGTATCTTTAGTTTCGATAGCAGAACATTTAGATTCTGTAAAGTTAAGAGAAGATAAAACACTAGGTAAAACATTAAATTTTCTCCAAAAGTCAATACCTAATATTAGCGAAGGAAATATTTCAGGGAAAACATAAGCTTTAATTAAATGAGTTTGATTATTAAAATGAACAGGTAAGTCAAAATAACCCAAGGAATTAATTTTTTGATTATTAGCAGTAGAGACAGTAATAAGATCTGACTTGAAAAGTTTGCAGCCCAGTTTAAGAATTTCCAAATGAGAATTATTACCCAGAATAGTTACTGAACTGCCAGAATCTAGTAAACCAGATAAAGTTAAGTTATAAATTTTGACATTAACGAATGGACGATTAAGATCTTGTTCCTTGGAGTAGAGTGTAGAAGAGATTTTGTAACAAGAAAAGAAGTTTTGAATTGTTTTAATCCAATTAGTCCAATCGTCGTTATCAAAGTTTAAGTTACTTGTCAAGTCAGTAGTTAGTTTTTTGAACTAGTATTAGGTTTGGGAGAACAAGTAGGGCAATCTGCAGTTTTAAAACCTTTAAGACCACAATTGAAACAAATCACGAATCGTGGTTGTGTACAGGTGTTTAAAGAATGACCTTGTTTACGACAGCGAACACAAAAGGAGCTTTCTTGAGGAGCTTTGGTTTGAGAGAGACTATTAACTTGCCTAGAAGGGTATTTGTAGGATGAAGTGAATTTATTCATGAGGGGAGGAGAAGGTCTTGAGTTATTAGAAGAATTTGAAGAGTCAACTGAACTTGAAGTGGAATGCTTGTAGTTGAATTCAGAAATAAGAGGACTTTGTTGTACATTTGGTTCTTTAAATTGTTTGTCTCTGTCTAGGAATTTTTCATAGTTTTGGCAAGTAGCCAAAAGAGAGTCGATAGAGTCAATGTCTTTTAGAGCTACGAAGACAGAATAACATGGGCGAATATTCCTCAAAATAATCTCCAATTGTTCTGTTTCAGAAAGTTTCTTCGAAAGACGAGAAAACATTCCAGACATGATGGAAATATAGATGACAATAGGTTCATCTCGACCTTGAGTTCGATTCCTAATCGCTTCTAAAAGTTTGTGATCATAATCAAAACCACCAAAGTCTTTGATTAATAATGAAGAAAGTTCGTTCCACGTTAAGTTTGGATTCTGATTATATTTAAATCTGAACCAATGAAGAGCATTGTCAGTGAAAATTTCAAACGCTTGTGAAATCAACAAGTCTTTGGACAAGCCACGAGCTATACAGTATTCTTTCAGTTTTTGAAAAAAGGATCTTGGACAGCTTTTACCATTGAAGGTGTGTCTTTTCAGATCTTTGAAGACGTTGGATGGAGAAAAAGATTGAGGTGGTGGTGGAGGATACGGGGTATGGACCTGAATAGAAGTTTGAGAAACAAGAGGGAGTTCCGTGACAGTCGGGTCAACCGTAACAGTCGGGTCATCAAGAGGGTCAAGTGATGGAACGTCATTTTCAGTTGAAGGTGGAGTCAAGGATTCGAATTGTTTAGCCATAGCTTCATATTTCATCTTCAACGTCTCGAAATTAGCTTTAAAGTCTGGATATAAGTCAGTATCTATTCGCTCTAATCTGTAAAAAACATGGTTAATAAAGTTTCTATTAGTCGTAAATATTTGGTTTCACCTTGTAAAAATTTTTTAATTTTACAGTCCAGATAGGTCAATGTAGAATCAATTTGAGACAAGTCATCCTCGATCGGAATTGGAGAAGTCAGAATATCTTCAGGGTGAGAATTCGCAACTAAACGTAAAACTTGTTTTTTTAGAAGCAAAACAGTATAAGCTGGTTCCTCACATCTAATCTTCACTTCGTATTCAAGTTCGGCCTTGTTAAGGAATTCGTACTTAATAACCCTTTTCATTGTTATAATTACGTGTAAAGTTAAGTTTAAGAAATAAAAATATTATTTTAAATCGTACCTCTAAGTTATCTAGAATAAAAAATATTATAGTGATGAATGTAACTTAGAGTGATGAATGTAAATGAAGTGTTATTTGTAGGCCTAAATATAATCCAAATAAGTTGAAAAACTAGAAGAAGTTTTGTTTTAGAATTTTGAAGGTATGAAAAGGATGTGTAAATGAATGATGAATAGTAAGTTAAGAACAAAAGGGAAAGCAATTAAATCAAAAGGAACTAGACAAGGCGCAGTAAAGGTGAAGAATTAAGTGAGAAAGAGGACTTTTACGTTGGGCGCCAAACTGTCGTGAAGCGACAATTAAAAGAGAAGGAAAACCTAACCTACGATCAGCAAAACAACCAAATAGACCAAGACAATAATATATTTAAGTTTTTAAAAGAGTATTTACAATTTTATAAAAAAATGAAATATGAAGATGATGGATGATGTGATTTACAAACTATATTTAAAAAAAAGGTAATAAAAAAAGATTTATGTCGTAGCTGAGTCCGAAGATCCCAAGCGTGCTCTCAGCGCCTGGAACGAGCACGCACGGCGTAGGTGGGTAGGCGTGGGCGTCTCTAGGCGACGACCTCAGGTGAATGCGGCGATTGCAGGATCGGCGACTTCAGCCCAGACAGGAGCTTGCAGGATCCTCAGCGACTTCAGACAGCGCAGTGGCCTGCAGGATCCGGTGACTGCAGGCGGGACAGAGGTTTGTAGGTTCCGGTGATTTCGGGCGGAACAGAGGTTTGTAGGTTCCGGCGACTCCAAGTAGAGTAGAGACTTGTGGGATCTCGGCGACTTCAGGTAGAGCAACGTTTTGTAGGATCCGGCGACTTCAGGCAGAGCAACGGATCGTAGAGTCCAGTGGCTTCAGGCAGGATAGAGGCTTGCAGGATCCCGGGGCTGAGCGGCCCCGGGATAAGGCCTTTAGAAGATGCTTCCGATACGAGAACTGAAGCAAGACTGAATTTCTTCACCGATTGTTCGGCTTTTATATCTTTCTAGAGAGAACGGAAAAATTATTTAAATTAAACGCAAATTTTTTGTAAATGGTCAAGAGGAAAAAGTATTTATGTGGAATTATCGAAATAGAAACTACAGACCGGTAACAAATTTGAATATAATTTCCATGGAGACCAAATAAACATCAGTAACAGAACATGTCAAATTTTAGTTTTAGGCTTGTTATAAGAAAATGGAAAGATTTAAGTGGAAAAGGAGATATTATTGAAATAGGAAAAAAGGTAGCGCAACTACCCACACAAAGCCCAAAATTGTAGAGTTACGGAAAACTAACTAAAAGATCGAAAAAAAGTAGACTTCATTGACACCAATTTAGAAGTGCTGATAATGTGGAAATACGAAGTAGAAATGATTTGTGATTGTGTTCTTATGGTTTGAAATCGTTACAGGATCCTATGGAAATAAAGGTGATGTAAAATATCCCGATTTGAAGTGAATGCAGAGAATTGAAACAGAATGGAAAAATGGATTTAAATTAATGTAAAATGATAAGTAAGTAGCATAACACTACACAGTGTCAGCTGCGTGTCCCCATAGCAAAATACCATACGACATTATGCTATGGAAAAAGCTAAAGTAAACTAGTCTAGCTGTTTCAACACTAGTTAGACGTCTAATCTTTTTTACGGCATATGCTGCAGAACTAAGTCTGCTTGCTAGTTTTGATATATGGGGGCTCCATTGAAGCTTCGCGCCTAGTGTGAATTCCAAGAAAAATTGTGGTATCTACAAGACTCAGTTTCTCCCCATTTAAAATTACATTAGTATTTATTTGTTTGACATTTGAAGTCAAAAATTTCATACATTTCGTTTTAGTGCCATTTAAATGCAAATTATTAACATTGAACCAATTTACTAATTTAGATATAGCATTATTTACTTCGTCATATTTTAGCAATTGTCGACTTAATTTAAAAATTAAAGAAGTGTCATCTGCAAATAATATTATATCATGGTTATCTCCTACTATGTAAGGTAAATCATTATTGTATACAAGAAACAGAAAGGGGCCGAGAATTGAGCCTTGAGGCACGCTCATCTGTACCATCGACCCGGAAGAACTCATACTGTTAATGAAATCTTTTTGCGTTCTCTTACTTTAATATGAAATAATTAATTTAAGAGCATCACTTCTTACACCGTAGTGTTGAAGTTTCCTGATTAATGTTTCATCATGGTGAACATAATCGAAGGCTTTGGATAGTATACAAAATATACCCAAAGCATTCTGTGAATTCTTTCATGCATTAAATATATATTTAATCAGCTCAACACCGGAATCAGTTGTCTAGGGACCCCTTGTGAAACCAAATTGATTTTTATTTATATTAAAAATTATTTATCTTAAAGAAATTTAACGTTTGATCAAGAATAATTTATTCAAAAATCTTACTAAGTGTTGGTAGTACAGAAATAGGTCTAAAATTGGCGGGGTCTAATGTACTACCAGATTTAAATGAAGGTATTACTTTACTATACTTCATTAAATCAGGAAACACACTAGATTTGATACTAGTATTAAAAGTAATAGCTAAATGAGGCGCGATTGTATCTATTATAGACGCAATAACTATAACGGAAATCCCCCACAGATCCGCAGTTTTCTTAACATCAATAGTTTTAAAATATTTTACAATATCTTTTGATGATACTTAATGAAATGTAAAATTCTTTGTACACGCATTTACATTTTGTTTAAGTAATGATTCGGCGACTGCAGGAGAAGAATTCAGTGACTTAGTGGTTAATATCGGAATATCAGTAAAATATTTCTCAAAAACCATTGGATCATCAGCACATTGTCCTGATCTGATTCGGTTAATTTGTTATTAACATTTAACTATTTGTTTGATTTGCGAGAGTTGATCTTACCAGTTTCGCTATTAATTATACTCCATGTCATTTTAATTTTATTAGAAGCCGTCTTAATTTTGTTGCTCAAATGCAAAGACTTGGCTGTGGAGCAAACTCTTTTAAATATTTCTGAATATTTTTTACATATTCTCTAAATTCGATGCTTTGATTATATGACCTTTCATGGTAAAGATCATATAACCTATGTCTGCTCTTATGGACTCCTACTGTCGCCCATTCATTAAATGATTTCCGACTGTTCAAGGAGAATGTTTTAGAAGTAAAAGTATTATTAAATTTATTATATACTATTTATTATATATATATAAATATATATATATATGAGTTAACCGTCAAATGCCTTTTGTACGCCGATGATCAAGTCATACTTGCGTCGTCGGCGGCAGAGTTGCAAATGATGGTTACATTAATGAACAGGACATTAAAAGAAAAGGGAATGAAAGTGAACGCAAGTAAGACGAAAGTTATGGTTTTTGAAAGAGAAGAAAGTAAAACCATTTGTGAAATAAGAATAGAAGGGGAGTTGGTAGAGCAAGTATATGAGTTTATTTTGTATTTGGGATGTGTGTTTAGCAGGGATGGTAGATATGATAAGGATATAGAACGACGAGTGAATGCAGGAAATAGATTGAATGGGGCTCTACACTCTATTGTGAAAAGTCAGAATGTGTCCAAAAAGGCACGTTTGGCAATTCACAATGCTGTGTTTGTGCCTACTTTAATATATGGTAGTTAAAGTTGGGTGTGGCAGAAGAAGCATGAGAGTAGAATAAATGCTGTAGAAATGCGGTCATTACGTAGTATGCTAGGGCTGAATCTGAATGACAGGGTGAGAAATAGTGTGATATGAGAAATGTGTGGTTTGCAAGATGATGTTGTGACTAGGATTAAGAAAGGAATGCTTCGGTGGTTTGGTCATGTAGAAAAAATGAATGAGGAAAGAGTGACAAAGCAAATTTATGTTGCAGAGGTGAATGGCAGAGTCGGGAAAGGTCGGCCTAGGCGAAAGTTTATCGAACAAATTGGCGAAATATTGAAAATGGGCCAAATTAAGAGTACCTTTAACCGACGATCGTGTATGCGTAGATATATGGATGTGGAGGAAGCGAGAGAGGTGTGTCAGGATCGTGCCAAATGGAATTCCATAGTCTCTGCCTACCCCTCTGGGTGACAGGCGTGAGTGTTTATGTTATATGTTTATGTAAATTTATTGCAAATAAGCTTAAATAATGTTCCATACAAAAAATTTGGATCATGTTGGTATGAAAATGATGGAAGTTTTTTCACTATGTTACTTCTAAATTTCTCCAAGCGACGAGCATTTACTGAAACAAAGACAACTTTCTTATCTACTTGCTTTTTGTGAACATAAGGTAACGAAACTACTTGTCCATAGTGATCAGAACTTAATTTTTGAATTATACATTTATGCAACGGTTTCACATTTGTAAAAATGTTATCTATACATGTTGCACTAGATTGGGCAATACGTGATGGCTCTAAAAATAAATTAAAAAGACCATATGGTTTAAACAATGATCTAAATTTAATATTGATTGAGGATACTTCTAGGAGATTGATGTTGAAGTCTCCACATAATACAACAGAATTATTCTGTTTATTAAGCTTAGCAAAAACTTCCTCCATAATTTTTTCAAAAGTATCGTATATAGAACATGGGTACACACAACGTCTGTAGACGCTCACAACAATGAGGTACTCAAACTCAACATATGCCATTTCTACAGTTCGCTCAAGAGAGAGGCTCACAATATCTTTACGTTCTTTACATGACAATAATTTACTAGCTAATATTAAGGAGCCACCTCTTAAAACCGTTTCTCTATTGAAAGAACTGACCACCTGGTGATTACAGAAGTTAAGCATTAAGTTATAAGCTTTTAACCAATGTTTAGTAATACATAAAATATGAATATTGTTGCTATTTAAGAACAACTCAATTTCTAGCTTATTGCCTACCATGCCTTGTATATTTTGATGCACCAGGTGTAAACAATTTTCATTATCACTCTGTGGAGTTATACAATTAATTAATTATACATACAATTAAAGATTTGTAAGCTACATTCTAAATTATTTAAATTAATACAACTGCTAGAGATGACCTCTATTGTCTCATTTTCTTATTTAAATTACTTGGAACTGATTCCAAATTACATATTAAGTCATTATACTGCTCAAAAGGAGCTGATGTCTGTGTAGCCAAGTCCTTGGCTGAGTTAACATATTAACAATAAGATAGCACATTTGCTATCTGTCTTAAAATATATTTAGATAGGTAATACCTCTCACTAGTCAAAAATTTCTTAATTTAATTATTTATCTCTATTAAATTAAATTTATTATTATAATTATAACAATTAAATGTCAAGTTTAAATTATTATTACATGAATAGTTATTCATTAATAAATTTAAATCATATCTTATTTTATTTTCCTGCGGCCAACCCTGTATGTAAGGCAATGTAGATAAGATAATTTTATGTACATTTAAATTATTTAAATTATCAATATATTTTAATAATTGATTTTTGTTAACATTACCTCTTCTCCCAACAAGAATTATTAATGTGCTATTAGGGCAAAATTTACTAGCTAAAACTTTATTCATTATATGACCGCCTTCTGTATTTGAGCCTGGAGCAGTCCGTCACGGAGTCCCAGTCACCTCAGATGACCCGAGAGGATAACTGGGATTAACCCGTTCGCAGAAACGACCACAGGAATAATTTCGGCCGGCAGACCACCCCACGTGTCGGTCACCTCGTGAACCAGGTCCAGATATTTTGTAAGCTTATCTGTTTCGGCTTTCACGAGGTTCTCGTCATAAAGAATGGTAATGTCGACCAAAAATATCATTGACTGTGCGCGGTCCATCAGCACAATATCAGGCTTATTCGCAAGAATAGTTCTATCTGTGATGATGTCCCGGTCCCAGTAGAGCCTGGCGCGGTCATTTTCGAGCATGGCTTCCGACAAGTACTTATAATATGGCAGTTTCCGATCCACGAGACCGTATTTCAGAGCGAGATCCTGGTGTGAAATCCTGGCTACTAGGTTGTGTCTGTGCAAATACTCAGAGTTAGAAAGCGCTGAACAAACGGAGATGACATGCCTAAGTGACTCACCGGGATGGCGACAAGCTCGACAGATGTCAACGGTGCCATCCTTTAGGATGTATTTCTGATAATTGTTGGTCTTAATAACCTGATGCTGTATTGCACAGACAGAACCCTCAGTTTCCCCAAAGAGGTCACCGAAACGTAGCCATTGGAGGGAGGCGACTGTGTCTACGAAAGTCTCATGAAGTACCTTGTAGAACCTCCCGTGGAGCTCTTTCTTCTTCCATACGGTCTCCCGGTCAGAAATGCTCTGTACTGCCGGGTCTTGCCATTGCTCGTTGGCTAAGGATAGAGGGGTAAGTCCTTTATCACAAAAAATAACGTCTTTATAGTATGGATCATCCGCTCTCGTCAGAAAGTAATTACGGAGGCTACACACTTCGCGATTATGCATGGTAAGCGTGCTTAAAAAGCCGCGCCCACCATGCTTCCGCGGCAAGTACAGCCTCATTACTGACGATCTCGGATGATGCATCCTGTGGGACGTCATTATAGTGCGGACTTATTATTATTATTATTGTTATTTTGTTTAAGTATATCTATATTCTCCCTATTAAAGAGGTAACTTAAAACCTAATCACACGGGCCGAAGCCAAGCGTAAGTAGGTGCTAGGTGATGGTGTAAGCAGAGGTGACAGATGAAATGGTGAGGAATTTGCGTGTGAGTCGTTACGTATAAAGAATGACAGCTTTCTGCAGGATGTAAAGTGTGTATTGGGGTACTTGCAAAATATCTAAACTTCGTTGTAGACTCTTAGGTATGACTCCGGTAGATTAAATAACTATTGGGACTATATGGATGGTTTCTGCTTTCCATTGACGCTTGAGTTCTATTGCTAAATCTAGATATTTTTTTTGAAGTTTTTCAGCAATGGTGGATTGAATGTTCTGGGTGTTTGGTATGGCAATGTCAATAAGGTAAGTAGTTTTGTTATTTTTGTCATACATTGTGATATCTGGCCTATTTAAGTGGATAGTTTTATCCGTGATAATGGTTCTGTTCCAATAAATTCTATGATTATTATATTTTAATATAATGTCCGGTTTATATTTGTAATAGGGTGTCATTTTTTGTATAAATTTGAATTTAATCGCAAGATGTTGATGTATTATAGAAGCTACCTGGTCATGCCGGTGTTTATAGTCAGTTTGTGCAAAGGCTCTACAGGTGGATGTAATGTGTTGTATGTTTTCGGGACTAGAGTGGCAATGTTTGCAAGTATTGGTGGGAAGATTAGGTGCGCGTATTATGTGCCTCTGGAAGTTTCAGGTATCGATGACCTGGTCCTGGATCGCTACCATGAAAGCCTCTGTCTCTGGGACGAGTTCACCATGCCTCAACCATGCGTTCGACGCTTTTTTGTCAATATGTGGCTGCTGCAGGTCGTGGTAGTGCCTTCCATGTAGGGACATCTGTTGCCATGAGGCGATCTTCTCTTTTACGTCAGTGATCCGTTCATTGCGTTGTGTTTTTTGGTCTGCAAGGTTAAGTGGTGTGAGGCGTTTGTCGGCTAGGTTTACTATTTCGTGGAGAGGTGAGTGTTCTGAGCGTTGATGGAAATATTGTCGAAGGCATTTGATGTGTTTGTTGTGCAAGTTGAGGATATCTTGTAGTGTTATGCTACTTACATATTTTGACATCGTTGTTTATCTGGTTGGCATGGCAATTTTTATTCAAATTCGTTACCGGTCTGATGTTTTTACTTCAATATTTCCACATAAATACTCTTTTCCTCTGGGCCATTTACAAAAATTTGCTTTTAATTTGAATAATTTCCCGTTCTCTCTAAAAAGGTATAAAAGCCGAACAATCGGCCAATAAAGGGAGTCTCGATTCAGCTTCCAAAATTGAAGCATCTCCTAAAGGCCTTATGGCCGGGGCAGTGCGGCCCCGAGATCCTGCAAGCCTCTGTCTTCACCTGAAGTCGTCGCCTAGCCTACTCCAAGCGCGGGACCGCACTGCTCCGGGATCGTGCAAGCCTCTGTCTTCACCTGAAGTCGTCGCCTAGCCTACTCCAAGCGCGGGGCCGCGCTGCTCTAAGATCCTGGAGACCTTTGCCTTCACCTGAAGTCGTCGCCTACGCCTCCACCTACTAGTGCTCGTGCTATCTTTAGCCGCTGTGCGTGCTTGCTCCAGGCGCTGCGAGCGTTTACTCCAGGCGCTGAGAGCACCTTATCAAGGCGCCGCGTGTGCCTACTCTGGGCACTGCGTGTGCCTACTCCAAGCGCAGCGTGTGCCTACTCCAGGCGCTGCGTGTGCCTAGACCAGGCGCTGCGTGCCACCACCGCCAAGCGCGGTGTGCCACTTTGATCTTCAGGCTCCGCTTCAGTATTCATCTTATCTTTATTTTCTATTTAATTGTAATTCACGTCACCCATCACCATCATCATACTTCATTTTTTTATATAAAATTGTAAATATCTTATTAAAATTTTAAATATATTATTTTCTTGTTCTATTTTTGTTATTTCGTTGTTGTTAGGTTAGGTTCTTTTTTTTTATTGTCGCTTCACGACAATCTATTATACCTCGTCCTTCATCGGATCTTGAAAGAGTCATCCTTTGTACGCAGGATCTAGGGTGATGCTTGCGGTGAGCCGTTAGGGTGGTATTTATAATACGTTGTAGATTGATAAGGTCACCTTGAGTCCAGTTTATTACACCTAACGAATATGCCAGTATGGGGATTGCGTAACTGTTGATTGCTTTTGACATGTTGCGGGAGTTGAGCTGACACCGGAATATACTATTGAGCCGATGTTTAAATTTCTTTTTCAGACCTTCTTTTGTTTCCTTTTGATGGATCTGTCGCGCTTGTTGGAAACCTAAGTACTTATATAAGGCGAAGGGTTCTAGGGGTTCAATCGTGTCACCTGATTTTAGGCTATAGCTGTTACGATTAATTTTTCCGTTTTTAACCGAGAACGTTTTGCACTTGTCGATCCCAAACTCCATATTATGAATGTCGTTTGAGAAAGATTGGGTGAAGTCTGCAAGGCAATACAGTGACTGTGTAGTGTTACTGAATAGTTTTATGTCATCCATGTACATCAGGTGTGTAAGAGTGGTGTGTTTGTGTGGAGTGATGATAGAGTAATCATGATTGGTTTCGTTTAGCATTTGCGAGAGAAGGTTTAATGCGAGGCAGAACCATAAAGGGCTGAGCGCATCACCTTGGAATATTCCTCGATGTACTGGAATTTCTGGTGTTTCTATACAAGAAGTTCCTATGGTTTTTAATGTAGTTCTCCAGTGCTGCATTGAGTTTTTAAGAAAATGTATAAGTTGTGGGTGAATTTTATAGTGTTGTAGTATATATAGGAGCCAGCTGTGCGGTACGGAGTCAAAAGCTTTTACATACATTGTGTTGATGTTCCTTTTAGAAATAGCTTGTTTCATTGCTACAGAGCCTATTATGAGTTGCTCTTTGCACCGCTGACTACTTTTTCGACGTCCGTTTTGTTCTTTAGCAAGAATGTTGTTTTTGGCTACATGCTGATGTAAGAGTTCGGCTATACATGCTGTAAGTAGTTAATAAATGGTTTGGAGACATGTTATACGTCTGTATATGGTAGGATTGTGATGATCTGCGTCTTTCGGAATCATGTAGGTGAGGCCTTGTGTAATGTATCGGGGCATTATGTCTGGTTTTTGTATAAAGTTATTGATATGGTTATGAACTAGGGGATGAATTGCTGTAAATTTCTTATACCAGTAGTTATGTATGCGGTCGCTTCCAGGTGCTTTCCAGCTCTGGGATTTTTAATATATGCACAAATACTTCCAAGAACGTTCAAATGCCATCGGTGTGATAGTATCAGTTACTTTAAAATCTGTTTATTATTATTAAAGTTAACTACGATATTAATAATTATACATAAATAAATGCTACGTAATGCCTTAAAAGTTTTAGCGGAAAGGCGGTAAGTCTTGTAACAGTTACGAACCAATTTACCGGGATCAATTGAAACGGAACAGCTGTTACAGGCTTTAGGAGTCTCGAAATCAATTACAGACCGTTGTAGTAAAATAAACTTCTTCGTTTCCATTTTATGCAGTCGTGTCTATCATTTTTTTTATATTTTAAGATCCACAAAAGTCCAATAAGCTGACTAGAGGGAATATCAGTAAAATTTTGTGGCCTCCTGCAACTAACATAACATGTGTTATTTTATATATGTTGTATATTAATGTTAGTGTGTGTAAAAGATCACTAAAAAGATCTCTTTCACAAAATTGATCGATGATTTGCAAATTATATTTGGTTTGTGAAGACGGTGGTTCATATAGGTGGTGACTAGGATCTTATAGGTGGTACTTTATGGACTTAAATAACACATTCACAAAACAAGTTAAGTGTTAGAGCCATGCTGCAGCTATATTAGTAGTATAGTTGTAGCACGAATGGGTCGGCTCGACCGGGGTAGGACCACGCTCTCACAGAATACTAGCATAAAATAGCAGCTTAACACTGCTATGTTTCGTATGGTGAGTGTAGAGAACCGGAGACCCTTTTTACTGGAAAAGAGTTAGTCCTCACGGGTGACAACGCATCTGCATTTTGATTCGCAAACGAGAACAGATGTAGATGTCTTTGGGTCACAGCAACCACTTACTATTAGGCGGACTGTGTGCTCTTTTTTACCCTAACTTATAAAAAAAATTAACGCCAAAAAACAAAATAACTAATTTTTATTTTTTTTATATTTACTCTAATAAATTGGTAGTGAAAATTGGTTTTGGCAGAAGAAGCATGAAAGTAGAATAAATGCTGTAGAAATGCGGTCCTTAAGGAGTATGCTAGGGCTGAATCTAAATGACAGGGTGAGAAATGGTGTGATAAGAGAAAAGTGTGGTTTGCAAGATGACGTTGTGACCAGGATTAAAAAAGGAATGCTTCGGTGGTTTGGTCATATAGAAAGAATGAAAGAGGAAAGAGTGACAAAGCAAATTTATGTTGCAGAAGTGAACGGCAGGGTCGGGAAGGGACGCCCTAGACGAAAGTTTATCGACCAAATCGACGATCCATTAAAAATGGGCCAGATTAGGAGTACCCTTAACCGACGAGCGTGTATGCGTAGGTATATGGATGTGGAGGAAACGAGAGAGGTGTGTCAGGATCGTGCCAAATGGAAGTCCGTAGTCTCCGCTTACCCCTCTGGGTGACAGGCGTGAGTGTTTTATTTATTATGTATTATGTATTTACTCTAACAATTCGCCTCCAATCATCACAAGTGATTTTGGTTCCCGAAAACAGCTTCACCTACCGTATTCAACAAATCTAAACTATTCGAGAACTACTCAAACACACAAAAAAATCATCAAAACCGGTCTAGCCGTTTTGGAGGAGTTCAGTGACAAACACACGTACAGAATAATTATGTATAATTATAAAAATTCGAAATTCCAGAGCAAAACACTTCACTTCAATTACCGAAAAAGGCTGAATAACTCTACCTTTTTAGATAATTGGAGTGAAGACGGCAGGGCCAGCTAATACAATAAAGACTAGCTGTGCCCTCGTCTTTTCGCGTGGAATTAGTACTTTTGTTATGATAAGTGATGAAGATTTATTGGTTCTTTGAACTGACTCGAGTACCTAGAAAGACACTTATTTGAATAAAAACATTTAGACCGTCAATCAGACAAACTAACGAACAAACAAAAGTCTACTTGATGGGCGCAAAAACGAATTACCGACCTGCCCTCAAACGAACCAACGGACCGGTCTACAAACGAACCAAGAAAATAATTAGGCAAACTATAGGTGTTTTATATCTCTACATAGTTTAAAACCAAAACTAAGACTAAGGGTAAAAATTTAAAGCCGTTGGTCCTGGGCTTAATCTTTCTCCGGTCGTGACGAATTGCCGTCCCATCGGACTATGAGAGTAAGGGAATAGAGAGTGTACCTGTGCTTGTGCATTAACTTGTCCAGAGTAATCCTGTCATGCACCGATGGCTGGCTACCATTAAGACTCGTCGCAGTGACCGAAATTCGGTTCGGAGAACGTTATAATTACTCACGATCTTTTTTCATCACTGTGTATTGTTAATGCTATTATAAGTAAATGAAATCCTTTTGCATAACTTAATTATTTGATTTCTATTAAATTTAATACAAGAGTATGTAGTTGTGTGCCATTACATGAAATGCACTATGGCAAACAAGTAGCTGGATTCTGTTTTTGTTACAGTCTTTGAAACTGCAGAATCTATAGTTCAAAGTACTTGAAGCCTGTGTACCGCGCGTGTTGACCATACGCCGCGGTGGGTATGGTCAACAAGAACCTAGAGCATATTAAGAGCTGGTCTTACAGGTTCGGTTAAACTGTTAATCCATCCAAATGTCAAGCAATATTACTAGGTAGCCATCGCACAATTAAAATAATAGACACTACAGTTCTACCCGCGATCATTTTCAAAGATTCTGTTTTGGAATTATGTTCTTCTGTTAAGGATCTAGACTTAACCATTGCCTCCAGTTTTAGCTGGCATGCCCAAGTGACAAAATTTAGCCAGAAATTTACCGGTACCTTGAGGGCTCTTAACCGCCTGAAAAACTTCCTTCCATCCGGGAACAAATCATTAATTATGGAATTCTTATTTCTCCTAATTAATTACGGCGACGTGTGTTATTTTGATCGGAATGCAGACCTTCTTGACAAATATGATCATCTTTTTAATAACTGCATTCGATTCATTTTTAATCTTTGTAAGTACGACCATGTCTTCTTATCGTTCCCAACTTAAGTGGCTTCCCATTTGTCAGCGACAAAGTATGCGCGCACTCACAACCCTATACTCCATTCTGATGTGTCCTACTCCCCTCTCTTACTTAATTTCTCATTTTCAGTACTCATAAATCTAGCTTCCTGCATTTTCACTAAATTCACTCATTCACTAAATAGTCTGTTCTCC
The DNA here is from genome assembly GCA_033319125.1 of Parnassius glacialis. Taxonomy (NCBI): domain Eukaryota; kingdom Metazoa; phylum Arthropoda; class Insecta; order Lepidoptera; family Papilionidae; genus Parnassius; species Parnassius glacialis. The sequence goes on along the minus strand of JAVANC010000026.1, from coordinate 11,681,633 downwards.
TCTGGAACGCAATCCCTCTTGAAATTAGAACGGCTAATAATCTTTATGCATTCAAGAAGAAAGTTAGAGAACATTGCTTAAATATACTGGCAGAAATAATCTCATTTGTAGTATTTATTTATGTATTTATATGAATATATAATTATATAACGCATGTTATTTTAATACTTATATTATTTATATACTTTAATTTGTACTCTTGTCTTTTAGCGTTTCAAACACCTACTTCATATTTTTAACTCTGCATTATCATAAGGTTTACTGGTAGATAATGCCTCAGATATTAAGTCCGCCTATACATCATATCGTATGAAGTTTGAACAAATAAATGAACGTGGTAGAGCCATGCTGCAGCTATATTGTTGCTAAATACTTGTAATAACTTGCTAAAAAAACTTAAAAATTCCTATGAAAGATTAGAATTATTGAAAACCCAAGGTGATACCAGAAAACAATGGAGGAACATTAGACGTATTTGTAACTTACATGAGAAAAAGGAAAGCTGTTTCAAACTTCTCCAAGTTAAATCAACTATTTTAGACTCACTGAATTGTGCTAATGATTACTTTGCTACCACTGGAAATCGATTAGCCGAAAATATTTTTCAAAGAACTACAACTACTAACAGCAAGCTTAGTAAAAGTATAATTTCTTCATGTGCCTATCCTCATTCATGCGTACTTCTTCCCACTGATGAACATGAGATTATTCTTACTCTTAAAACATTGAAAACCACCTCTTCAGCTGGCTGGGATGGCATTCCGTCACATTTCTTGAAAACATATTCATATATTTTTGCTACTCCAATTACGTATATTGTCAACCTATGTCTATCACAAGGATTTTTTCCGGATGCTCTTAAAAAATCAATCATCATACCTATATACAAGAAAGGGGACAAAGATGACATATCAAACTATAGACCAATTTCTATTCTTCCATCGCTATCAAAAGTGTTAGAAAAGATTATTAACAAGAGACTCACAAATTATCTCGAGAAATTTAAACAACTGCCCACTAACCAATTTGGATTTAGACAGTATAGGTCGACTTATAATGCTTTAGAAGAATTAGTTTCTTATGTTGTTGATAGGATAGATGTTGGTGAAAAATGTATTAGTATCTTTCTGGACTTGGCCAAGGCTTTTGATACAGTCTCTATCCCTATCTTAATGAAAAAACTAGAAATTATTGGTATACGTGGCACACCTCTAAAGCTATTTAATGATAACATGTCAAATAGAAAACAAGTTCTAAAAATTGAAGGAATGTTTAGTTCTGAATCCAGCATCCAGTTTGGTGTGCCACAGGGTAGTATCCTGGGACCTACGTTATTCTTGATCTATATAGATGGTTTATGTAGATTGGAGCTTAAAAACGGAAAAATACTCAGTTATGCAGATGATACGGTTCTCACCTTTAGTTCTAAGTCATGGTACACTACTTTTAAAATTGCGGAGGAAGGTCTTAACGCTGTTAGCAAGTGGCTGGATAATAATTTACTTACCTTAAACATTGATAAAACTCAGTATATTGCGTATGGAATAAGGTCTAACTCATTACCCAAACGAGACACATATAACATTAAATGTCACAACTGCTTTAACAAATTAAATTGTGTGTGTAAGAATATTTCGAGAACAGATTCTGTCACATATCTAGGTGTAATTTTAGATCAACATTTAAAATGGGATAAGCATATAGATACTATGTCTAGAAGGGTTCGACGCCTAACTTATATCTTTAAGAATCTGCGCCATGTATGTTATAAAGAATTGCTTATCTCAGTTTACCATTCATTTTGTCAATCAATATTACAATACTGCATAATATCATGGGGTGGAGCATGTAAAACTCTTTTACTTAAGCTAGAACGTGCACAAAGAACGGTATTAAAAACTATGTCTTTTAAAAATTATAGGTATCCAACTCATAATCTCTATAAAGAAACTAACATACTTACTGTGCGACAACTTTTCTTAAAGCAACTTATATTACGGCAACATAAACAGCCATCTGTGAAATCTTCTAGAAACCGTATAGAGGATTTAGTTTTCAACATTCCTAAATACAAAACAAATTTTGCTCATTCTTTTTGTAAATTTCTTGGCCCACTAGTTTACAATAAAACTAATAAACAAATAAACATTAAGAAAAGACAGTACTTATCACTTAAAAACATTTAAATACCTTTTTCAAAAAACTGAACTACGAAGAAACAGAAAACCTCTTAAAGTCGTTAACCTAAGCATGAATTGAAAAACATACACTACACATCATAACACACAAATAACACACCATTTATATTTATGTATACATTTATTATACATTAATTATATTAATATTAGCGTATAAGTACAAATGAATCTCACACTCAGTTAATCTCCATACACATTATATATAAATTAAACTATATGAAATGATCCATATACTTATTACTTTATATATCCTAGCTTTATAGTTACTGATTCGAATATTTAGAGAGGTTGCCTAAATGAAGAAATAAAAAAAAATATATAGGAAAAGAACAAACAATCAATATAACAAAATTAACAAAGCATCGGAAAATAACAAAGCATCGGTAAAATTTGCATGTACTATGTTTTAGTAAAATCACTTATTTTGTATAAAAAGAACACAATCTACCTTCAAATTTTGTATTTGTTTATCGCATGAGTTTGTTGATGTAACACTGTTTAATTATTTGATACGGTTTTTTTTTCTATAAAATCAGTACAGAATAAAGGGTTTCTAATATGAGTTTAAGCAAATTACATTTTACGAAAAACTTAAAGTTGCGACAAGCTATGTTGGATTTGATTTATTTGTGATTTTGTATATTATGTTTCTTCTTAATAAATAATAAATAATTAAATAAAATATTAATAGTATAGTTGTAGCACGAATGGGTCGGCTCGACCGGGGAAGGACCATACTCTTACAGAATACCAGTGTAAATTAGAAGCTTAATGCTGCTGTGTTTTGTATGGTGAGTGCAGAGAACCGGAGACTCTTTTTATTGGAAAAGAGGCATTATCTTAGTCCTCACGGCTGACAACGCATCTGCATTTTAATTCGCAAACGAAGATAGACGTAGATTTCTATGGCACACAGCAACCACTTACAATCAGGTAGACTGTGTGTTCGTTTGTCACCATTATTCTATAAAATAAATTATTGATACCCCGTTCTTAATAAAAAAAAATATTTTCTTGACCTGTCCAAAGTTGTCTGGGTTCATAACTCACGTTTTGTCAAAGAATTTTTACGAGTTTGCATAAAAATTACAAAAAAATTGTCACTTAGTGATGTCCAAATCTAATATGTATTATGTTATAATAAATCTATAATATACACCATTATATTGACGTTATCCTAAATAGTATGTACATGATTGTCAATAAATAAATCATGAACATCACTTGAATAGCTGGTCGCTGTCAACTCCGAATACTCGGGAATTGTTTCGCATTTAATAACAGACACATTAAAATCACCAGCAGTGGCAAATTTGTCATTGGGATGAGATAACATAAAGTCCTTAAGATTGTTACAAAAGTAACGTAGTGTAAGTCAAATGAGTTACCTATATTTTCTTAATATAATTAAAGAGTACATACGTGTATACGAAATTGGTTAATACTTATGTTCAGCCAAATGTACTCGACAGGAGATTGCCATGCCATGGGTTATCTCTACACAGATAAAATTATCTTTGATCGTTTGTAAGACTCCACCGCATTATTTTTGTCCTGTCTGTAAATAAATACAATCCCGCCTCCAAATGTACCTATTATCGAACAGCTCAGGACTAAATATTCTTTCAAGCAGCCAGGTTTCAGTCTGCCTGGTTATAATATTGAAATTACTAAATTATATATTTAGTTTCCGACCGAAGTCATCTTTTCATTTTGATAGTACACATTTAAAAATATTATTGACAATAACAAACACAATGTTTTACGAATTATCTTACTATAATTAAATGTTTAAAGCTTAAGGCGGTACGTAGATATTCAATACATATGCATGCTTTCGGTAAAAAATGTTGCATTTAATAACAACACTCCTATATCTGTAGCTAATTTATGCTCTGTATAAAAGAAGGTACCTTTATAACATAGAAAATAAAAGAAGGAAGTTATTATAATGCAGTTAATAGGTCGCAGCATACCCATTTCTATACATTAGTGTGCTTATTAGGACATAATAATATGTATATGAAAAAGTAAATTTTAATTTTTGACGGTAAAATAACTGAAATGATTTGTGTTTCCCATATAAGTGTAAAGCATAAAATCGTGTAAAAGTTAGTGTAATGAAAAATTTTATTTGTTTGTATAGAACAAACAAATAGCAAACTGTGAAAAAACCTACCGCCTTAAGCTTTAAACATTTTATTATAGTTAGATAATTCATAAAACATTGTTTTTGTTATTGTCAATAATATTTTTAAATGTGTGTTTGACTTAATGGAAAGGATTATCTTTTTAATTTCATCCAAAGTCACTGCAGAAAAATAGAAGGGATCGATATTTAAGCAGGGTAAGCCGTTAAAATAATTAACAGTATGACACTTGCTTTGGTGATCCAGGGGAGTATGCGAAACAAAATGACTGTTAATATCATCCAAACCAAGTGTGAAACTCAAAACGAGGCTGTTTACCGATTCCAAGAGTCCCGAGGAACTTCCAAATATCGGCAGAGGAAGAGCAAATTATGATATCAAGAATATATCGGCGCTTAGCGTTGCGTATCATCTGATTACACCGATTCCTAGGAGCTTTATAGAGCTTCAATCTCTCATCACTCCGCTCTTTTCTAAAACGTTGAAAAGCGCAGGCCCTACACCTCATGACTATGCGAACACCTCTCGTCCTCTATGAAGCAAGTGGTCGCTTGGCTTTCACTCTCTTGACTGGAGCATATACATCATAGAGCTTGAGAACAGTTTCATTAAAGCAGCGACTTTCTCATCCACAGTGAGGGCGCCCACCACTCTGTACCATTTTAATTTAGGCGCATCTAAAAACAGCTCTTCTAAATCCATACGAACAAAACATCGCATGTGCAGGATTTTAGGCAGCAACTCAGGAGATTTTAGGACATAAGAAAGGAAAATGAGGTCATGATGAGAGACGCCAGAAACAAGGTATTAACCATGGGAAGACACAAGGGTAGGGGAAGATGTAAGGATTAAGTCGAGCCAAGTGTCATTCCCATCAATATTGTGATGATTGGCTTGTAACGGACGGATGTGGAGACCAACTGACTCGACAATATGAAGGAGTTTAGAATAATGAGGTGAGGTGGGAACCACGAGGTCAGTATTGAAGTCGCCCATGATGATGTGATGCGTATATTGTGACCCTAAAAATTCCAGAGTCATTTTGAGCCTGGAGAATTAATTAACAGAAGGGGGACACTAAACAACTACCAGAACCAGTTTTATTCCCTTCACACATACCTCGACCAAAAGAAACTGCAGGGGCGGAATATGGAGGTGACGAGGAGGCTAGGATTTTGTAAGAAAAGTCACAGCGGAGGTAAATAGCAACACCACTCTCTCTTCTGTCCACACGATCATTGCGTATCAGAGTAAAGCCAGAGAGAGGATAAGTTTGTTTACGTGGTAAAGCAATGCTGCAGCTATATTATTCGTATAGTTGTAGCACGAATGAGTCGGCTCGACCGGGGAAGGACCACGCTCTCACAGAATACCAGCGTAAAATAGCAGCTTAACACTGCTGTGTTTCGTATGGTGAGTGTAGAGAACCGGAGATCCTTTTCACTGGAAAAGAGGCATTCCATCATAGTATTCACGGGTGACAACGCATCTGCATTTTGATTATTTATTAAGGATAGATGTGGATGTCTATAGAACACAGCAACCACTTACCATCAGGTGGACTGTATGCTCATTTGTCACAATATCCTTTAAAAAAGTGGTTGAAAGAAGATGTGGCTTAAACCAACTCTCAGACATCAAAAAGGGCATGAACGTTAATACCGTAATTACGTAATTATGGTATTTTTTAATTTAATTTGAAATTTTGAGAATATAGAGGCATGTTGCAACTTCTTTTCGAAATGCCAACGTTAAATAACTGAACCACCTTGCTATTTCATTAAACCAAAATATGACATTTATTACAATATAAATGCCGAATTTACATCTGATGGATAGAAATGACAAGAAGTAATACTAGATAAGGGCTTACTGCATTTCGGTCAAGACATAATTGTAGTATTCTCTCACCCTTAAAACCCAGTGGGACGGCAGTCTGACTTGACCTTTAAGTGCTTTCCGAGATACGGGGGTGAAACACTGCTGACTTAACACTAATACTGAGAATTTTTTGATAGAAAACCCATTATCTGATTTTGGCTCGACCCGGGATTCGAACCCGGGACCTCATGATTAGCAACCGCATTTAGAGCCTCTAGAGGCATTCAAACATCACATTATCACTTTATACCATAGTTAAAACGAATTTATCAAATACTCTAGTATTCCTGTAAGTAAAGGCAAAAAAAAAACATAGAACCACCATAAAAAGTTTTTAAGTGTTATTGTTAATACGGTACTAAAAGCAGTCTGGCAGGAAAATGTCTAGTCAATTTTCAAAGTTGTTCCTATGAATGCAAATGTACATATTCGTTTTATAGCTACTGTTAAAGAGATGGCATTGGTTAGTAACATAATCAAAAGTACCCTCACGTCGGTAACGCATGCCGATGGTACCTCGAATATTAATAATTCAAAGAATTTTGCTGATTTGCTATGTTTTTGGCTGTTTTCAAAAGATTGCCATTACGAATAAAAATCCGATCCACGTGTTGGCAAAAAGAAATGAAAATCTAAAATAGTTGAAGAAAGTATTTGCATTTTAAAATATATATTTATATATACACAGGGTAATTTTTTATTTACTAAAGACCTTTTGGTAATATATTGGTTGCATCATTACAAACAATTTTAGCGAAATCACTCTTTACAGAATATAATATATTTTTAAAAAAACTACTTTTAAGTTTACACATATTAAAATGTATAATAGGTAATTATAAAGTATTATATCTAAGACGCAAATTTTCGACGTTCGTAATATTAATCTCTTACGACGGAAGGACAAGCGACGCGGGCGCATCAGAGAAGACATACTTGACGACACACGCAGGGTTGCCAGATGCAATTTTATTGCTTCCCCCAAATTGATTTTTATTTTTCCCCAAAATAATACGCTTGAACCACAAAACCACCAGTTTTGTTACGAATAAAAAAACAAATATATAATTTAAAAAAAAGTTTTTATTTTATTTGTTAATGAAGAAAGAAAATTTGAATGAAGTACGTAGTTTTCGATTTTTTTTAATTAATCTTCATTAAAAAAAGGAAGTATTTCATTCACAATCTCTTCATCTCCTGTTTGATAGACATTTTCAGACTTAAATAAAATTAATATTGTAGTGCTTGGCTCAAACTTTGTGCACCCGCCGCGGTCTTGTAAGGCATTTCACACTATCATGATATGGTCTGCAATTTTCGTGAGCATTCTGTTTCGCAATTTATTTTTGACGATGTTCATCATCGAAAACGCCCGTTCTACAGCAGCATTAGCAAATGGCAAACTCAAAATAGCTTTGGCAAGTTTTGTTAAATTAAAGAAAGCTGCGTCGCCACAAGCATTTTGGTATAATAACACTTCTCCCCAAAACTCGTCAGCTGTTTTGGTTTTTTTCCATTGCTGAAGAGGTAGAATTTTCCACTCTTGCAGCGTCGCATCAATGTTTTCCACTCCTTCAACCACATCCTTGAAAGCACCAACTATTTCTTCAATATTAGGTCTTACTTGGCTTGTCGCGATTTGGGGCGAGAAAATTGAAATTTTTTCTAACAATTTAATATTGTTCAGTAATCGCATTTGATTTCTTAACAGAGCCGAATAAGACACTGAGTAACTGATATGTTAGCTGAACAAAAAGTACGTTCGTTTCATTGCACTTTTTATATTTTATCGTTTTAAAAATTCTAGCCCCCAAAATTTCCCATTATGTATTTTTCCCCCCAAAAGTTTCCCCAAAGATTCTATTTCCCCAGTTATTCCCCAAGAGTCATTTTACTCCACAGAATTGCGAAAAAACCCCCCAATCTGGTAACGGAGCGGCACAGGTAATTAGGGCAAGTTTAAATGAGTAAGCGCCGCCTCCTACACACCCCTCCACCCTTACCCCGCCACGCGCTTTGCTAATACTAGAACTATTACCGTTAAGAAGGTCCAATTAAAATAATTAAATTTTTGTATGAAAATAAAACTTGTAGTAATATATTTTATTTTCTTACAGATGTTGTTATTATGATGTAAATAATATATTCACAAAAGGTCTTCAGTAAATTAAAAATTAGCCTGTATATTATGTATTAATTAAAGTGTAAAAATTTGTAGGTAATTTGGCACTTTACTTAATATTAATTTTACAAAATTAGCTATAATGAGCACTCATTTTGAAAGCGACAATTAGTAAACGATCTCTGCGTGTAGTATGTATATATTCGTACCTTTGTGGAGAAGCCTAGCGATTTGTACATAGTATTTGTAACACTTAAAAGCAATTTAATCCAATCAGTGTTAATAAACCAAATATGTTTACCTTTAAAAAAATTACGTTGAAAACAAGCAGACAGACGCCGACTATTTATTTTACAGCACAGCAGCACTTGTTCAGTACAGGAACGAAGCCTCGTTCCTGCAATGCCGCAGCCAAACGCCACTGCGCATCATTTATTTTACTCAATTTATTACTATTGCGTTTTTTATTTTATATTTTCTTTATACATATTTTTGTACCTTGTAATTGTAGAGATAAAATTACAAATTGCTGTGTGTAAAATACATTGATTTCTTATCCTCATCGGCATATTTACTCAATCCTCACGTTAAAAAAAAATATTTCTCACAAATCATTCAGTATAGAGATCTACCTTTCATTTTGTAAAAATATCGATAAACAATATATCGATAAAGGTTATATCGACAAAAGTATTCGAGAATTAACATTTACAGAACTATTGTAATTCGTTAATGCTGTCAGCGCTGTTTGTCAAAACTAAATGTCATATCTTGATTTTGGTAGAGTAGCTTGGCGTCCTTCCATTCATTTACTTTTACTATAGAAGTCCCGCCTCTTAAACGTAGTGATCATATTCTCTGTGAGTTAGACAATATCATTTATGAATCTCTAAATATTGGCCTTTATTCAGCCTAATGTATGATATCATTTAGAGGTGAAATAGAAGTTAAGTTAATTCATGCATTTTTGGTATCATAAATACCATTTCTTATTTTTAGGACCTTTATATAGTTATATAAGGTTTATAATTGAACAATTTTGAAAAGGTTTCAAAATCAAAGTGGTTAATAATTTTCTTTAGATACCTAATTCCGCCAGAAATTTTGAAGGATTTATTTTAATAACGTTGACGCGAGTATGTACTTGATCAGTAATTCCTACGAAGACAACAGTGGTAGAGCCACGCGGCAGCTTTTGCTGTCGCACGGATGGGCCGGCTCGAACCGGGGTGGTACCTCGACCTCACAGAATACCAGCGTTAAGTAGAGGTTTACCTATGCGTTTCGCTTGGTGAGTGCAGGTGTCAGGAGGCCCTTTTTACTGGAAATGAGGCATTCCATCTTAGTCCACTCGGAAGACAACGCATCTGCATTTTGGATAGATGTAGATGTCTATGGGCCACAGCAACCACTTACCATCAGGTGGACTGTGTGCTCGTTTGTCACCCTTATCCTATAAAAAAGACACTCTCAAAATAGATGCTTACTATGGCCAATTGTACCTTTTGTTCTAATCTCCGCCAATTCAAAATTTAAAATTAATTGGGTATTTGACATTTAAATAAATGGAAACATATTAAAATACATATATTCTTGTCTCTCTACTTATAAAAAGCCATCAAAACCGATCAAATGAAAATCGTATAGAAATATAGTATAATAATAATTTCCGTAATTACTTTCTGACGAGAGCGGATGATCCATACTATCGGGACGTTATTCCTTGTGATAAAGGGCTAACCCCTCTATCCTTAGCCAACGAGCAATGACAAGACCCGACAGTACAGAGCATTTCCGACCGGGAGACCGTATGGAAGGAGAAGGAGCTCCACGGGAGGTTCTACAAGGCCATTCATGAGCCTTTCGTAGACACAGTCGTCTCCCTCCACTGGCTACATTTCGGTGACCTCTTTGGGGAAACTGAGGGTTTTGTCTGTGCAATACAGGATCAGAATATTAAGACCAACAATTATCGGAAATACATCCTAAAGGATGGCACCGTCGACATCTGTTGAGCTTGTCGCCATCCCGGTGAGTCACTTAGGCATGTCATCTCCGGCTGTTCGGCGCTTTCTAACTCTGAGTATTTGCACAGACACAACCTATAGCCAGGATTCTACACCAGTAGCTCGCTCTGAAATGCGGTCTCGTGGATCGGAAACTGCCATATTATAAGTACTTGCCGGAAACCGTGCTCGAAAATGACCACACCAGGCTCTACTGGGACCGGGCCATCATCACAGATAGGACTATTCTTGCAAATAAGCCTGATATTGTGCTGATGAACCGGGCACAGTCAAGGATATTTTTGGTCAAATTTACCATTCCTTATGACGAGAACCTCGTGAAAGTCGAAACAGACAGGCTGACAAAATATCTGGACCTGGCTCACGAGGTGACCGACATGTGGGGTGGTCTGCCGGCCGCAATTATTCCTGTGGTCGTTTCTGCGAACGGGTTAATCCCAGTTAGCCTCTCGGGTTATCTGAGGCGACTGAGACTCCGTGACGGACCGCTCCAAGCTCAAATGCAGGAGGCTGTGCTCCTCGACATCGCCCGCATCGTCGGCCGGTTTCTTTCCCTTTCCCCCTAACCCTCGGTCGTTTGGTCTCCCCTGCCGAGGGCTTCCATCTGGTTGGGTTTTTTTATACATTTATGTATTTTTTATGTATTTATTTTATTTTATTGATATTTATGTATGTTTATATATTCCGTTTACAATTATATATTTAAACAGCCCAACCAGATGAGAAAACTTTAAAGATAACCCCAATAATAATAAAGTTTACTTCAGATATACATATCCATACACATTTGTTAGTAATCAACATAAATTAAGTTAGTAAAAATAAAATAATAACAATATTGTTAACTTTGCAAGACAAAGTTTTTTTCTGTCTTGCAAAGTTAACAATATAGACTTTCTAATCGAAATAGCTGTACCAAATACGTATAATATTAGAAAAAAAGTAAGTAAAAGTAGTAAAAATATAATGAACTAAGCGAATAAATTTAAAGAATATGAAAATTACATAAAGTTTTCATCGTTCCAATTGTACTTTCAGCTACGGGATTAATACCAAAATATTTGCATCACTGTCTTATATTATTAGATTTACCCCAAAATTAATATATTAAAATGCAAAAATTAGCTATTTTAAATAAATTTCGCATAGTGAGTGAAAAATGATTTAGAAAAATAATAAAATAAGGACAAATTAATTATATCAATACGACGACAGCAATCAGTTAAGAAACTTGAATGTCCCACCCACATGCATAAGGATCCAATGCCTCCAAATGGGACAGTCAAACCTATCTTGAAATAACAAGTTAGCTTCCTTATGATAATACAAAAATCATCAACACCTACTTCAGCAAACATGCTTGAAGCACTACAGTATCTAGGAAGGCCTATTAACGAGCCCTTCCAGCCGGATCATATTGTTGCGCGCCACTATTAATGTCTTGTACATGGCAACACTAGTTACCATCAGCGCCTTCTAGTGTCGAGTAGCAGAACTAGGAGAGTCAAGATCCTTCTAGAAATTTCGGGATCGATATGTACTCGAACATTCTAGATGTCGCTACAGTAGAAGGTTCTGTAAACTATCTGAGGCCCTAGATAAGGCCGGTATAGACCACGACCGAGGCAGTATTGAATTGGCGATATAAGCGAATACTTCAAAGTGATATAACTGCAACTGAAGTGATCAGTAGTACAATTGTGTTTATTATTAGTGTGGTTTTAAATTGTAATTAGTGATCTGTAATTAAAGTGTCGATTTTGGTAATTCACTCGGCAGTTTTAGTTTTCTCGAATCCCAAGCTCGTAACAATCGGTGTCAGAAGTGGGATCAAATCATGCCGATTTTACCAAAGGACGACATGGAGGGTATCTGTACCCGAAGTCAACGCCAGCTGGAGACTGACCAGGAACGATTTGGTAATGCAACGCCGCAAACGTCGGAGTGCCAGCTGCTGACCAGGCCGGCCAGTCAGCAGCTCCTGCATCTGCAACATCTGACTTAGGTGCTCTGATGATGATGCTGCAGGATCAGGCTCGCCGACAGGAGGAACAGGCTCGCTGACAGGAGGAACAGACCCGTCGCTTGGAAGAGCAGCTGCAGCGCAGTATGGAAGAGCAGATGCTCCTCAGGGAGGACCTTCACGCTACCTTCGGGATAGAGATAAATGAGGTGAAGGATAGGGTTGCTCAACATGACAATCGCCTGTCGGAAGCTGTAACCCGAATCGACCAAGTGAAGAATCGGATTGACAACGTGATGATTGACGTGAAGAAAACGCTGGACGACCTCAAAATTAGGGATGGAGTTACAGCTCCCGTGGCAGCTACAACACCTTCGCTACGTGGATTCAAAGTGCCGCCGTTCGACGGGACTTCGTCCTGGTTGGCCTACAAAATCCAATTCGAGGCTGTCATGAAGGCGAACGGCTGGAATAAAAGTCAGGTCATGACTGCTCTCACCCTAGGCCTGCGCGAACAGGCCTTAACTGTTCTGGAAGCTCTCGGTAAGGAAGTGACTTACGAGCAGCTCCTTGAGGCATTGGAGGCGAGATATAGCGATGCTTACCTGGAACACGTCTTTCATGCGCAGCTCAAAGATCGCGTGCAACGCAGTAACGAAAACCTGCAGCAGTGGGCCCTTGAGGAGGAGAAGCTGGTTCGAAAAGCATACCAGTCTGTACCTGCGCTCATTGTAGGGAACTTGGTGCAGACATTCATCGACGGCATCCGCGACCTTGAAGTCAGAGCTGCTGTGAGGCTCGGGCACCACGAGACTCTTAAGGACGCCTTGACCCATGGAGTCGGTCGGACGGAGGAGGTGGAAGCCGTGCGGCATGATCATCGTTCCTATCGCGTCAGGAGTCAGGGAGGTTGCAGCGGCTACAGTTCGCGACCGCAATAAAAGATACAGCCCAAGGTGCTACGGCTGTGGGAATAGGGGCCATCTTTGATCCAGCTGCTCTAAACGAACTGTAGAAAGGGAAGTTGATCGATCTCGAGAGAGTAGTGTGGCTAACAGCACCGCCCAGCAGCAGCAGGGAAACTGGCGGATGCTGACTAATGTTAGAAGAGGTACTCCTAAGATTGTCCATGTGGATCGACTGGCGCGTTATTATGGGGCCAATAATGCTCGGGACGAGCATGACTTAGGAGGAGGCAGTGTTGCACGCCACTATTAATGTCTTGTACATGGCAACACTAGTTACCATCAGCGCCTTCTAGTGTCGAGTAGCAGAACTAGGAGAGTCAACATCCTTCTAGAAATTTCGGGATCGATATGTACTCGAACATTCTAGATGTCGCTACAGTAGCAGGTTCTGTAAACTATATGAGGCCCTAGATAAGGCCGGTATAGACTACGACCGAGGCAGTATTGAATTGGCGATATAAGCGAATACTTCAAAGTGATAAAACTGCAACTAAAATGATCAGTAGTACAATTGTGTTTATTATTAGTGTGGTTTTGAATTGTAATTATTGATCTGTAATTAAAGTGTCAATTTTGGTAATTCACTCCGCAGTTTTAGTTTTCTCGAATCCCAATCTCGTAACAATATGTTTGCCCAAAATCCTGGTCTTGGATGCGGCAGGAGCTCTTGTGTGATGTATATAATAAATTGATGTAGTCGAATTCCCAAAATAAAAATCTTGACTTTAATTGTATTAATTGCATATAATTCACGAACTAAAGAATGAAAACAAGATTTCTATATTGCAAGATAATTACAAATGTACATAAAAGGTGAGCTACTGTATTAAGTTAAACTATGATGTCTTGTCTTGAGGAAGTCTCGAACCGTTATTTTAATTCGTATTTTTTGATTGGGCCGGGCTATTTGTCATTGTTGCGTTTCAATTTACGTTATAATGCAACAGTAACTGTAATTCGCAGTTACATATTGAAAGTGATAGCTAGTTGCAAAAAGTGGTAACTGATATTCGCAGTTACATATTTGAAAGTGCTATTTAGTTGCATAAAGTCGTAACTGATATTTGCAGTTACATAAGTGAAAGTGATAGCTAGTCACATAACGTGGTAACTGATATTCGCAGTTACAAGTGATAGTGATAACTAGTTGTATAACGTGGTATTTGATATTTGCAGTTACACAAGTGATAGAAATATCTAAGTTTAGTTGATAATAGCAGCTAGTCAGACAGTGTTAAATAAAACCAGCTACTACTAATAAATGTTTGATACTTCCATAATAATTGGAAGTAATCTTTTGAAATATATAGTGACCAACTGATAGTGAACAACCGTAGTTGAAAAACCGTATTCAACAACCGTGATCAATAAACGATAGTTAGAAGATTTCGCGAATAATTGATCAGTCGAACCGCTGGCCACTGCCTTGCCATTTGTATTTTATAAATTCAAATTCAAATTCAAATTTAAATTTTATTTATTTGTGAATACAGGTAATGAGACACAATAGATCTTAAAAAAAAAATGATGTTCGCTGCATTCAACCCGTAGGTGTACAAATATTATAGCAACAATTATAACTAATACATTTCCACATTTAAATTATTTCATTATATTATTTATATCATATTTATATTCAAATATTCAACAGTGATGTAATTATTAATTAGAAATTATTTACCATAATATATAGTCGAATATGAAAAATTATATTTTATGCAATGCCATTATAATACGTCTACTGATGCGTCGCTTAAATATTCATCAATTGAGTAGTAGCATTTCTCAATTAGAAATGTTTTAAATTCTTTTTTAAATTTTTGAATATTTTCCATTTCATGAAAGGTAGATGGAACCTTATTGTAGATTTTAGATAGTATACCGAAAACACTTTTTCTAAGTAAAGCTGTCTTTGATGAAATTGTATTAATTTTATTTTTACGTCGATTGTTTGTTATTATGTAATCATTAAATATTTCAGGATTAGTTTTTACAAATATCACAACTTCATAAATATACATTGCAGGAAATGTCAATAACTTAAATTTTTTAAATTGTGGTTTACAGCTTTCTGTACTCGGTATACTTGCAATAGCACGCACACACTTTTTTTGCGCTTTAAATATATATATAATCGTGCATTTAATATAAATCTCAGTCCACTGTACCCCAGCAGCATCCGTAAAGACAGCAGTAGAAGTATCCTCCGGAACCTATAGGTGTAGGACGTGAGCGACTCCCGGAGTATCTCTGTCGACATTTACTCCGGATAATTTTGCCCGTCCGGTACAGTTACCTTACCTTGAGCTTATGCTAGTGCTTGCGAATGGGCCAATTCGAACAAGGAATGACCACACTCGTAAAAAATACCAGCGTAAAATAGCACCTTAATTCTGCTGTGATTAGTTTAGTATGTGTAGAGAACCGAAGACACTTTAACTGGATACGAGGCATTTCACCTTAGTCCTCAGAGGTGAACCCGCGTCTGCATTTTTATTTTTATTCGAGGGTAAATGTAGATTTATATGGGCCACAGCATCAACTTACCATCATGTGAACTATATGTTCGTTTGTCACGCGTATTCTATAATAAAAGCAAATTGCAGGTTTCCTTTTTAATTTTTTAATTTCGTTTTATGCATAACTTTTATTATCAGGTAAAGACGCCGCCATAATATACATTCTTATATGTTATTATACTAATTTCATTGAGCTATTAAAATATTATAAATGAATTATATCTTAGGGCCATGTACATAATTAATAGAATAAGTTTGGTGGGCCTGCGGTCAAGGACTAATAACTAATGAATCCATCATTGTCGCCCTAAGGATAACCCCACAACGATTAAATGTTCCTCAATAAGCATTTATAACATAAAAGTTGTCTTAGATCCCGTATTAATTATGTTTAGCGTAATATGAGGTAAATAAAGTAGTTTGTAGCTACCACTTTCTTAGAAGTCATAAAATCAGAAGGAAAAAAAATATAGATAACATGTTATCTTGGTTATTTTTTTAGACATCAGTCCTATTTATAACATTAAAATGTTATAAATAGGACATATCTGTAGTTACAGACAATCTATCTGGTGGTAAGTGTAGCCAGTAATTACGTCCACTCAACTTCAAACAATGGAAACTAAGGTTGCATTGTAACCTGCCAGGTTTAAGATGACCGGTAGGAAAAAAAATCGACTTTGAAACCTAGTTCAACTATCGAATGGTCAGAAGCAGTGTTTGTGATGAGATAGGTAATGAATGGTTTTTTTACTATATAATATAGAACAGTGAAGAATAGTTTAAAATATTTATTATCTTAAAACAGGCCGATCTTCAATAAAAGAAATTAAAAATATATTATCAACAAATATTTACTTGCTATGTATAAATTCCTTATAAATATGGAAAGAAAAGGATTGATGTAACCGTATAAAATATATTGCAAGCATTTCATTTAATTTCATTATAGTCTATGAAAAGTCCACCGCTGAACATAGGTCGCATCTTACAGATTGATTCTTAGGGAAGATATTTGCCAAATTTGCCACGCATTGTAGGTAAGATAGTAACCGCAATTATTTTAATTAGTATAGAGTTATTATCAAGAAGATGATGCTGCCCATCTTCTGTTTCATTTCACTCTGTGTATTTACCATTTCTTCGTGTTGTGGCTACGTAAGAGATCCACTGCCCCATATAATATAAGATTACTGCAGAAATTTTTAAAATGAACATTTATGTACATTAATATGATATTTACGTATTGTTTTTTTATTTTAATCATGTTTCCCTTCCCAGAGTTCAGTACGTATGTTTTAGAGTGGCGCATACTTGGGTGTATCGCTCTAACGATGAACCCTCTTAATAACTAAGTATTCATGAATATTCAGACCTGCGTCATTATAAGGTTATGCATTTTTCGCGCCAATACTGCATAATTTCGAAGTGTCATACATGCATGGTGCTTCAATGAGAATACTAAAGTGTTGGCCTTTTATATTTTATAAAACTGAAGCCTTATTAAGTTGCTACTGCAGTCCATGCACACTGCAGCCAATTTCAAACAAAAAAGGCTACAGATGTGTAACCCGTCTCTAAGTACAAATGTGGTATGTCTCAAAGCATACTAGCTCTCTAGAATAGGACACAGCAGAACAGTACAGCGTTGCTATTCGGTATTAGAAACAGATAAGAGGGCGTTACCTTTGCCGACTAGGCCACAGTGGAAGACGGAAGTGTGAGGAAGCCTTTGTCCAGTAGTGGGACCTATATAGGCTGTTACTTTACTTTAATCTTTGTCACCAGTCCGTGTACGTCCACTGCTGAACTCTTCCCCTGTAGGGTAGGGATTCACCTTAATCGCCATTCTTGGCAGACTGAAAAGCGACCGCAGTTGGTACCAATCGTCTCACACCTTTGACGCTGCTGACCGTCCGCGGTCTGTATCGTTAACATCTTGTTACTGCCATCTATCTGAAGCTAAACCGTTTGCCTACATATTGCAATATTAATTAGAATTTTGAATTTAGATTTATTTTTTCAAGAACTTGCTATAAAAAATTTAATCCATAATTATTCAATACTGTATTGATCACCTGATGAGTCACCTAACAAGCATCTCTTTGCTTTCAAGGTGATCTCCAAACCTTGTATCTTAAAGCTTTATGTAATTTAAATAAATATTTTTATTTATTTTTTTTATTTCTGTAAGTTATATTTGCACTGAATGTCACAACTACTAGAAAAAAATAACAAGATTAAGCAGAGAGGATGATAATGGGTGTAAAGTGCAAACAATTAATATGAGGGAAACGACAGCACATATGATGATATCTTAAATCAACACATTGAATACGTTTAAATAAAATTAAAGTGTTTTGTCTTTAATATTGAAAAACCTTGCTTCTATTTAGCTCGAGGCTAAAAGCTATTAAGACATAAATAACCATTTCATGTTTTTTTGTGTGTCTGCCTGTCCTGACTAATCTTCGCCAGATACGATTGCGATGATTCTTTATTTTTATTTTGGGGGGCAATACCAATGGCGTATCTGGGCTATACTTTATCCGAAAAAATAAACGTTTTTTTTTTAATGAAAAATTGATAGCATCTTAAATCTTTTTGAGGACTTTCTGAGTGAACGATTTCCCCGAGTCGTCATCGATGGCCGCTCGTCCTTTCCTATCGCGACAAACGCTGGAGTTCCTCAGATGTGCGTTCTCTCCGCCCGTCATTCCCGGTATTTATGGGTATGCAGACGACATCACAGCTGTGTAGAGATACCAACCGATTGTCCGGGCCAGTCGTGATCCTAACAGTCCGAATACAATCTGGGCGTGTTCAAGGCAAGAGTGGCTTTTGTTACGCTAATTCAATGCAATTTACCATCTAAGGCTGGATCACCACTTATCACCAGGTGGGATCCTGATTAAGATTTGGCTTGACCACAATCCCACAAGTAAAAAAAATCTTACTAATGCTAAATTAATACATCAGTTCCCAGTGGATTGTTAGTTTATTAATTCTGTTCATAGTTTTTATTATAAATGATAATTATTTCATAAATTTTTCCACTTCTAACACAAAGATGGAACGTGACGATGGACAGGCTGGCGACGTTACGACCAAACAAATGGACTGAAATTTGCTTAATAAAGCATCTTCGTCCATGTCTAGTTATTAATTCACTTCCTATGACTTGACATGCTCTTATCCCAAGATTAATTATTAAACCGACAGTCATCTTTGTGTTACCACAAGGATCTCATACGTTTACATTACATAACAAATTCATAAACCACTACCTTATGTAAACATACAGGCTATAACGCTGCGTTGAGCCAGAGCGGATTGGCGATCGTCACATGTTTTTTTGTCGGGTTTCCGGAAGATCTTTTTCTTTAACCACCGGTCTTTCGATTCTGAGTCAGCACTTAAAATTAAAATTTACAATTTTAGTCTATAATCTAATTTTACTCAGTCCACCTGATGGTAAATGGTTGCTGTGGCCCATAAACATCTACATCTACCCTCGATTACGAATCAAAACGCAGATGAGATGTCACCCGTGAGGACTAAAATTTAGTGTCTCGTTTTAAATAAAAGGGGTCTCCCGTTCTCTACAATCACGATACGAAACACAGCAGCGTGAAACTGCTATTTTACGCTGGTATTCTGTGAGAGCTTGGTTCTTACCCGGTCGATCCGACCCATTCGTGCTACAACTATACCAGTAATATAGCTGCAACATGGCTCTACGACGAGTATACAGTACTAGCAAGTATATAATTCATTTTGTTTTGGTTTGATTGTATTGTAATTGTCCTCTTTGCTCTTTCCGAACGTAACTCTGTTCTAATTGTGACACTTCATAGTTATTATTAATAAATAATAATTAAATTCATTATAAAGACATTTAAAAATGTCATAGAAATTATATTTTAAACAATTAAAATGCAATAATAAGCATAAAGTTCAAATATATTCATTTGGAATATTGCACATGATAGTATGGTAAACGCATAAAATTGTTTTTAAAAATCTCTAAATTAATTAAAATTCTGTTTAAAAGTATTCAAAATGTATTAAATAATATAAGTACAAGTAAATTATATTGCAATACTAAAGATAAATAACATTCGTAATATAATTGAAGAAATGGATCAAAAATTTTCTTAAGTTGATGAAAGTATTCTTGTATTACTCGGAAAATTTCTAAGTTAATGAGGGTGTTCATGTCATGTTCCCTTATAAAAGGGACGTTACCGGAGACACATACCCAAGGTTGTACATAATTATGGGTTGGTCGGGTGACCGACTGCTAATAGTATTGTAGCACAATGACTAGTCCTATATTAGGGACTTATTATAGTAAGGTATATGATACAAAAGCATTAATATAAAAGGTATCTATGATGCATAAGCATTATTAAGCAGAGTTATGACTTGAAGTTCCATATGTATAATACATATAATAGTATGGTCTATGAAATAAAACAAATATGTGGAAGGTCTCTAATATGTATATATTTATATGTATACATTATATTGAAAGAAGTGGAACATATATGAAGTGGTCGCGTGACCGACTGCTAATAGTATTTTTGCATAATGACTAGTCCTATATTAGGGACTTATGATAGTAAGGTCTATGGAACCAAAGCATTAATATAGAAGGTATCTTTGATGCATAAGAATTATGATACCAGAGTTATGACTTGAAGTCGCATGTGTGTAAGACATATAATAGTATGGTCTATGAAATAAAGCAAACATGTGGAAGGTCTCAATTTTGATTGAATAAAAAAAATATTTTGCTATAAATATTTATGTTCCGTGTTAACGAATAAGCGCTTTCTATCTCACATTAATAAATAAAATAATAGCCTTAGGAAACAGCATATCAGTTAATATTCTTATACTTCGTAATCTATTGTACAAATAATTAACGACACCACTTTGTGATGGTCCAAGCCACGAGCGGTGCAAAGCGAACGAAGTCACGGTTACAGTTAGTAACGAAATAAAGAAGCATAGCTCTTTGCTAGTTTGTTAAGTTTTAAAATTATCACTGCCACATGCCATCCTAAGACACACGTGTTCCAACCCACTTAATAACGCATATTCTCGTATCTGCATACAACTATGTCAAGCTGAATAAGT
This sequence comes from Parnassius glacialis, assembly GCA_033319125.1. Classification (NCBI taxonomy): domain Eukaryota; kingdom Metazoa; phylum Arthropoda; class Insecta; order Lepidoptera; family Papilionidae; genus Parnassius; species Parnassius glacialis. The sequence continues at coordinate 11,660,660 of JAVANC010000026.1, read as the reverse complement.
AAAATATGTAAGAGTTATAATCGATAGCACTCCACGTTTCCATGAACACATTAATACCGTTAAAAGCAGGTTGCCGAAACTAATCAAATCCTTCTACTACGCCTTGGAAAAATCACAGTTAACCTACAGTGTTACCTCCTGACGTGGTGCTCTAAAATCTAAAATGCCTCAATTGGAGAGAACGCAAAGAGCCATCTTAATCCTAGAACCCTACCCATATTAACATCGACCTTTTCTACCCAGGATTACCGAGCACCTTGTTATATAATGAGACATATTATCAATAGTTCGTTCTTTTAGAAACAAACTTAAAAGAAAAATAATAAAAGTAAATGCTTTTAACACATTTAAAACAAATTTTTATCTGATGCTCCCCACAGAGAGGGCACAGATAGGTTTTTCTGCTTTTTGTATAAGGTCTACAAATTCCTTCTTTATTGACACTAGGAGATGGTCCATCAGGGGCTCATTGGAATTTTGAATATGCCGTTTATCATTTGGCAGCTATTATACGTTAAAGTAGGTCAATATGTTCTTGTGTCCCTGTTGTCTTTTTGACGTTGTAATGTGATTTCAGCATTAATGAAATACACTATACGTCCTAGTACATTTTCATCAAAAAAAAACCTTTAAGTATATAGAAAATTGTTTATCAGATAGATGATAGGTGTACGTCTCAAGAATTGCGGAACTTCGCCACTCCATCTGTATCTGTTTGCATCATACATTTTTGTGGGTATTTCCAGCACTTTTAGAAAGTTATCCGCCCTCGCTTGTAAGCTGGCTAAAGTCTGACGGACTTCAGAATTTGAACAAAATTCATCGTGGTGAAAGATATCAAAGATTTCACCAGGTTTTCCAACTCATTCCGCGCCTACAAAGATCTTATGGTAATCAGACTCAACGCTCTCTCATTCTTCAACTCTCGTCTAGAACCCGCCATTTTGTTTACAATACTTACAACCATCGAAAAAAAATGCACTTCTAAACACAAAAATATAGTAATTATAATATTTATAGTTAAAAATAAGAAATTGAGTTTATTAAAATATTTGCGTATTTTACTACCCATGGTTGCTACAGCACCCTGCATTGATTATTTACATTACTTACCAGTATGGCATTCATTTTTAACTCGCAAAAACGATGTACGTGTTGACTGGAAAATAGAAAACATATGTAATGAAACTGTATTGCTAATCGTAAAAAAATATTATCTACTAAAGTTACCACAGGTACACCCTGGGTAGGGTTCTAGGGTTAAATGTCTCTCTTTCACGGCTGTATCACTATCCTACAGAGCTATAAATAGTTGAAAGTATTAACTGTACGGTAATTGTGTTAATAAAAATAATAAATAATAAGTATGTGTTGTAATATTTGTAATGTGCGAAGGAGAAAGGGAGACGTGTTGATGTATCTATTACTTTAATTCGATTCCTGTTTACAACTATAATTATTGTGTAAGTAATATAATATGTAAGTCGTGTGGGCTATTCTACACCACAGTGTCAATCTACTATAATAGGTATGCTTACATGGCAATAATTAATAAGGCTTGCTTATAAAGACACACATATGTACGGTTACCAACCCGCTTGCCAAACGTGGCAACTATGGCAAATATCTTTCTTATGATGCAATCTTTGGGAGAGGCCTATGTTAAGCAGTGGACTTTAATAGGCTGTAACGGTAACAATATATATATTTGTATTGATATAGGTACCTTATAAATAAATACGCTTTTACAGGCGCGCACGCCCCCAAAACGAATTGGAAATTTGTTTCTACGCCTAGCGGCAATGTAATATTAGATTGTCAAAAGCACTGACCGCCGGCTCTTTGCTACATCAGTAAAACTACTTGCTTGGTGCAAAAGGGTATAATATAGTTAGTCTGCTTTTTTAATCATGAGATGAAAGTTGTATGAATAATATATATACATATATATATATATATATATATATATATATATATAATAGTCCAATTGATTCACTTTCTTGACATGTGTCACGTGAAATAAGAGGACGGTATCATCTACAAAACTTATGATCCGTCCTTTAGAAAGAGTGATATCCAGCTCATTAATATATATATACATATAATATTGAGGGTCACATAGCGGGATAAAAACTATCCTATCTCTCAAGTTGGACCAAACTGCACACAGTGTGCAAAATTTCATTTAAATCAATTCAGTAGTTTAGGAGTTCATCGCGGACAAACAATGTGACATGTAATTTTTATATTTAAAGATATATCATCATCATCATTATCATTACAGCCTTTGATAAGTCCACTGCTGAACATAGGCCTCCCCCAAGGAATGCTACAAAGCACGTCCTGAGCCACCTGCATCCATCGACATCCTGTATGTCTTACCAGGTCGTCACTCCATCTAGTGGGGGGTCCTACACTTCGCCTACTGGTACGAGGCTGCCACTCGAGAACCTTTCTTCCCCATCGCTTTTTGGTTCTTCGAGCTATATGGCCGGCCCACTGCCACTTCAGCTTACTAATCCGTTGGGCTATGTCGGTTGCTCTGGTTCTACTGCGGATAGCCTCATTCCTAAGATTATCACGCAGAGAAACCCCGAGCATAGCCCTCTCCATAGCTCGCTGAGCGACCTTGAGCTTCCTTATACGGCCAGCAGTGTAGGACCACGTCTCAGATCCGTAAGTCATCACTGGCAACACGCACTGGTTGTACAATTTCGTTTTCAGGTTTTGAGGTATGTCTAACGAGAAGATGTGTCGTAGTTTCCCGAACGCTGCCCAGCCGAGTTTAATCCATCAATTGACTTCTCGGTCGAAGTTGAACTTACCTTGTCGGACTATTTGTCCCAGGTAAACATACTCGTCAACAACTTTGAGCTTAGTGCTCCCAACAACTACCGGCATAGGTGTGACGTGGACATTAAACATAATCTTTGTTTTGTCCATGTTCATCTTAAGACCTATCCGTTGATATACACTATTGAGATCATTGAGCATAGTGCTAAGGTCCTCCAGCGATTCTGCCATAAGTACTATATTGTCGGCTAATCGAAGGTGAGTGATAAACTCGCCATTGTTGTTAATACCGCATCTTTACCAGTCCAGTAGCTTGAAAACGTCTTTCAATGCAGCGGTGAAGAGTTTCGAGGATATAACGTCACCCTATCTTACACTTCTCTGCAGTTGGATAGGTTTCGTACTCTGATTCTGTACTCGGATAGCCATCGTAGCTCTACTGTACAAACACTTCAGCACTTCGATATACCGACAGTCAACTTGGCACCGCTGAAGGGACTGCAGCACCGCCCAAATTTCTACGGAATCAAAGGCTTTCTCATAGTCCACATACGCAAGACAAAGTGGCATATTATACTCACCTGTCTTCTGTACAATTTGCCACAGGGTATGTATGTGGTCTACGGTACTAAAGCCTTTTCGGAAACCGGCTTGTTCAGGAGGCTGGAAGTCGTCAAGTCTGCGTGCGAGACGATTCGTAATGACTCTCGAAAACAGCACGTAGACGCGGCTCAGAAGGGAAATCGGTCTGTAGTTCTTCAAGAGAGCGTTGTCGCCTTTCTTGAAGAACAAGACCACCGCACTTCTGGTCCACGCCTCCGTAGTAGGGCCACCATGGAGAACGGAATTAAAGAGCTTCTGAAGTATTTCAAGTACCGGTTTTTCACCGTTTCTCACATATATATATATATGTGTGTGTGTGTGAGAAATAGGATTGGAGACAGTAAGTGTACTGCACTGACGGCGACAGTGGTCCTGAAGCGTTCCGTAGGTAATTTTGGGTTCAGTAGTGACAAACTTAATCACCTGAACGCACTGAGTACGTCCACTCAAGTAGTCTTCTAAAAGTCACAGTTGGACACTTTTAATGCCCGTACATTTCATCCTAAGTAAAAATATGGGTACAGCAACCGTCTCGAAAACTTTAGCGAGATCTACAAATATGCCAAAAACTTTCTGCCTATTGTCCAAGTTTGTAACAACATAATATTTAATGTCATGAATTGCATCGGACGTAGATTTACCTGACCTAAAACCGTATAGTGAGATCGAAAGTTAGTTATTTATTTCCAAGTAGTTTACGAGCCTGTTGCTTATTATGCGTTCGTGTATTTTTGACAAGGCAAACAGCACAGCTATATGTCAAATTAAGTCCGCCTATGTACTCTGAAATGTATATAAACGGACTTAATGCCCAAGGTATTATCTGTAAGTCTACCTTAGAGTAGTGCAGAGATTAAAGAAGTAGGTCTAGATGCAAACAAACGTATAACTGAATACATATTGACATCAAGCATATATAAACACACAAACATATATATATATATATATATATATATATATATATATATATATATATATATATATATAAATATATATAATTATATACAAAATATATACATATAGTTTTTTAAATTATTTTAAGCCAGCGCTTAACTACAATCCCGACTGACGGCAAGTGGTGATGTAGCCTAAGACGGTGAATTGCACTGACCCAACAAAAGCCTATTCACTCTTGCCTTGAAGACACCCACATTGTAATCGGATGGAAACATAGATGCTGGCAACTCATTCCACTCTTTTGCTGTACGGATGATGAACGACGCAGCAAAATCTTTGGTTCCAATGCGTGGTAAGTCAACAACGAAAGCGTGGACACTGGCCGAACGTCTGGTTATCCGATGGTGAAAGGGAGAGAGAGGAATTGAATTATGCAATTCCTGAGCATACACTCCGAAAAGCATCCTGTAGAAAATCAAAAGACTAGCAATTCACTTTATACGTGACAGAAAATGTATCAAAATTCTTAAAATTTTTCTTTGAATAACAACAGTTCCAGCTGCAATATTAATTTTTCCTCTCATTAATTATCATTTATACTTACTTACAACGAAAATATTATTTATTTATTTATACACACGCTCGCTTAACAATATTAAATAGTTATAATGTGAAGCGTGGTAGAGCGTCGTAGAAAAGCGCTTGCTCTAAATTTCACCCTACGTGAGCAACCAGGGTTCGATCCCCGCTCGCACAAATAAAATTGTAAATCGCTGATTTACCAAAACATCGTGAGGTAACCTACATGTCTGAGAACTAAGAAAAAAATATATTTCGAAAAAATGTGAAGTTCGCCAACACGCATAGGGGCATCGCGGTGGACACTTATTTGGTTTAAAACTCTCTCATTAATATGAGGAGGTCTGTGCCCAGGGGTGGAACTTTACTTTTATTCACGTTCAACAGGTCCATAAAAATTGTTAAAAAATTATTAAAGTGGGCGGTCAGTACCATACATTTTATTACAAAGCTGGGTCTGATAAAGCTAATATTTTGTCTTTTATTTTGTACGCGGGGTCTTAGGAAGCTTGAAAACAAAAACCAACAAAAACGGAAGAGGCATAAATGTTTTATATGTGGTAGAGCCATGTTTATTTATGATATAGTTGCAGCACGAATGGGTTGGCTCGACCGGGGAAGTACCACGCTCTCGCAGAATACCAGCGTAAAGTAGCAGCTTAACGCTGCTGTGTTTCGTATGGTGAGTATAGAGAAACGGAGACACTTTTTACTGGAAACGAGGCATTCCATCTTAGTCCTCAGGGGGGGGGGGGGGGGGGACAACCCATCTACATTTTGATACTTAATCGAGGATAGATGTAAATATCTATGGGGCACAGCAACAACTTACCATCAGGTGGACTGTGTGCTCGTTTGTCACCTTAATTCTATAAAAAAATGTGTATTACGGAGAAAATTCCAAATGTTTGTTAAAATATTAACGATGGAACTTGTTTCGTTTAATCAATACGGCGGACTTCCTTGTTTATTTTTCTTATTGAATTACCTTCTGTAAAAATGTCACTAATGAGACAGACATTTATCGTTCTCCTTCTTTTTAAAGAAATTATATCCATTCATCCAATCCATTACAGCCCATCACAAGTCCATCGCTGAACAGAAAATATATAAATTTAATAAAATGGCAATTCGACCCCCGTGTTAAATTTCATTAAGTTCTATAAAGGTTAAATAAAATATATAAATGTCTTTAATATCGAAATAAGTGCGTTTTATTGAGCTGATGGGGTTATTGGCATGCCATTAAATTATTAATAAATTATTATTGTTTTCATTTTTTGTCTGACTGTCTGGCCGCGCTAATCTTCAGAATGGATGAACCGATTGTGATGAAACTTCACTAACAGATATAAAGTAATGCCAGCAGTGATCTACGCTATGTTGAATCTTAATAATTTAGAGCATATAAAGTTAAAAATTTTGTACAGCCGACTTCAATATAAGTTATTTAAGAATAACTCAAAAACTATTGGTCTGACCTTGATCAAGTTCATATGGGACCACAGGAGAAGTATCAGCTTTCATATAAAAAAAGAATCATCGAAATCGGTTCTCCCAGTACAAAGTTATGAGGTAACACTTATAAAAAAAAACATACGGTCGAAGTGAGTACCGTCTCCTTTTTGGAAGTCGGCAGATAAATGGTCCCTTATGATTATCTTAATTCTATATGATGCCACATTAATAAATCCAAGCCAGACGAAGCTGGAGATGGTCACTAGTTCATTATAGATACAGATTGTCCCGAAACCTATGAATCATACTAGATTTAATCATATTAAGTTAACCGTAATTGTAGTAGAATATTATTGAGTTTTGAGCTCAAATTTGCTGTTCCATTATATTATTTATCAAGTATTATAAAACCATGGTTTCTTTACAGAAAAAGTTCTTATAAAATATTTTTTAATGATAAATAAACTTACTGTCCACTTGATGGCAAATGGCTGCTGTAGCCCGTGAACATTTGTAACCAATTTCAAATTGGGGAGGCTACAGATGCCTCATAGCCTGTAACTTATGTAGCAGGCAATGAATATGTTATTACACATTTTCAGTTACAATTTGTAATAAATTACAGTTGTGCTGTTGTTACTTAAAGAGTAGTGACATTAGCAATCGTAGTAAAATTACGACAAAATCCAACGACGCTACGCTGACGTTACGTTTTAACTGGTACGAATTAAAACTAAAAATAGCTTTGTTGAAAATCTAAAAAAAAAACAGTTTAAACATCATATCTACTGCTACAATTTAAACACCGCTCCAATCTATCTGATTTTCTGCCAACTTCCAAAAAGGAGACGCTACTCAATTCGACTGTACGTTTTTTTTTTGGGTGTGTTACTTCATAACTTTTTACTGGGTGAACCGATTTGGATAGTTCTTTTTTTTATTTGAAAGCTGGTACTTCTCTTGTGGTCTTTCTGGTGAATTTGAGCAAGGTCAGCATATCGTTTTTGAGTTATTCTTAATAACTTATATTGAAGTCAGCTGTACAACATTTTTAATTTTAAATTATTGTTGAACATAGTGTTAGGAATTAAGCTATAAAACTTTTTAATAGACTACCTACTGCCCTAAAACCATAAATAATGTTAACATATTTAGGAGATATAATTATAATTTAAAATTAAAAATTTTGTACAGCCGACTTCAATATAAGCGACTTCAATATAGGTTATTTAAGAATAACTCAATAACCATTGGTCTGACCTTGATGAAATTCATATGGGACCACACAAGAACTATCAGCTTTCATATTAAAAAAGAATCATCGAAATCGGTTTGCCCAGTACAAAGTTATGAGGTAACACACATAAAAAAAACATACACTCGAATTCAGTACCGTCTCCTTTTTGGAAGTCGGCAGAAAAGAAGTAGGTCTAGATGCAAAAAACAAAGGGCAAAAACCTTTATTTATTTTTTTACCTATAATTTATTAGAACAAATTTTATATAATGCGAATGATTACATTGAACTTGATACAGAGTAATAAAGCATGCATAATTTAAATATAAATTAGTTTAACTGAGATAAAATTCTGAGTTATTTCAAGATATTTTGAAATAAACACGAATAATTTGCCTAACTGCCTAACGGCATTAAGTCCGCCAATTGTATATTCTAAGCGCAATATAAATTTTAAATAAGTAAATAATAATTTTATTTAATATTATATTACATTTTTAACAGTGGTAGAGCCACGCGGCAGCTTTTGCTGTCGCACGGATGGGCCGGCTCGAACCGGGGTGGTACCACGACCTCACAGAATACCAGCGTGAAGTAGAGGTTTACCTCTGCGTTTCGCTTGGTGAGTGCAGGTGGCCGGAGGCCCTTTTTACTGGAAATGAGGCATTCCATCTTAGTCCTCACGGGTGACAACGCATCTGCATTTTGATTCGCAAACGAGGATAGATGTAGATGTCTATGGGCCGCAGCAACCACTTACCAACAGGTGGACTGTGTGCTCGTTTGTCACACTTATCCTATAAAAAAAAAAAACATTTTAAGTTTTAAGGACGTTTTCTCAAAAATATTTATTGTTTTTGGAATAAAGTCACAAAGGTTGGAAACGATGAATATTCCTTTAATTTCTAATTTTAAAAATATAGATATTTACAAGCAGTGGTATATAATATGGTAAGTTTATTATGACTGCCTCGTTGGTCTCGTGGTTTTAGTAGTGCGACTGCCAATCATAAGGTCTTGAGATCGAATCCCAGGTCGGGTAAAAAAAATCAGTTACTGAGATTTTCCATCAAGATATTCTCAGTGGCTGTTCGGAGTCAGAATGTTGGCGGTGCCTCGGAAAGCACGTAAAGCCGTTTGTCCTGCGCCTGATCTCTCTCCGGTCGAGGCGGTTTACCTTCGCATCGAATTATGAGAGTGAAGGAATAGAGAGTGCACCTGTGATTGCGCATACACACGGGCACTATAATCCTATCCTGCGCCGATGGCTAGTCTCCGTGGAGGTTGGCTGCCGTCACCGAAATTCGGTCTGCAGGATTTTATTACTTTAATAAACTTTAAATATATTTCATCTGAAAAACTTAATGTTCTTTTTTGTAAAAAGAAAATTGATTAAATAAATTTGTCTGAAAATTTTTATTTGATTATTGATAAATAAAAGGCGTGCGTCGAGTACAGGCATTTATTTTGAACTGGCGACGGAAATACAATGCGCGCTTACCGGCTAAAAACTACCCACTACATATCATAATATGCAACACCTCCACCCTTATTTTGTACTATACATAATGACTAAGAACATAAGTTATACTTAAACATAATTATTTTATATTGTTACAAATATTCTGCCTAAGAAAATAATATCAATGAACCTACTCAAATAAATATTACTTGTAACAATCATCTATACCATATCGTCTGACTGGTTTACATACACGGCGAACACCACGCGATTCATTCGTGACATTGTTGTTCGAGCCATGATTATCTATTTTCCGCACATTGGGCACGTTAGACGTTGGCGAAGTTGCCGTTAATACAGTGTCAGTGTCGTCGGTTGGGTTTGGCGATGCGCCCTCCGGTACGGCCGCGCTTGGCCTGTTTTAACTGGCGCGTCGGACTGTTTGTCGTTGTTTACTGGAAACATTAGCGAAGGGCGGAATCGTTTTACAGGTGATTCGCGTATTGTGTGACTGTTACGATTGTTATTATTATTACGTGTTAAGTTTACTATTTTGGTTACATCGTTTGACACTCTTCGCTTTAGTTGGTCGATATGTCTGTGTTCCTCAGTTCCAGTGATATATCTGACTTTGTAATCCGTACTACCTGTCCTCTCTATTATTGTCCCTTCCATCCACTTATCAACGCCGCGATAGTCTCTAAACCAGACCTTCTCACCTGCCGCAAATTGTCTAATCGCTCCCTCAGCTGATGTTTCTGCTCGTTTCTGCCGCGCTTTTACTAATTCTTTCTGATCAGGTTTCAAACAATCTAAACGCATGCGTAAATTACGCCCTATGCACATTTTTGCAGGACTTTCACCGGTTGTGTAGTGTGGTGTATTTCTATAAGCTAATAGGAATCTACATAAAGACGTGTGTATGTCTGCTCTACACTTAATTGCTTTTTTAATATTACGTTTACACATTTTAACGGCATTTTCCGCCGCCCAATTCGAAGCCGGGTGATATGGGGCTGAAAAAAATTGTTCAATTCCATTGGAACTTAAAAATTGTCTGAACTCGTTACTGAAAAATGGAGGACCGTTATCACTAACCACTTGTTTCGGTAAACCGAATCTCGCCCACATTTCTCGCAACTCCTTTATAACAGCTTTCGCTGTAGTGCTATTCATTTTAATTGGCTCTATCCACTTTGAATGAGCATCAACCACAATAAGGAAAGTTTGTCCTGCTATCGGCCCCAAAAAATCTATGTGTATTCTGGTCCATGGGCGGTCTGGCCATGGCCATGAGCGCGGTGTGTGCGCCGGAGGGGCGTCAGCTACCGCTGCGCACACGGTGCAGGCACGGCACACTGCTTCTACAGCCTCGTCTATGCCCGGCCACCACACATAGCTCCGAGCCAGCGCCTTCGTTTTTACTACCCCCATATGCCCCTCATGAAGCTCCGTAATAACTTTATCCCTGCAAGATTCTGGAATAACGACCCTATGTCCCCACATTACACAACCTAGTTCCACGTACAACTCATTTTTTTATGTTAATATATGGTTTTAATTCTCTCATTTCGACGTCGTTCGGCCAACCGTCACTAATATATCTGACTACTCTACTTAATATAATATCCGACGCCGTTTCTTTTTTTAATTTATGTGATTCCAATAGTAACGCATCTGAAGCAAAATGTAAATATGTTTGTTCTGGGTTGTCTAATTCTTCCTTAGAAGCCCCTTGCTTATGCTCACTAATCAACCTAGACAAAACATCTGCTGTATTTTTGTCCATGCGAATGTATTCTATATTAAAATCATAAGCGGATAACTTAATAGCCCAGCGTTGTAGTCGACTAGCCGCCGTGTTGGGAATACCCGCCTGCGGTCCAAAGATTGTAACTAACGGTTTATGATCCGTACGTAAAGTGAACTTTCTACCAAATAAATATTGATGGAATTTGTCCATTGCAAATACTATCGCGAGGGCTTCTTTATGAATCTGACTATAGTGTTGTTCAGCGGAGGTGAGCGCGCGCGACGCATACGCCACCACCCGCTCGCCACCGCCGGCGGGGACGCGCTGCGCCAGCACCGCGCCGAGCCCACGCGAGCTGGCATCGCATGTTACTATGCTCTCCAACGACATATCAAAATGTGTCAACACTTCCGCACTACACAAAAGCTTTTTAATTTTATTAAAACACTTTGTATGTGACATTGTCCATCTCCAATGTTTACCCTTTTTTAATAAGTCATAAAGAGGGGTAATATGAGTACTTAAATTTTTTATAAATTTCCCATAGAAATTAACCATGCCTAAAAACGATTTTAATTCCGATATATTAGTTGGATGAGCCATACCTAAAATAGGCTTTAACTTTTCCGGGTTGACTCGAACACCCTTGTTATCTATTATGAATCCTAAATATTTTACTTGGGGAGCCATAAATTCACATTTTTCTTTTTTTATTTTCAATCCGTTAGTCTCCAAGATACTAAATACTTGTTCTATACTTTTTAAGTGCGAATCCCACGATTTACTTTTTATTAGTATGTCGTCGTAAAACACAACCACGTCCGGCACATTTTTAAAGAGATTTATCATTATTTTTTGAAAAATTCCGGGACTAGAAGCGAGACCATACACTAGGCGGTTGTATTTAAACAGTCCTCTATGCGTATTAATAACAGTGTAGTTTGTAGACGTTTCATTTAAAGGTAACTGATTATATGCTTGTGAAAGATCTAGCTTGGTGAAGTAACGATTACCACTCAAACCACTAAATAAATCTTCTACTTTTGGAACCGGGTATCTATCAACCAACAAAACTTTGTTCAGTGTCACCTTACAATCCGCGCACAGCCGTATTCCGCCGTCCGCCTTCCTCGCTGCATAACCAACGGCGTGGCCCAGTCCGAGCGGTCCACCGGCTCGACGACGCCTGCGCGCAGCATCGCGTCCAACTCTGCATCCACCCGCGGGAGTAGCGCGTACGGCACGGGTCGCGCGCGGCAATAAATCGGCTGCGTTCCCTCGCGCACGTGCAGCTTGACCTCTTCACCAGTATACCTGCCCAATGAACCGTCAAATAGACTCTCATGTCTGGAAATAATATCATTAAGCGAGTTATTTTTACATGGTACCATATTATGTATTTCTGTACACTTACTTAGCTTAGGTATTTCTATACGCAATTCAGACAGCCACTGTCTCCCTAATAAACTAGTGCTACCCTTATTTATTACATATAAATATAACTGTTTTACATTATTATTATACTCAACATTTGTCTCCAAGTACCCTATCGGATAAATAGCTAAACCATCGTAAAATTTTAATTTTAATTTACACGTTTTTAAAGGTAACTCCTTAAATAATTTAATGTATGTTGAATAACTTATACAAGATAATGCCGAGCCTGTATTGACTTCCATTTTTAAGGGTTTATTATTTATAATTATGTTCATACACACCGGTCTATATTTCGCTAAAGATATCTGATACATCGGTTCCTCGCCATCATCAGACGAGTTCTGATCATCCTCAGAGACGTCACCCGTCGCCGGCCCGCTCAACCAGTGCGCCGCACCGGCCGCAGTGTGGGTGCCCGCGCTAGCGCTCGCTCGAGCAGGCATCCGCATACCGCGTGCCGCCGCCGGCCCCGCCCCGCGGCGCTGTTTCCCGCCGTCCACGCTGTGGCCGAGCGCGCGACCTCTGCGTGACCTTCCTCGCGCACCGTTTGAATTTGAATTATCCGATGTCATACGACGATCGAATTCCTTTTTCATGCATACTCTTCACAAATGACCTTTTTTCCCACAGTAACTGCATTAAAAATGTTTATACCTGCAATTTTGTGAGCTATGTTCGTCGCCACCGCACACTGAACAATTTCTGTTTCCTAACTTATGTATCTTCTCGCTAAGTTCCCGGTCCGGATCTTGTTCCCGCGAGCCCTCCACAGCTCCCGCATCCCGCTCGGCTGCCTCTAGGGTATTAGCTAACTGTAGCGCTTTTTTATAATCAAGACCATTTTCTGCAAATAACCTCTGTCGAATAAAATCACTCCGCAGACCGCACACAAACTGATCTCGTAGGTTTTCCTCTAAGTTAGTTTTAAACTCGCAATATCTAGCCATCTTTTTCAAGTCTGCCACGTAGTTCGCTATCGATTCGCCTGCTACTTGCCGTCTTTGACAAAATCTGTACCGTTCTGCCAGGATTGATGGTGTCGGTTGTAGATGTGCACGCAGTAGATCCACCGCGACCGCATACGATAGACTTGACGGTTTCTTAGGACTCGCCAAAGTAGACAACAATTCGTATGTTTCTTCACCGATGAGCGCGATTTAAGTTGGTAACTTTAAATCGTCCGTTATTTTGTTAACCACAAAATACATTTCTAACCGATCCACATATGCTGACCAGTTGCCGGTTTTCACATCAATGTCCTTGATTTTGCCTACAGACATTGTTGCGAATATTGTCTACGACACGATCAAAAAAAATTATTCCACACCGGACCATGTTTTATCCTCGTCGCCACTGATAAATAAAAGGCGTGCGTCGAGTACAGGCATTTATTTTGAACTGGCGACGGAAATACAATGCGCGCTTACCGGCTAAAAACTACCCACTACATATCATAATATGCAACAATTATTTAATAGATACCATCCAGGCGAAGCCATGGCATGTTGCTAAATTGTAAGGCTGTGAAAGAAGCAAGAAAGTTATGTCACGATCGTACCACTTGGTCCGTTATTTCTGCATATAACCTTTTGGGACGGTAGTCGTCAGAGATTAAATATATATTGGTAAATCCAATTGGGCATACCTTAAGCGCATTAAAAAAATTACGTATAACATGATTATACGGAATTTTTAAAGTAGTTTAAATACATTTCGACAGCACTATCGGCTTCAACATCCTCGAAAACCATGAAAATGACACCCGTGATGAAAAAATTGATACCTATTGCAGCCGCCATCTTGGATTTACATTTCGACAGCACTATCGGCTTCAACTCTCTCGAAAACAATGAAAATGACACCCAAGATGAAAAAATTGGCACCCACTTCAGCCGCCATCTTGGATTTACATTTCGACAACCCTATCGGCTTCAACTCTCTCGAAAACTATGAAATTGACACCCATGATGAAAAAATTGATACCTATTGCAGCCGCCATCTTGGATTTACATTTCGACAGCACTATCGGCTTCAACTCTCTCGAAAACCATGAAAATGACACCCAAGATGAAAAAATTGGTACCTACTTCAGCCGCCATCTTGGATTTACATTTCGACAGCACTATCGGCTTCAACACTCTCGAAAACCATGAAAATGACACCCAAGATGAAAAAATTGGTACCTACTTCAGCTGCCATCTTGGATTTACATTTCGACAGCACTATCGGCTTCAACATCCTCGAAACTCATGAAAATGACACCCATAATGAAAAAATTAATACCCATTGCAGTCGCCACCTTAGATTTACATTTCGACAACCCTATCGGCTTCAATTCTCTCGAAAACCATGAAAATGACACCCATGATGAAAAAATTGATACCTATTGCAGCCGCCATCTTGGATTTACATTTAGACAGCACTATCGGCTTCAACTCTATCGAAAACCATGAAAATGACACCCAAGATGAAAAAATTTATATCTATTGCAGCCGCCATCTTGGATTTACATTTCGACAGCACTATCGGCTTTAACACCCTCGAAAACCATGAAAATGACACCCATGATGAAAAAATTGATACCTGTTGCAGCCGCCATCTTGGATTTACATTTCGACAGCACTATCGGCTTCAACACCCTCGAAAACCATGAAAATGACACCCAAGATGAAAAAATTGATATATTTTGCAGCCGCCATCTTGGATTTTCATTTCGACAACACTATCGGCTTCAACACCCTCGGAAACCATGAAAATGACACCCATGATGAAAAAATTGGTACCTAATTCAGCCGCCATCTTGTATTTACATTTCGACAGCACTATCAGCTTCAACACCCTCGAAAACCATGAAAATGACACCCATGATGAAAAAATTGGTACCTACTTCGGCCGACATCTTGGATTTACATTTCGACAGCACTATCGGCTTCAACACTCGAAAACCATGAAAATGTCACCCATGACAAAAAAAAATTATACTACTTGCTTTTAGTACGTACTACTATTATTTATTCTGTGCTTTTAAATATTGTAATAAAAAAATGTCTTATTATTATTATAATTAAGTATTTAAGAAATTTGGTTATTCGAATATTGTGTATTTGTACAGCGATCTTTTTGAGCCGCTGCAAACAACCGAAACAATGTCCACTCACGAAGGCGACTGAAGCCAAACCACAGAAAAAAAAACAAAAAACCAGCACAAACTATATAGAAACACTACCAAACCAGTGGCATACAGTCCATACTATAATTTTTCTTAGAGGTATTATTATGTCATGACAGTTTGTCCATGTTGCAGTAGATGTCGCTTTTTTAAATTTAGCCATGCTTGGCCAATTAAGAATCAAACAAATTAATGAATAGTTTAAAATACAATCGAACCTTGCTAACTTACTATTTTGTTACAAAACAAATTTGTAATTAAATTTTTAGTATAATTTATTTATTTTACATTATTCCCTATATATAATGTACTCTGTGAGCCAAACTAAACTACTCATTACTACTCTGTGGCTGTAGCTTCCCATTTAGAGAAAGAGTTTTGGCGGGAACTCGACCGGCGGCGGCTTGCTGCTCCTGTATTATTGTTTAAATAATGGTTTGAAGTGGACTTTGATATGTAAAAGTAGTGCGATTTTGTGTATTAAGTGTCTGCGCATGTGAACTATTAATGGAAACTGTGAAACAAGTGCTCTGATGGTGATGGAATCTCAAGATAAGCTGTTTGTTTGCATAGGCGCCTTTAGATACCATCGCCAACTGTCAGCTGCCTGCTGGCTCAAGTTACCGTCAAAATCTCCCAAGGCTGCACAATGTGACGCATAAACATATTGTGAAGCAGTGAAATATGAAGGAAAATTATACATGAAGACAAGGCTGTATGGCATAGTTCCTTTGCCTGCTCTCTCGAGCGAATAATAAAAACAACAACAACAACCATTTAGAGAAATATTTTTGTATACGAGGCTAACAAATCAACGAAAATTTCGCCATTTTGGAGCCGAAAAAAATTAATTATAGGTAAACAAAACAAAACTACACTGCCATTTACATTCAGTGGCTTCCCACATGATAGATGAAGAGATTAAAAAATAGATTGAGTTAAACAATTAATATTTTCAAAAGTTATTGTGTTTACAAGCCACAGGGACATGATAAATCCACACCATAAGCCACTAAAACCCTTTTTTTTATTTAAAAATAGCAATTAATCGATTTAAAAAAAATATTAATAAGTTCAACAATCATTTATCTTTCTAACAATGTGCTTTTTATATCATTTATATGTATAATATGATTGCTAGATACGATTTTATTCGATAAAATGTTGGAATCTTAATTTTAGGCGATAGTAGAACATACCTTGCGCTTCCGCTTAAGGTATGCAATAAAATTAGATATCCGATTGATATTAGTTAAGGCCTTAAATATATAATATCATTAGCTCAACTTAAAGAATCAGATATCTCTAAGTCATTGGGATTTTAGTTTGAAATTTAAATTCGACCCAAACAGACAGACGAAAGCAAGTCATTAAAAAAGTGGTAAAAAATATAAAATTTCTAGCCTTAAGCCATTTAGTAGTAGCCTCAAGTATCTGATAATGCTTATAATGTGATAAGAATAGAAGTAGCCCACTTTTTGTAGTATTAGAGATTTGGCAATTGTCACATAATATCTAGGCATGAAAATCAATATCTTTGTTGATAATATGCAGACTTGTTCTTATCAATAACATACGCCTACGTTGATTATCTAAAATATTTGAAAATATGACGTAAGTAAAACTTTTGCTAAAATTGAGCATGTCTTACAAATCATGCATTTCGTCTTTAAATTTTATTTATTATTATCAACAAGAACCAGCCGTGGTAGCTAACCAGCCGTCTCAGCTCACATGGTTTGCGCTCGCTGTAAGTGTCACAGTACTCGAGCAACCCGGGTTCGATCCCCGCCGGCACCAATGAAATTGTTAATTGCAATTTGAAGTGCTGATTTACCACATGCTTAGCGGGAAAGAAAAAGGTGCCTATATCCGGACTATTCGGACACGTTAATCTATCCTCAATCAGTAAACAAGATTACGTGTTGTCTTTAATCATAAGAGGGAATTATTTTATATTATCAATTTGTACTAATCTTATGGTTTTTATCATTCACATACAAAACACAATTAAATGATGCACACGTTTATATTCTGTAGAAATTGCGGTACATCCCCGGATATTGCGAACTGTGAATTACATACAAATAATTTGTGCTTTACACAACTGCAAATTAAACTGCTTGTTTTCCCTTGGATTCATTAATAAATTAGGAATAGTTCATTTTTAACGTATAGGTAGGCCAAGTTCAAGAGACATACTTTCAATTTAATGAAGAAGTAGGTAGGTCCATAGTAGAAAGACGTTCATATATTATGATTAAATGTATTGCAGCAATATTACAGAACAACTTTCTATTTTCTCAATAAAATGCCATTCTACTAATGTATCATTAAATTATTTTATAAAAAGTTTTCTTTATATATAACATCCGAGTGAAAAATTATTCTGATTATATTTTCCTAGATTTCTGTACCAGGAATTTATAAATTTAAGAGATTATAGGCGTAATCTTTTTATATGGTAGGGTGACAAACGAGCACACAATCCACCTGATTGTAAGTGGTGGCTGTGACCCGTAGACATCTTCATTTATTCTCAATAAAGAATCAAAATGCAGATGCGTCGATACCTGTGAGGACTAAGATGGAATTCCTCTTTTCCAGTAAAATGGGTCTCCGGTCCTCTACACTCACCATATGAAAAACAAAAGTTTCAAGCTGTCATTTACGCTGGTATTCTCTGAGAGCGTGGTCTTTCCTCGGTCGAGCCGACCCATTCGTGCTACAACTATACTACTAATATAACTGCTGCATGATTCTACCACCTATAAATTTCTCAAAGTATTACTTTATACCGTTATACCTTACCAAAAGTCCACTTCTGAAGATAGACCTTCCTCATGGATTGCATCAAAGGGGGCATATTTGCTTTATTTACCAAGATTGGCAGGCGAGTTTATAACCGCAGCTTTTATTTTTTATTTTAAGTTGCTTATATAAAGACGCTGCTGGCCATCTCATGATTTGTTTCCCTCTGTCACATTTTTTACCTGTTACGCCTATGTATACCACTTAGTCTACATACTATTTATCGCTAATTTAACTTACAATTTTTATACCATATTACACAAATAAAAATTCCTTTTTTTATACATGTGCATAGTATACAAAAATTTGTATATTTTTAAAGTAACTGCCAACCATTTTGCAGTTATAATGAGTCATTCTTATTAACTAACTAGCTGTTTTTTCTAAAATAAAAGTAACTTAAGTTTCTCTTTATAACACTAGCATCTGCCAGTGAGTTTCATAAAAATCGGTCCAGCCATTTCGGAGACAAAGAGACAGAGAGACAAAAATTTAAAAAATTGTTTTTTGTTATTTCTCCCAAATTTACTTTCATAAAATATACTTCTAGTAAAAAACTGTTATTTTGACATAATAAACAGACAATTTAATTTTATTTATTTGCATAGATAAGATATGCAGAAGAAAAAGAAGTGGATGATTTTGCTTCCTTCTTAAGCAGTGGACTTGTGAAAGGCTATAATGATAATTTTTTTTGGAGTTTATGGCCTGGTATCTAGACCTTTAGGCCAACTATAATGATAATGATGACAATGACAATGAATATATGAAGGAAAAATATTAATCAATATAAATTAATTTGAGTTTCTTTCCAGATTAAATTTGATATTTTGCAATAGATCTAATGGCATAGTGATTTTGCCAAGTTTCATTAAAAAAATTAACCCATCTTAAAACATCTTTTTACAATGACTTCAAAAGTACTCTTGCATTCTAAGAAATTTGTACCCAATCATTTGTTACATCAGGTAAAGCCTGTTCATCAATTAATCCGTAGTCTTTATTACACTCAAGGTAGTTATGATCGCTAGAGAAAGTAATTGTTGTAAGCATAGACATAACTTTAATTGTTTTACGTATTAGTTATGTTTAAAGTGTTTATTTTCACAGATGGCACTATTTTTATCGGATGAATATTTGAGAGTTATTTTATCTATTCTTGTCTATGTAACATAAAATAACACGGATTAAAAAATAACTGGTCACAAAATACCCATAAAATGTATAAAAAGATGACTTTGATCATTCGTCCCGTGCAATCTCCACATGTTATCACTTATCATACACTTTGAAGTAGGACCCAATTTACTCTCTATTCTCTATTCTTGCTGTCAAATAGCTGTGCTTGCACTTCTTTGTGGGAACACAGGACAGTCCGAAATATAAAGAAAGCCAATATAATTACATACTGTAAGGCATTCCGTCTTAGTCCTCAGAGGTGACAACGCGTCTGTAATGACTCTTTTTTATAGAAGAGGGGTCAAACGAGCATGCAGCTCGCCTGATGGTAAGCGACTACCGCCGCCCATGAACAACCGCTACACGAGGGACATTGAAGATGTGTTGCCGGCCTTTTAGAAAAAAGTAATCTCTTTTCTTGAAGCTCCCTAAATATCATCGTATCGGTTCAGAAAAATCGCCGGTGGTAAACAATTCCACAAAGAAGTTAACGAGGAAGGTTTTTTATAAACGCAAACAATACACTTAGATAACTGTTTCTATGAATTTTATCGCGTTAAATTTACTTATTTTTAATTTCCGATATGTTGATTGCTGTAAAAATAGTTTTATTAAACGAATCTGTAGCCTTTCTTGGGTAAATGTGTCTACATGTGTCCATGTACTGCAGTAGCTACTTACTATCAGGTTGACTATATATTTGTTTGTTACATCTGTTTTTTTTTTAAATACGCAAGGATGACAAACAAACACACAGTCTTCCTGATAGTAAATGACTACTGTGGCCCATAGATACGCATGTCTATCCTCAATTAAGAATCAAACTGCAGAGGTATAGTCATTCCTGAAGACAAAAACGAAATGCCTTGATATCAGTGAGAAGATCTCTTGCCACTTAGAATATTTGATATAAATATTAATGTAAAACTAGAATCATCATGACAGCCCTTCACAAGTACATAAGCCTCAAAGTTACGGCCCTGAGCCACCTGCACCTTTTCGTACCTCCTGCGTGCTTCATTAGGTCAACACTTGATCTAGTGACGGGTCGCCCAACATTGCGCTTTTCGGATGAGGCTGCCTGTCGAGAAATTTTTTTCCTCACAAGTTCACGGTTTTGTGAGCTACATGTCCCGTCTTTTCGCTACAACTTTTATGTCTCAATACCATTTTAGCTTACTATCTCATTGGACTTTATCGAATACTTTCTTCCTATTGCGGATCTCCTCATTTTAAGTCTATCACGCAGAGAAACCCCGAAAACAGTCCTCGCCATGGCTCGCTGAGCAACCTTGAGCATCCTTATACGGCCTGCACTCAAGACAAAGTCTCTGAACCATATATACTCGTATTTACTGACGACACGCATTAGTAGTACAATTTTGTTTTTAAATTTTGAAGTATGACACGTCATCCGGTGTAGTGCCATCATAGATTATGGAATTGAAGAGCTGCTAAGGCCTATAAATAGCGATATTCTACCCGCTTTCAGAAGCTTAGCTATAATTCCATGATCGTCTGGGACTTTGCCATTTTAATGTCCTGTAGGGCTATTCAAATCTCGTTCACACTAAAGTCCGGGATATCATTGGAATAGCTTCGAATAAGAATTGCTCTTGTTTCGTTACTCACACTCGTGAGTCTCCAACGATGATGTGTACAGCTGTCCGTGGATCTCTTATCAATCTCACTAAGAATCTCAGGTATTACAAAAATGATAAAACCACAGTCGGTATACAACCTAGACAGTTGGCTCTTTCTGACAGATAGAGCTCTAAAAATGTTTTTGGGACCTTGGTTCTTTAATAACAGTTATATTTAAATTGCGTATGTCTCTTACTGAGTAAACTGAAAACTGCACCTTTATTTCCAGTCTAACAGACATGATATTAAGATTGTAATCGGAGAGATTTTGGATTCTCAAGAAGTTGTGCGCTAAGCTCTGCTAATTTAGCTTCGACCACATGGACGAGTATTACGTGATTGTCATTGATATTATCGTCTTCCGCATTACAATCTTCTAGATACAGAAAACGTTTTAAATTTATAAAAGGATTATGTAATTTGCACCAAAGGTTTTAAGGCCTTTTATTGGAGCTTGATGGAGACGGAGCGTTGACTTTAATAGACGTGACATAAAGAACTTAATGTTAACTCAAATATGTAAACTTAAAGGCTGACGTAATTACATGTAGAATTTTTACCATATTGAATTATTATCACATTTACAGTACATAAAATTAACTACGTTATTAATAAATATACAGAAATAAATGCTGCGTACTTTCTTAAAAGTTTTAGCGGAAGGCGGTGAATGTTGTAACAGTTACGAACCAATTTATCACGATCAATCATAACCTGTGCTTTCCCTACAACATTTGTGTTAAAAACCAATTTTCGGGATCACCTCGTTGTCCGTCAGTGAGTCTGTCTGTTATAAACGTTCTTTTCAAAGACTTGACAATAATACGTTAACTGCGTAATGTTTTTACAGTGTATGTAAAAATATTAATAACTCGACCACAGCGCCACTCACTGTGTGCACATTGAACATGTACAATAAACATACCCACATCCATGATGTAACGTGTATACTATAATTATACTAACACTACTCATATTACTAAATTAATCGTCAATAACTTCACTACAGCATCACCTAGTGGATGCTGGGGTAACTATGAATCATCTTATAACAATCGTATAACCATCTCGATAAAACCATTATATTGTGTGACTATGACCTCAATCAGTGAAGGAAGCCAGAAGTTACACGGTAACTAACAGACGCACCAACGATTATATTGGAAAAATAGCAGTCCACCCCCGATTCGCTCGGGTGATTTCTGGATCTCGACAACGGCGCCACCTACTCAGTCCAATTATAAATCTTTAACTTTCTCGAATAAATTAAATCACACACAGAATTTTTTATCAAAATCGGTCTACCCGTTTAGGTGTAGTTCAGTTACAAATACACTAACAGAAGACTTACATATATGAAGATAAGTATAAATTTAAGTACAATACATCATAATAATCGATGTTCAGAAAATATTACCTATACGAACTTCCAGTTCACCTAATATTGAGCGGCTACTGCTACCCATGGTCACCTGCAACCAACTTCAAATAAAAAAACCTACATTTGCGAAGTAAAAATAAATTGTGTGTGTATGTGTGTGTGCGTGTATTGCAGCCTAGATTTTTTCTTAAAATGGTTTATGTAAATTAATTTTCATACTAGATGAAACTTAGAACAACAATTGAGAGCATCAAATTACTGAATCACAAGGTTGTCGCTTACTTTAATAGACAGACAATAGCGAACAGTTTTATGGGTCTCCAGGAGCAGTGTAACGATAACGTTTTTACTTTCCACATTATACAGCGTCTATTCCGTTACTCCTACTCCCTAGGCGTATTTTTGAATTCATGGAAGATAGCTTTGGTCCACTTGATCCCTAATCAAAGCAACCGCTCGGATCCGTCTAACTACAGGCATATGGCAATCATCTCCTTGTTCTACAAAATAATGGAATCCATTGTAAACTACCAGCTCATGAGGCTTTGAGGCTTCAGCTTGTGATCTTCTGGTCTACCTAATTCATAGATGGGCGGAAAGAGTAGAGTCCAAGGGAGGTATTGATGGTTAGTTTGGATATTGCGAAGGCCTTCGATCTTGTTTGGCGTACACCTCGAACAACAATTAAACTGATATTATAGGATCGAGCCTATGGACTTTCCATTATGTTTCTCCAATCCTTGGGTAAAGCAAATTCCAAGCAACCAAATAACTTAATTGTAATCCAAAATCTTATGTTAATTTATTCACTCATTCATAACAGCCGATTAAAAGTCCACTGATGAACATAGGCCTCCCCAGAATTTCTTAAAGTGGTTTCTAATACACTTATACCACGTCTGACTGGCGAATTGAAAAACGCAGTTTTAAAATATTGCATACCTTAAGCGAAAGCGCAAGGTAATGGTCTACTATCGCCTAAAAATTAAAATTCCAACATTTTATCGAATAAAATCGTATCTAGCAATCATATTATACATATAAATGACATAAAAAGCACATTGTTAGAAAGATAAATGATTGTTGAACTTATTATTAATTTTTTAAATCGATTAATTGCTAATTTTAAATAAAAAAAAGGGTTTTAGTGGCTTTGGTGTGGATTTATCATGTCCCTGTGGCTTGTAAACACTATAACTTTTGAAAATATCAATTGTTTAACTCAATCTATTTTTTATTCTCTTCATCTATCATGTGGGAAGCTACTGAATGTAAATGGCAGTGTAATTTTGTTTTGTTTAGCTATAATTAATTTTTTTCGGCTTCAAAATGGCGAAATTTTCGTTGATTTGGTAGCCTCGTATATAAATTATTTCTGTAAGTGGGGAACAGCCACAGAGTAGTTTAGTTCACAGAGTACCTTTGTATTAAGTTTAGTTTGGCTCATAGTTCGGCTTCAGTCGCCGTCGTGAGTGGATATTGTTTCGGTTGTTTTCAGCGGCTCAATAAGATCGCTGTACAAATACACAATATTCGAATAACCAAATTTCTTAAATACTTGATTATAATAATAATAAGAGATTTTTTTTTATTACAATATTTAAAAGCACAGAATAAATAATAGTAGTACGTACTAAAAGTAAGTAGTATAATTTTTTTTTGTCATGGGTGACATTTTCATGCTTTTCGAGGGTGTCGAAACCGATAGGGTTGTCGAAATGTAAATCCAAGATGGCGGCCGCAATAGGTATCAATTTTTTCATCATGGGTATCATTTTCATGGTTTTCGAGGGTGCTGAAGCCGATAGTGCTGTCGAAATGTAAATCCAAGGTGGCGGCTGCAATAGGTATAAAACTTTTATCATGGGTGTCATTTTCATCGTTTTCGAGAGTGTTGAAGCTGATAGTGCTGTGGAAATGTAAATCCAAGATGGCGGCTGAATTAGGTACCAATTTTTTCATCATGGGTGTCATTTTCATGGTTTTCGATGGTGTTGAAGCCGATAGTGCTGTCAAAATGTAAATCCAAGATGGCGGCTGCAAAATATATCATTTTTTTCATCTTGGGTGTCATTTTCATGGTTTTCGAGGGTGTTGAAACCGATAGTGCTGTCGAAATGTAAATCCAAGATGGCGGCTGCAATAGGTATCAATTTTTTCATTGTGTGTGTCATTTTCATGGTTTTCGAGGGTGTTGAAGTTGATAGTGCTATCGAAATGTAAATCCAAGATGGCGGCTGCAATAGATATAAATTTTTTCATCATGGGTGTCATTTTCATGGTTTTCGGGGATGCTGATGCCGATAGTGCTGTCGAAATGTGAATCCAAGGTGGCGGCTGCAATAGATATCAAGTTTTTCATCTTGGGTGTCATTTTCATGGTTTTCGAGGGTGTTGAATCCGATAGTGCTGTCGAAATGTAAATCCAAGATGGCGGCTGAAGTAGGTACCAATTTTTTCATCTTGGGTGTCATTTTCATGTTTTCAAGAGTGTTGAAGCCGATAGTGCTGTCGAAATGTAAATCCAAGATGGCGGCTGCAATAGGTATCAATTTTTTCATCATGGGTGTCATTTTCATGGTTTTCGAGGGTGTTGAAGCCGATAGTGCTGTCGAAATGTATTTAAACTACTATAAAAATTCCGTATAATCATGTTATACGTAATTTTTTTAATGCGCTTAAGGTATGCCTAGTTGGATTTACCAATATATTTTTATTTGTTATCAGGAAGATACTTGATGATGCTTCCTATATCCTGGCTCAGTTTTTCTCTGTCGACTTTTACGAAAACCACGGAATGGTACGGGGTAGTGGTTTTCATTGCATCAATGATACACGGCTGTTTTGTGTTCCATTTTATATTATGATTAACACATACATACATATAATCACGCCTCTTTCCCGTAGGGGTAGGCAGAGATCACTACTTTTCACTTGCTACGATCCTTACATACTTGTTTCGCTTCGTCCACTTTCATTATTCCTTTCATACATGCTTTTCGGTTTAGTATACTCTTGACATGGCCTTTTTCCAAGACGTCCCTGAATTGGTCTAGAAACGTCCGCCTAGGTCTACCCCTTTCAACACTTTCATTCACATTCGCCTTATACAACTTTTTCGTCAATCGTTCTTAATTCATTTTCTCGGTATGGCCAAACCATAGCATACCTTTCTCAATTTTTGTCAATACATCTTCTTTCAGATTATGATTAAACCAAGTTTAAAACAATATTACGTGTTAATAGTTAACATAATAGCTTTGAATTATAAAAATGTTATTTTATTCTTAGTTTTATCTTAAAAATGTAATTTTTTCGCCCAAGAGTCTCGCTGATATTTTTTAATAAGCAAGGGGGAAAATAAACATGCTCGTCATCTGATTTTAAGTGATCGTTGCTAATCATCAATATTTGTAACACAGGAAAAATTGTAAGTATAAAAAAGTTGATTTTTTTGAACTGTCTAATAATAATATCACATGTAAGAAATGGTTCTATTAAGTAGACGTGCGAGGCAATAGCTTCTGAAAAATCACACAATGATTGACCGACAATAGTCCAGATATTGTGGAAATTATGAGAATTATGTTTGTAATACTTTACTTCAATAATAATAATTGATATTTATGATACTCGTACCAGAAAATGTTAGCGCAGAAAAAATATTCCATTACTTCTCAGAATGTATCAAACACTGAGAAAGTAAAATATTTTGAGCAAAAATCTAATAATGATCCCCAACCGCATGTTGAGTAATTAAATATTAAAACGCATGCATTAAGAGAATGTAATTCTTGCGCACCGTCATAAAATATAACTTCTACAATACCGTCTTACTTCAGAATCATTTTTGTTTAAAAATTGATGATCACCCTGTATTATTTTTAAAGACAATACTAATGCAGTAAACTACATTATTGTAATATATAAAACTTAAACCGAGTGCCTAGATATTTGTACATTGATAAACGGTATTGGAAAAAACAACCTGAGTAGTATTTTAGCTAATATTTATGTAGTTTTGTTCGTATCTTACGCGCTGTGATACAGTTCATTATTTTGCGGTAAAACTTTGTCTGCATATTGCTGGCACTTGCGCGTAGGTACAAATTTATTTAAAGGTATATATCATTCAATTTCAATAAGTGAATTATTATCATCCCAAATTGAAAAATATAACTCTTCCATATATAAAATGATAATTCAACATTTCTTTTCTTTTGCGGCAGCAACGCTCAGGGTACCAGCTAGTAATAATATAAATAATCTCATTTAAGTTAAGTATTGTCGGCCAGGCCAGTAACGGGCAGCAGCGTCCCAGATTCACGACATCGGGTACTACTTTATTATTTACTATATTTGTAATAAGCACATACACACGCTAAAGATGTTGTCTACTGAGTTCTCAATTGAAACGAGTGGCTTACGCACAAATTAAAGGCCCTAAAGCCGTATTAGTATTAAAAGCGTTGTGGTCCGCCACATCATTATGTAGAGCTAGGACATTTATTAATGTATGACTTTGTCTGCAACCATGGCGGCCACTTAGGAATGAGGTGAAATATTTGACAGATTTCGTGGCGAAGAAGTTAATTTGATAGGAAAATGTAAGGGTTAATGTTTTTTTTTTCTGACAGTTATATTATATCAACTAGATTATAAATTATTTTTATAGGAGAGGGGGCAAACGAGCATACGGCTCACCTGATGGTAAGGAACTACCACCGCCAATGAACTACTGCTACACCAAGGTAATTGCAGGTGCATTGCCGGCCTTTTAAAAAGGAGTAAGCTCTTTTGTTGAAAAATCCGGAAAAATCACCGGTGGTAAATTATTCCACAGAGAGTTCGTACGCGGAAGAAAACTCCTATAGAAATATACAGTGTTCGACTGCCAAGCATTCAGATGGTGTGGATGGTTTCGGAAGTTTTGCCGCGATATGCGTTTGTGAAATTTGGCGGCTGGGATTAATCCAAACAATATCTCAGAGCACTCCCCGCGGTAAATGCGGAAGAAAAAAAAAGAAAAATAGATAAATAAATCATAGTGCATTATAGTATTCTGTGTTATAAATAATTAAACAACCACTGAGGCATTGTTTTATGTTTTACGGCTCATAACGCGAAGTTTTACTCTCGACATGTCAAGGTCAAGTAATTTTGTGTTCTTAAAATGCCTCTATCATAACCATATTATGATGAACCATACGATAATATAAGTATCCGTATATCAAGAAAACATTCTAATTAATCCATCCTATGTTTTCTAAAAAAAAATATTTTATATTTCGACTATTCGGTTTTTCTATCAAGAGATTCTTTGCAGAGAGCTATGGGTCAGAAAAATGGCGGTGTTTCACCCCATGCCTCGAGAGAACGTAGAGCCGTTGGTCCTGGGCTTAATCTTTCTCCGGTCGTAACGAATTGCCGTCCCATCGGACTATGAGAGTAAGGGAACAGAGAGTGCACTGTGCTTGCGCATACACTCATGCACAGTAATTCTGTCCTACGCCGATGGCTTTTCACCATTATTACTGGCGGAGGTGACTGAAATTTGGTTAACCATTATGCCATGGGTAAGAAGTGACAGAGAGAAAAGAAACAGAAAATGCAGCATCTTCCAGATTACAGCCTAACTACAAAACAAAAACAAACTGCTAATGATAACCCGCTTGACATGTTTCAGCAGCAAACTTATAATAGTCTGTAATGAATAAATTAATAATAGTTAGGCTTAGTTTTTAATATAAAGACAGGCCCATGTTCAGCAGTAGACTTTTACAGTCTGATGATGAGAAAGAATAAGATGAAAAGGAATCACAAAGTATTGATTGCTTAATTTTAAAATTTGAGCATATTATATATACTTACTAGCATATTATAGCGTATTTAGGTTATAGGGTTATTTTTCCAAAATTGAATGGGCAACAACAGCGCGCGATCGTGTGTGTAGAAGTCAATGCACGGAGCTTTTGCCTACTATTTACTTCCTTAATGGCACGCGCAATACTATGATTCCAATTTTACATTCATACTTTAATCGGGCTTAAGTATGTCATAATAAATAAAATATTTTTTTTTACATTTTACGGCGTGTGGGATGGATGCTATGCAAATAAAAATTCTACACTCCACCAATTTAATATATCTTTTTACTCTCACACAAAAGATAGTTTGAAATACAAGTTTTGACTACAGAGCGAGGGTAAGAGGTGGAGATTAAATGTTAATAATTTGTTGTAGAAAAGATAGCTGAGCTAGGAAGCCGATGATAAGTTGACCCGATTTAAATAACGCTTACTCAGGCGGCGTGAGCGTAGCGTCTAACATTGAGAGAACTCAAAACCGGACTGGCTGGTTAATATGCAAAATAATAGGCAGTGCAATAGTGTATAATATAATATAGTGCCGAGTATGGTCGACCTCAGCCGACTCGAACATTGCGTCGGCGCCTACGCCGTTCGGCGTAATATTTTTATAATTATAATTTTATTACTTAAATATGCAATCACTTAAAAGGACACTAAATATTCATAAAATATTTTCAAGGTAAACCAACGTTATTATTCAATGTTTGTACACGTTGGTAATGAAATGGGCGATATTCAGAAGAATTCAGTAGTATCCACACGTACTGGCTCACTGAAATCTGAACTCGATCTACTCTATAATATTGTAGTCTTTGACTCGATCATTGTGTTTTCGATTGCCGAGCTTATTACTGAATGACAACCTCGGCCACTCCCATGTGACGGAGCGGTAAACTCTCCAAAATCTAACAATCTTTAGTTAGCTGCAAATTTGTTTTCCGATTGGTGGTACACGTGTGTTAATTCCTTGTCGTACGTAATAAGGTCATGGTCAACACTGTCTTCTGTTGGCTTGGCTGGGTGAGCGGACGCAGGTACTTTGCGATGTAATGATAAATAAAAAAAAACCAGCCAAGTGCGAGTCGGACTCGCGCACCGAGGGTTCCGAACAAATCCGTAGGTATATAGTTTAAAATTGTTAAAAATATTTTTATTATATGATGTAACTAAAAATGTATGCTTTTCGCAATGTTTCCTTTATCTGTGCTATAATACGTTGCTTCGTACCAAAGGGGAACGCCCACCGTTCATAGACACTTCGGCCATGGGTGCCCACATATAAAAGCATATGGAAATGATAATATGCAATTAAAAGAATAAAATGGTTGAACAATTGGTTTAAAAAAGTCCGGATTTTTAAGATATAAAGGTTTTTATTTTCAGAAGAACAGTTTTTTTAACAACAAATGACTTCGTATTTTCATGACATTTAAACTAACGGGTGTTTTTTTAAGCTAGATAGAACTTTAAATTGTAAAAAGTAACACAAAAAATTAAATTTTGATGAAATATTTTTTTTTATCGTTTCAGTATACTCTGACAAATCATCATGAATAGACTCACGCTTGAACAACGCTACGAAATTATCCAAATTTACTTTGAAAATCAGTCGTCGATTCGCGCAACTTATAGACGACTTCGTCATTTTTATGGCGTACATAATCGTCCATCTGAACAAGCCATTCGTCGAACTGTGGATAGATTTCGTACCACATACTCTCTAGAGGATGCAATAACACCAACACGTCGAAGGAATGTGCGTACTGAAGAGAATATCGCCGCTGTAAACGAAAGTGTGGAAGAAGATCCAAATTTATTGATTCGTCGTCGGTCGCAGGAATTGGGGCTCTGTCCGTCCACTACGTGGAAAATTTTGCGCAAAGATCTCGGCCTACACCCATATAAGATCCAGCTGGTGCAGGAATTGAAGCCACGAGACCATTATATGCGTCGTTCTTTCGCCGATTGGGCTCTAGAGCAGTTGGCAACTGACCCGTTGTTTTATCGCAAAATTGTGTTCAGCGATGAGGCGCATTTTTGGCTTAACGGGTTTGTTAATAAGCAAAATTGCCGCATATGGAGCGAGACCAATCCACAAGAGACCCTATAGACTCCATTACATCAAGAAAAATGCACCGTTTGGTGCGGTTTTCACGCTGGTGGCCGAAGGTCCGATACCTTATTTCTTCAAAAATGAGGCCGGAGCTCGCGTTACGGTCAATGGAGATCGTTACCGCACCATGATCAATGATTTTTTGTTTGAAAATATGGATGACATTGATCCGGAGGAGATGTGGTTTCAACAGGATGGCGCTACGTGCCATACGGCGAACGCAACCATCGACTTATTGAAATCAAAATTTGGCGATAAGTTGATTTCGAGAAATGGACCTGTCAATTGGCCTCCAAGGTCGTGCGATTTGACACCTCTCGATTATTTCCTGTGGGGCTACGTGAAGTCACTGGTTTATGCTGATAAACCAGCAACAATTGACGCCTTGGAGGCCAGTATTGTTCGTGTTATTCGTGACATACGGCCAGCAGTGCTCGAAAAAGTGGCCCAAAATTGGACGTCCAGAATGCGCTTCGTCAAGAACAGCCGCGGTGCCCATATGCCCGAAATCATTTTCAAATGTTAATGTCACGTATTGATCTTTCGAATAAAAAAAAATTTGATTACAATTTAATTTTTTGTGTTATTTTTTACAATTTCAAGTTCTATCGGGCTTAAAAAAACACCCCTTACAATTGACACACGGTAAATGTCCTCTTGAATGAGTTACTGAGAGCTGGAAAGAACTCTGGCCGGTGTGAAAGCTGGGGTCATCGTTAACAGTGGATATCGAGTCCAAGTTCGTGCAGAGGTTATCGTAAGAAGTGGGAGCGGAATCCATTTTCAGGCCGTGGATGAGAAGAATTATCAGGGTCCATTTAGAAATCTTATTCGTTGCTTAAATAACAAATTCGCGAGAAAACAAACAAAATAACATAAATGCAAAGAAATTCGACTAGAGACTATTTAGTTTTGATAATTATGACATGGGCCTAGCTGTCAGATTCGACGTTGCCAATTAACAGACATAAAATCGATAAATAGATAACGATTTTTTTATTCCATTTATAATTTCATAAAAAAGAATAATCTTTGATTCGCTTTAAGTTCTGCACGCTTTTTAAAATATGGTTTGTTTTATTTATTTAAATTCCATTTTAAATGTATTTTTAAGAACAGATAAGAATAACAGTTAAATTGTGCAGTAGCATTTTTGTTATGGTCTAATGAGTTCGTGGTAAATCAACTAGCAATTCGCTTGTTTAATTATCATAACATCAAAATAATTATCGAAATATAATATTACCCTATATTACCATTATAATAATGACACCATAAAAAATCGATTGAAAAAACAGAATCGACTTTTTTAACGAGATTTATGATTGGCAACACTTTTTACTTTATCCACAAACTAATGACTTGCGGATTTACCAAATTTCATTTTTATCTTTTCGGTACTTTTTTATTTGTGCAAAAATATTGCAATCTTTTTTGGATACATAAATACCGCGATTAGTTACCATAAAAAAGATGTGTTTTTTTAACAGATGCAAATTGTTGGGCGTTTCATGGCCAGAAATGGGCATTCCCCTTTAAGATTCTGAGTTCACGGGAAGTACCCTGTAGGTTTTGATTTCCTTGCAAATGTCGAAAATTTGCGGCATAAACGGCTGTATCTTTTGATTGCGTTGGTTTAGAAGTTTGATTTTTTCACAGCTCCAAGGGACAGTAGACTTGAGTATTTGATATGAACTTCATGCTTTCCTGAAAAAAAGGGTCTTGACAGACAGACCGACAGACGGACAATAAAGTGATCCTATAAGGGTTCCGTTTTTACCTTTTGAGGTACGGAACCCTAAAAAAGCGGGAAAGATGTGCTACAATGTACCCTTACGAATATGCGTGCATATAATAGCAAACGTTATATATTTATAAATAAAAATCAGTCAAAATAATGCCACATATTTTGACTTTAAGAGATAATAATGACAGAATGTTTGAGATTTTTTTTATTAATTTTTCTTCACAATTTGCCTATAGTACTTATACTGAACCTTCTCTGCAAAGTTGGCCGGTAATTGCAAAATAACCCTGTATATATATATATTAATTTTTTGCTCAAAATCTGGTATCTTGTGAAAGGGTGGTTTTACCCCGGTGGATCTGACCTATTCGTTCTACCACTATGATATAAATTTCTCTATATACCAACGTGAATCAGCGGCTTAATACTGCTGTGTTTTGTATGAATACCGTAAAAAGCCGGATACAATTTTTATTGGAAACGAAATATTCCATCTTAATATTCAGGGGTGACAATGCATATGAATTTTGATGCTTAATCAAGGATACATACAGATTGCCACAGCAACCACTTTCCATCAGGTAGACTGTTTGCTCGTTTATCATATTTATACTATAATATATATATATATATATATATATATATATATATATATATATATATATATATATTCACAGAATGGGGTCCCACATATATGCAATAAATGAAACCACATACTTGTTATCGCCTTTGCTGACGATATGACGATATACAAAAAATGAACGTAATCGGTCCAGTAATAAGGTTTTTTTTTTTTTTTTATAGAATAGGGGGCAAACGAGCATGCGGCTCACCTGATGGTAAGTGACTACCGCCGCCCATGAACAACCGCAACACCAGGGGAATTGCAGATGCGTTGCCGACCTTTTAGAAAGGTGTAAGCTCTTTTCTTGAAGGTTCCTAAGTCGTATCGGTCCGGAAAATTCGCTGGTGGTAATTGATTCCACAAGGAAGTCGCGCGAGGGAGAAAACTTCTTCTAAATCGCACAGTCGTGGACCGCCAATCATCCAGATGGTATGGATGGTAACGCGAGTTTTGTCGCGATGTGCGATGGTGAAATTGAGCGGCTGGAATTAGTCCGAACAATTCCTCAGAGCACTCCCCGTGATAAATGCGATAAAATACGCAAAGAGATGCAACATCTCTACGCAGTGCCAGTGTATCGAGCCGATCAGAAATAACTCGGTCGTCGACGATTCGAACCGCTCTGCGCTGGATGCGGTCAAGTGGAAGGAGCTGGCACTGGGGTGCCCCGGCCCAGAGATGAGAACAGTATTCCATGTGGGGCCGAACTTGCGCTTTGTAAAGTTGCAAGCGATGTGCCGGCATGAAATACTGTCTCGCTCTGCTGAGCACGCCAAGCTTTTTATAGGCCAATTTGGCCTTCCCTTCCAAGTGACCACGAAACTGCACACTATTCGATATGTCGACGCCAAGGATTCCGATACTGGCTGAGGCAGTAAGGGGAGTGCCTTGAAACTGAGGAGATACGACAGAGGGGTTCTTTTTAGCGGTAAACGCGCAAACTTGTGTCTTCTGGGGATTGAACTGGACTAGATTTAGTCGCCCCCAATCCGAGACTTTGTTAAGCAAAGACTCGACTTCAGACACAAGTTTGTCCCGGTACTCGGCGACGTTTTCCCGAGAAATATTGGCACGGCCGGTATATAAGTCATCACCAGTGCTGTCGTCCGCATAGCAATGAATGCTGCCAGTTAGCAACATATCATTGATATGCAGGAGAAACAGCGTTGGTGATAGCACGCAGCCTTGTGGAACACCAGCGTTGATAGGCTTGAAATCAGAGCATTCACCGTCTACTACGACCTTGATGCTCCGATCAGCAAGGAAACTGGTGATCCATTTGCACAATTTCTCGGGAAGCCCATAGGAAGGAAGCTTCGAAAGAAGCGCTTTGTGCCAGACCCGATCAAAGGCCTTCGCTACGTCCAAACTAACGGCTAATGCCTCCCCCTTGGACTCTACTGCCTCCGCCCATCTATGAGTTAAGTAGACTAGAAGATCACCAGCTGATCGACCCCGACGAAAACCGTACTGGCGGTCACTAATCAGCTGGTGATCCTCAAGGTACCTCATGAGCTGGCAGTTTATAATGGCTTCCATTATTTTGGAGAACAAGGAGGTGATGGCGATAGGCCTGTAGTTGGACGGGTCTGAGCGGTCGCCTTTTTTAGGGATCGGGTGCACCAAAGCTGTCTTCCATGAGTTCGGGACTACGCCTTGGGAGTAGGAGTACCGGAAAAGACGCGTTAAAACCGGTGTCAACTCCGGAGCACACGTCTTCAGCACAATGGGAGGGACTCCATCAGGCCCACTCGACTTGTTGACGTCCAGGGAGAAGAGTGCTTTGCGGACCGAGCGCTGTGTAAATCGCACATCCGGCATGGAGCACTCACATCGCGGGATGGTCGGCGGTGTGTTCCCCCCGTCATCTAGAGTCGAGTTGGACGCAAAAAGAGAGTTTAACAGATCGGCTTTCTCCTTTGCGGCATGGGCCAGTGAGTCGTCCTCTCTGTGCAGAGATGGAAGAGATGGCTGACAGAAGTTCCCTTGGACAGCCTTGGCGAGAGACCAGAATGCACGGGTTCCCGAAGGAAGGCGAACTAGCTTCTCGCCAATTCTGCCGATGTGCTCAGACCTTGCCTTGGCAATGACGCTTTTGAAGGACCTGGAGGCGGAATTATACTTCTTTTTTAATGCGCTGGTGTTTACATCCCGAGACGTTGATGCGTCAGCCCAGGCCTGGTAGCACTCCTGCTTATAGCGTGATGCTATTTTACAGGAGCGACCAAACCATGGCTGGGATCTGCCTCCGATGGGCACCACAGAAGATGGAATAAAAAGTTCCATACCCTGAAGTACCACATCAGCAACAGAATCGGCAACAATGCTGGGATCTTCCGGCGAGAAGCAAACCCGCCCCCAAGGGTAGGATGCAAAAAAAGACCGCATCCCGTCCCAATCAGCTGACCTATAGTGCCAAACACGGCGGCAAGCTGTAGATGGCAACTGCGATTGGAGCGTGAGTGGCACCGTACTCCGGATCAGACAATGGTCCGAAGAGCTCAGAGGGGCATCGACGGAGACCTGATATCCGTCCGGATGAGAGGTCAGCAGAAGGTCCAACAGGGAAGGTACATGGTCTTCCACATCTGGGATCCGCGTAGGCGAAGTAACCAGTTTTGTTAGACCATATGCCAAAGCAAAGTCATAGACAGATCTACCCGCATGATCGGTTAAACGAGAACCAAGCCATTCAGCGTGGTGGGCGTTGAAATCACCGAGTATCACGATCTCTGCGGATGGGACCTGTTGTAGCACGGAGTCTGCAGCCATTTGGACGTGGTCTATGAGTCGGTCTGTGTCGGCATTACCGCTATGGGACCTATAGAGGCACCCGTAGACGCGGGGATGGTCGTCGCTGTCTACGCGCAGCCACAGGATGGACAGGTCCGTACCTTCAAGGCTGCCGAGGCGTCGAAAACAGATGTCCTCTCTGACATACACGCAAACTCCAGCCCGGGGCACAAACGAGTGTTCTAATTTGTACCCCGGGTAGGAGAGATACGAAGTATCAGCCGGAGAGGACACCTGTGTCTCGGTAAGAGAGAGCAAGGCCGGCTTAGCTATCTCCAGATGGTAGTGGACGGCGTTAAGGTTTGAATGAAGTCCCCTGATATTGCAGAAACCCACGGTAAGCGTGGCAGGGGTTGCCTTTGTCTTCTTGCTCCGCTTGCCCCGAGCAGGTTTCATCTTGAGCGGAATTTCGCCCCCCCCCCCCCCAGAATACGCGGGGCAGCCTGAGCACCCACGCCCAGGAGTGGAGTAGTTTGGTCGTGGATGCTCAGCGAGGGATTCTCCAGGGGTGCTGGTACCCTCCTGGGGTAGTCTTTTATTTAATTCCACTACCATGTTGATATGGGGGGGGGGGGGGAATGGGGCCTCCGGCCACCTGCACTCACCAAGCGCAACGCAGAGGTAAACCTCTACTTCACGCTGGTATTCTGTGAGGTCGTGGTACCACCCCGGTTCGAGCTGGCCCATCCGAGCGACAGCAAAAGCCACCGCTTAGCTCTAGCACTGTTAAAGTCAAGGTCAAAAAGTAGAGTATTAATTTTAAGCAAATTTGAACTCTCTATAGAATTGGGTCACTAAGTTAATGATTCAATGACCTTGAATCCTTAAACATTAAAAAGCGACGTTGCCGTATGGTTTTTTTAGAATTAACGTGTTGTTATTATATATCTAAAAACACTACGACCTAAGTATTTAAAATTAAACTTTAAATCTTTTTTTTTAGTGTGTTCTTGTAAATTTAGAGATACGAGTAATAAACTATTTTATATCATGTTAAAACCCATAAAAACAACCAATTAAAAAAGTCATACATACTAACCGTTTCCCAGGAAGTCACAAATCGGTAGTTTCGTAAGTTCAATTGTACAAAAATAAACTTTTTTTAACAATAAATAACTTGTCGATTGTTATAGAATCAAAAATCAAAATTACTTGTATTCAAATGTAGTAGGTAAGTAAGTGTAAAAAGTAAAGTATCGATAAACGATAATTGCAACTTATGGCCGCCCTATTTATTACTTTTATTATTTTCGCAATTTTGGAATTTTGAAGCTTGGCATCGCTTCCAGTTCACGCGCAATTCTTCCAGAATATAGGAGCGTTTCGCTGCTTACGCGCATCGTAATAATTTATCGTAAGATATCATCATCATTACAGCCTTTCATAAGTCTACTGCTGAACATAGGCCTCCCCCAAGGAATGCCACAAAGCATGGTCCTGAGCCACCTGCATACATCTACTTCCTGTATGTCTTACCAGGTCGTCACTCCATCTCGTGGGAGGTCGCCCTACACTTCGCCTACAGGTACGAGGCTGCCTTTCAAGAACCTCTCTTTCCCATCGGTTGTCGGTTCTTCGAACTATATGACCGGCCCACTGCCACTTCAGCTTACTAATCAGTTGGGCTATGTCGGTTACTCTGGTTCTACTGCGGATATCCTCATTCCTAAGTTTATCATGCAGAGAAACTCTGAGCATAGCCCTCTCCATAGCTCGCTGAGCGACCTTGAAATTCCTCATACGGCCAGCAGTGAAGGAACACGTCTCAGATCCGTAAGTCATCACTGGCAACACGCACTGGTTGTACAATTTCGTTTTCAGGTTTTGAGGTAGGTATGTCTAACGAGAAGATGTGTCGTAGTTTCCCGAACGCTGCCCAGCCGAGTTGAATCCGTCGATTGACCTCATGGTCGAAGTTGGACTTACCTAGTCGGACTATTAGTCCCAGGTAAACATAATCGTCAACAACTTCGAGCTTAGTGCTCCCAACAACTACCGGCATAGGTGTGACATGGACATTAAACATAATCTTTGTTTTATCCATGTTCATCTTAACCCTTTCGCTGTCCTGTGCACTACATATAGGTCACTGCTATTGTCTTACTATTGTGTTTGAAAACCGGACAGTGAAAGTGTTAAGACCTATCCGTTGATAGACACTATTGAGGACATTGAGCATAGTGCTTAGGTCCTCCAGCGATTCTGCGATAAGTACTATATCGTCAGCAAATCGAAAGTGAGTGATGTACTCGCCATTGATGTTCTTACCGTATCCTTTCCAGTCCAGAAGCTTGAAAATGTCTTCAAATGCAGCGGTGAAGAGTTTCAGGGATATAACGTCACCTTGACTTACACATCTATGCAATTTGATAGGATTCGTACTATCCAATCGTATATCGTATATCGTCCACTTCATTGCAGTCTTCTAAGCACTGAAAACGGTTTTGTAACTCGAGCTGAAAGGTTTCAGGAATTTGAAACAGAGCGCGAGGGGGACAGAGCGTTCGGAATAGTGTCTGGTTCTGTACTCGGATAGCCATCGTAGCCCTACTGTACAAGCACTTGAACACTTCGATATACCGACAATCAACTTGGCACCGCTGAAGGGACTGCAGCACCGCTTAAATTTCGACGTAATCAAAGGCATTCTCATAGTCCACATACGCCAGGTATAGTGGCAAATTGTACTCCTCGGACTTCTGTACAATTTGCCGAAGGGTGTGTATGTGGTTTATGGTGCTAAAGCCCTTTCGGAAACCGGCTTGTTCGGGAGGCTGGAAGTCGTCAAGTCTACGTGCGAGACGTTTCGTAATGAATCTCAAAAACAGCACGTAGACGCGGCTCAGAAGGGAAATCGGTCTACAGTTCTTCAAAAGTGCGTTATCGCCTTTCTTGAAGAACAAGAACACCGCACTTCTGCTCCACACCTCCGGTATAATGCCACCATGGAGGACGGAATTAAAAAATGACTTCCAGTACCTCTGAATGACTTCCAGTACCGGTTTTCCACCCGCTTTCAGAAGCTCCACTGTAATTCTATCCTCGCCTAGGGCTTTGCCCTTTTTAAGATGCTGGAGAGCCATTCTAATCTCTCTCAGACTGACATCCGGGATATCTTCGGAATAGTGTCGGATAAGACTCGTTCTTGGATCGTTACTCACACTTGCATGTGGCCCCAACGATGACGTGTACAACTGTTCATAGAACCTCTCAATCTCACTCAAAATCTCAGGTGCCCCGGAAACAATGCTGCCACACTTGGTCTTCAATCTTGACAGTTGGCTCTTTTTGGTAGATAGATCTCTGGCAAAGACTTCAAAGCCTTGGTTCCGCTCGATCGCTTCTTCAATACAAGCTGTATTGAAGTTGCGTAAGTCCCGCCGTATGCATTTAGAGATATGTCTGTTCAGTTGCCTGTATGCTGTCAAATCTGTTGAAGAATATAGCTTCATCTCTCGTCTAACAGCCATGAGATTAAGAGTGTGATCGGAGAGTTTTTGTGTTCGTCTGTAGCGGGTCTTGCATAACTTAGCTCCGACCGTATGGACAGTTTCCACGAGCTTGTCATTTATATCGTCCACTTCATTGCAGTCTTTTAGACACTGAAAACGGTTTTGTAACTCGATCTGAAAGGTTTCAGGACTTTGAAACAGAGCACGAGGGGGACGGAGCGTTGACTTCATTAGACGAGACCTTTCCAACTTAACGTTAAGGTTCAGTGTGCCTCTAACCATTCTGTGATCGCTACCAGTTTTCACCCTCGCGATCACGGAGTCATCACTGAACAGTTGTTGTCTGGTCGTCATAATGAAGTCAATCTCATTTTTTGTCGAACCGTCGGGGCTTGACCAGGTCCACTTTCTGTGTTTCAAAAAAAGTGTCTGTGTTTCAAAAAAGAGTTCATCATAAAGAGTCACTCTTTCTCCATGAAGTCGGCCAGCAGCTGGCACCTTGGATTCCCTTGCCCTATTCCAAATTTCTCTACTTTCAACTCATCGTTCTCTCTTGTGCCTAGTTTTGTATTGAAGTCTTCCATTAACACCGTTTATTGGGCTTTGGAGGAATGCATGGCCCTAGAGATATCCTCATACATTTTTTCCGCCTCCTCATTGGGGTGTGCCAAGGTTGGTGCGTAAACCTGTATGACCTTCAGCGAAAACTGTTTGATGATTCTGAGTATAAGGTACGCAACACCCGTCAACACACTCTCAATCTTTACAACGTTGTTAACGAGAGACTTGTGGACGATAAATCACCTCCTTGGGACAGATGGTCGCCCTTCCGGTGATAGAGCAAGTTGCCGGATTCAAGGATTACCGTGTCCTCCATCTCTCTTCGGACGTTGGATAAACCGATAATATGTCAGCGTAACTTGTCTAGGCTCCAGGATCTTTTCGTCAGTCCTCAGGGTACGTGCGTTGTATGTTACCAGGTCGAGTCGTCTAAGGTGGCAACCGAACCTCGTAGCCAGGTATAGTGGGGCCGCTGGGGACTGGGGGCCGTTTATTAATGTTATTGCTCATGAAGGGTATTTGCCATAGTTTCCACGCTTGGCGAGCGGGTTGGCAACCGCAGTTTTTCTATTGTAATTTTGGCTATTATCAGGAAGATGCTGCTGCCCATCTCCTGCCTGTTTCCTTTCGTCGCCTTTTACGACACCCACGGGAAGATATGGGGTAGTGGATATTCTTGACCGCCACTACACGGCATAATTGGTTAGATAATTATCGTATTATCGTAAGATTGCAGGTGGCCAGAGGCCCTTTTTACTGGAAATGAGGCATTCCATCTTAGTCCTCACGGGTGACAACGCGACTACATTTTGACTTGTAATTGAGGATAGATGTAGATGTCTATGGGCCGCAGCAATTACTTACCATCAGGTGGACTGTGTGCTCGTTTGTCACCCTTATCCTATAAAAAAAAATAATTGGTCCAACAATTATTTTATGGTGAAATAGACACTTTTTAGTTAATTGACTTTGTGTGTGTAAATAGTGATTTAAGTACGTTTATTTTTATTATTTAACTGTGATATTGAAACTACTTGAATTTTGTTGGCGGCGGAAAATGCCAAGATAATAGCAATTTTACAGTGAGGCAGAGTAAACAGGCATGGTTTTATTGTATGGCGAATGACGCCAAAATTCAGCGTTAACTCTGCGTACTTATCGTGAGAGATACGGCGCAACTCGCGTCTGCCTTACTAGCGTCCGGAAAATCCTAGGTGCTGTCAAAAGAATCAGGGAAAATCAGCGCATAGTGCTCAACACTCATGAAGGAGTTGCTCCACGTCACTTTCCACCCTCGTTCAAACAACGAGTCTTAGACCATTTCGATCGGAATCCAACCTGCAGCCTAAGACAAGCTGGGCGTGTGTTTAGAGTGAGGCATAAAACAATACACCGAGTGCTGAAAAGGAACAAACTACGTCCTTATAAATATGTTAAGGTGCAGGCGCTGCTGCCCCGTGATAAGACGATTAGAGAGTCTTACTGCCACTGGGTACTGGAAAAAATGTCTCAAGACCAACGTTTCCTAACAAATGTGTTTTGGACAGATGAAAGCACTTTTACTCGAAACGGCATATGGAACCGACAATCTATGCTTTACTGGAGCCATAAGAATCCCTATTTATTTAGGGAATCAGATCATCAATACCGATGTTCCATTAATGTTTTGGCAGGCATTCAAGGAGGTCAAATAATCGGCCCTATTTTTATTGACGGAAACCTGAATGCACAGAAGTTTTCAATATTCTTAACGGACCAATAACAGAATATTTAGAAGGATTGTTTGTGGCAGCTTATCAGAGGGTATGGTTCCAGTTAGATGGAGCTCCTCTACACTCCGTACTCCTCGCGAGAGAGCGGCTTAACACCATGTTCGGCTAACAATGGATAGGACACTATGGCCCTCGCAGGTGGCCAGCTCGATCGCCCGACCTCACTCCTCTAGACTTCTTTTTATGGGGCTTTATTAAAAATGAGGTGTACTCAAAGATATCCGAAACGGAAGATGAACTGCGCAATCGTATTGTTGCCGCCTTTGACAAATTAAAAGCCCGGGCTCTGGATCCTGAACGAAAATTGTTGAGCAGGCTTCAGGACAACATTATGCGGCGATGTAACTTGTGCATTCAAGAACGTGGCGGACATTTTGAAAATTTTAAAATTTAGAGTTCCATTAAATTTTGCTACTAATATGCAATAATATTTATTTTTTTTCAGTTCCATTTTCGC
The DNA here is from genome assembly GCA_033319125.1 of Parnassius glacialis. Taxonomy (NCBI): domain Eukaryota; kingdom Metazoa; phylum Arthropoda; class Insecta; order Lepidoptera; family Papilionidae; genus Parnassius; species Parnassius glacialis. Next base: position 11,618,868 of record JAVANC010000026.1, on the reverse strand, counting down.
GAAATAAAAAAGTGGCGGTAAATACCTAAACAGTTTAGTGAGTAAGTTTTTATTTCGTCGCACATTGCCGACAGTAACGCTGCCTGGCGCCAACCGCCATGCCGCCCGCGTGCAACGTTGTCACTCTTCCAAGTGTTCAAGGTACGATGTCTTAGCAGAGTGTTTACTTTTACTGAATTTATTTTGTTTGAATATTTCACTTTTTTATTTTACGGATTTTAATTTAATATTTAATTTTTCTACACTTTCATGGACTAGTATTACTTGTGGTTTCATTTATTACATATATGTGGGACCCCATTCTGTATATATCATATTCTATTAAGAAAACATACGTGGATAGATATTAGAATATTTAAAAGTAACTTCGTATGGAAGTCACTTTAGGAGCAAAGAAGTGATATCTATCCTGTAAACCGTATATCGAGTTATCCGGCACAACAAATTGCAGCGTCTGAAATTTTTAGAAGCGAATATTTCAATGTCGAGCGTTTTTCTACTCCATTTTTTCAAGTAATAAATGTCAGACAGTATATTGTTCTCATCAACATAGTGCCATTGCTGAACTGAATACAGTATTTTGAACACACACAAGACCTAAAATTGTTTTACTATATAAACTATTTTTATTACATACACCAACATTTTCTAGTGGTGATATTAGACAACTATATGAAACAAGACTTTTGTACAGGCTTAATGAAATCTAAGGCAAAGGATTGGTAAATGAAAGGCTTGAAAATCATTTTAACAAAAACAACATTTTTGTTTTGTTTTTCTAATACCTAATTACCTATTTATTTTAATATTTTATGTTTAAAATATTATAAGGTTCCGAGACATAGCTTTGTATGTGTGTTAGGTGGCGTTGAGGTGATAAAAGGAAACTCGTATAGAAGATGAGCAGCAGCTTCTTCATACATGGTTTTGGATATATCTTTGTACATTTCATCCACCTCGTCATGGGAATGTGCCGAGGTTGATGTGTAAACCTGTATGACCTTCAACGAATACCGTTTGGTGATTCTGAGTATAAGGTACGCAACTCTCATCCACACACTCACAATCTTGACAACGTTGTTAACGAGAGATCTGTAGTCGATAAATCCGACACCTGCTTGGAACAGATGGTCACCCTCCCGGTGATAAAACTAGTTGCCGGATTCGAGGATTACCGTGTCCTCTTCGCACCTCAGTTAATGTTATAATATGCCAGTGCAACTTCTCTATCTCTTACTCCAGCTTCAGAATCTTTTCATCAGTCCTCAGAGTGCGTGCGTGTATGTTGTCAAGTCGAGCCATCTTAAGTGGCAATCAAAACTCCACCGGAGAATCTTAGCACACCCTGCCCAGCCGTTACCATGGTCGCCACCGAACCCAGGAATAGCGGGGCCGCCGGGGACTGGGGGCCGTTTCTTCGTAACTTTCATTTTATGGGGGGATATTTTCCATAGTTTCCACGCTTGGCATGCATGGTGGCAACCGCAGTTTTTATTGTAGTCTGGCTATTACCAGGAATATGATGCTGCCCGTCTTCTGCCTGTTTCCTACTGTCGACTTTTACGACACTCACGGGAAGATATAGGGTAGTGGTATTCTTAACCGCCACTACAAGACACGTTTATCAATTAGATACACGATAACTTATGCAAAATTACTTTATCTTTTAACCTCAAAGTAAAACAGTCAATCAATCAATTACCCTATACAGACTAAATATGTATACCCCGGCATTCAGTGACATCACAAATTTATTTAAAGTACTTGATGAACTGAACTGAAGAACTTGATTTGGCGACTGCTGAAAATACATTGTCCTCTCCAAAGTCATGCTTCAAACCATGTTACTGAGCTACCCACATTCATCAACTACCCATGTTTTATCAGGTCACCGCTTGCTTTTACGAAGCTGCTACTCTATAACCTTTCTTTTCCATCAGTTGCTGGTTAATCGAACTATACTGGGTTTCATATATCTTCAGAATGCCTTGCTTACAATATTAACAAAATAAATTCAAAGTGTATTGAGAAATGTAATATTATTTTAAAAAATATTTTTTAAATGACGTAGTCACTACAACCAACAATAACGCTATTGAAATCAGGTGCTTGTTTTATCAATGTTATAAAAGTAAGTAATATGAAACTTATTATTAAATTTAAGGGAAAATGTTAGGCGACTGTAAGAACCTTCCAAAACTAACAACCAAGCTAAAGGAGTGCTCCGAAATAACGTCAGTCATTTATCACGAGAGGGGTCAGGCCGCTGGGAGTTAATACTGAGTGACATGCGACGGGTCCCCCATACACCTATAAGTAACGATATGTGAGTCCTGTCTGACAAGACGACGTGTACGAAATATTTGACCTAGAATTGCTTTGTCTTTTATTTTTTACACTAGGTCTTACATTTTATTTGAAAAAGTACAAGCCTTATTTTATTCTAGTCATCTACAGGAATATAATTTAACGTAAAGGTCATTTGAAAAACTGCAATAATCATTTTTAAATACGGATAAAGTCAATAGCGATGAAGGTAAGTTGATAAATATTAAGGAAATAAAAGAATACTTTTTACACCCTTTGTTGCAAATTATAGAAAAGAAATTGTGAGATGTTTACTTACTAAGAATGTGTGGTGACTAGGGTGGAATGTCTTTTTTCTAGTAAAACAGGGCTTCTGTTGTCTATACACATAGCATTTAATACTGCAGAGTTAAGCTGCTATTTTACGCTAGTGCTCGTAATCTGTGTGATACGAAAATCGCCTTGGTAGGTCCAGGGTTAAGCGTTCTACGTATATTCTAGAGTCCGCGTGTAACCTGGGTTCGATCAAAGCCAGCACCAATGAAATATTTGTTAGTTGTAGTTTTAAGTGTTTGTTAACCACGTGCTCAGCGGTAAAGGAAATCATAGTGAGGAAAACTTCATATCTGTGAAATAAAATATTGCTATGATGAAGTCACGCCCTGAAATAGCTAAGCGAATTAATTGGTCAATGCCTCTCAGAAATGAGCGGAGGCCTGTACTCAACTGTAGGACCTCTATGGACAGTAATTTTACTTTTACTATACAAATACGTAATTTGTGATTCGAGTTACTTAGCTTCGAAAGAATACTTAAAATATTACATTTGAACTACCGCGTAATGCTAGCAGTTGAACTTATATCGTACTGTATTAACAGTGGTAGAGCCAGGCAGCAGCTTTTGCTGTCGCATGGATGGGCCGGCTCGAACAGGGGTGGTACCACGACCTCAACGAATACCAGCGTGAAGTAGAGGTTTACCTCTACGTTTCGCTTGGTGAGTGCAGGAAATGCATCTGCATTTTGATCTGTAACAGAGGATAGATGTAGATGTCTATAGGCCGCATAGATATATATATATATATATATATATATATATATATATATATATATATATATATATATATATTGGACTTAGAAATATAAACAATCTCAAAATTGTTACCACAGTTTTATGTTATGTTAGACAAGACTGAAGATTTATAAATATAATAACAGTAACTTGGCGTAAAAACTTTCTGGGGCAGAACGCCATGTCTTGTTGAGCTGTAAGACGTGATTAATGACTGTGATAATCATGAACTCAGATCTAAACTATTTTCCTGTACCAATATAACTTTGCACAAATGGAACTTTCGACAATCTTCTTTATGATATGATAGCAACACGATATTGCTTTCTAATACTTTTAGGTAAGATACAAAAATATACAAGTATATGGATAAATTTGAAAATAAATCATAGTTATGTTAAAGACACATCTCACTAGATAAATTAATCCTTATACGTACGAGGTAAATAGAAAATACATTTTACATGCATTACCTTGTGCCGTATGCCTTGTGGCAGCGACAGAAAAGAGACCATATACTCATATCTGTTAAGATTTTAGATATTAGAAAAGTTTTTATTATCAACTCAGGAAAAAGATGTGCCAGTCTTAATAAGGCTAATGCTATAGTCGCGATTTAGGGTTTTAAAATATACTCAGTTTATTGATATTGTTACGAGCTTGTGTTCAAGACAATTAAAAGATGCCGAGTGAATTACCAAAATTGACACTTTAATTACAGAGCACTAATTACAACTTACACCACACTAATAATAAAACACAATTGTACTACTGATCACTTTAGTTCGCAGTTGTATCGTTTCGAAGTATTCGCTTATATTGCTAATTCAATACTGTCTCGGTCGCGGTCTATATAGCGGCCTTATATAGAGCCTCAGATAGTTTCCAGAAACTTCTACTGTAGAAACATCTAGAATGCTCGAGTACATATCGGTCCCGATTGACTAGGTGTCGATAGTTCCAGAAATTTCTAGAAGATTTTGACTCTCCTAGTTCCACTACTCGATAATAGAGGGCGCTATTGGTATTATTTGTGGTGTGCAATGACATTTCAGTAGTAGTAGTAATAGACCGGACATCAGTAGAAAAATTGTCGTCTGTACCTTATGTCCTATAGGAAATATCTCCGATTTTTGTCATTGAGTCTTAGTGACATCGTCAAAAAGTCAAGACGCATTCGTTTCATATATTTAAAAAAATATTTTAAAAGAAAATATGCCCGGTTGTGCATTAAGATATTGTAAGTCACGATATGGAGCAAAAATTAACGTGATTTCGGTTTATTATCGTAAATATAACATATATTTACCGAATAATCTTTAAATCTTATTATTTCTAGTAGATTGTTCTAGAACATTTATTTTTATTAATAATATTATATATAAATAATAGTAATAAGCGCCCTCTGTTATCCAGTATGCGCCACTATTTGGCTACCAATTTTAAAGTTAGTGATTGCCGTCATTTATCAATTGGGATTATCGATAAAAAATATGCAGGATGCCGATTTAATCCTTTACAATATTTAAAGAGGTAAAACAGTCAACGATACTGTACCCATACCAACAAACATGAGTAGCATATACCAACTATGCTAAGTACCCTACTTTATGTCGCTTACCTTACCGTGGCCCATAGACATCTACATCTTTGAGGCCTAAGATGAAATGTCTCATTTTCAGTAAAAAGGGTCTCCGCCTCTCTACACTCACATATCATACACATCAGCTTTAAGCTATTATTTTACGCTATAGCCTATGAGAGCATGATTTTTTTCCGGTCGAGCCGACCAATTCGTACTACACCCATAATATCATTGCCGCTTAACGCTACTACGTAAAGAACTCCTGCTTGTCAGCAGCAAAGCAAAATAATACTTAGTGATAAAGCAGGCGTAGTAGTTGCTAGTACAATAGCGTGCAGTATCTGCCGTATAGCGGCGTAATCCTAGTTGGTTTGTTAACAGTTATAAGGCGATTGTAGGTAATCTGTACGTAACGCTTTGACTACTTTAACCAGCTTTATCTTTAAGGTTTACACTGCTGATCGTATGAGGATGCTATTAAGAGGGCAATGCTTGGAGTTTCTCTGCATGAAATAATCCATAACGATGATATACGCAGCAGAACCATAGTCACCGCAAGATTGTCATAATATGACTTTGTGAGTACCGATGAAAATAAAAGGTTTAGAGTGGCAGCGAAAAATTGTGTTTTGTGGCATTATTTGGGGGAGGCCTGTGTTCAGCAGAGGAAATGTGAATATCTGTAGCGTAGTTGAATGGTGATGACTATGAGGAAGGGATTCAATGGCATGGCGAATTTATAGTACAGGTAAAGATTCCAACTATTTTGACAGTATTAGGGAATTAAAAAACACTTTGTGTTCATTCTTTATCTGTAAAGTACTAGAAGCAGATGGTTAAAATATAACTAAATCAAAGGAAACATTTGTTTTGTCTGGATACATCTTTAATTAAACTTAAAGTCGACGGATCCCGAAGGAATCTATTAAGAGAATCTACAACGAGTATAAAGAATTTGCTAGAAACTGTTAAGTAAAAAATCATTGAAATGCCAATTTTATTAGTTTAACATTTTACTGACTTTTGTTCAATTTAAAAACGCAATTTAGTTATTTTATGAATTTATCAGAATATGATAAACATGTTTACAATACCCCGGGAGTTAAGTGGCCTTTGCAGATTTGGATACATTAATATGCCAACACCAGACAAGGAAGGGTTAAAGGTGCGTTGTCATCCGTGAAATATGATGGAAATAGTTTTCTAAAAGGAACATACGTCGGTGACTACTTTATAAAAATCACTAGTTTAATGAGTTTCTATAAAAAGGCGATACAAAATCATACTTATAATAATATACTTATAATAAAAGGTAAAAACTAATTATAAAAAATTAGAGCCATGGTAGCCCGGGTGCTAAGCGCTCGCTGTAAATTTCCCATTATGCGATATGCGAACCCGGGTTCGATCCTCGTCGGCACCAATTAAATTGTTAATTGTGATTTCAAGTGATGATTTACCACGTGCTCAACGGTGAAGGAACATCGTGAAGAAACCTGTATGACTGAAAAATAAGAAAAAATACTTCGAAGATATTTGAAGTTCGCCAACAGCATTGAGGCAGCGCAGTAGATATTTCCTTGTCCTAAAATCCTCTCAGAAATGAGAGGAGGCCTGTACACAGCAGTGGGGTTAGCTGAAGCTCTAACTTTAACTACAAACTAAAAAGAATTAAATTACTAATTCCTTTTATACTTATTAATTCTTTAAAGACAGCTTTTACTTTTATTAAAAGTTGGACTACTCGTTCGTCTAGTAGTGTTGAGCGCGACTATTGATCATGTGATCCCGGGTTCGAATTCCAGATCAAGCGGAAAGCTAGGAAATAAGTGCTGCCCGCAAGCTTCGGAAAGCAAGTCAAGACGTTGATTGACATGTATCGTAATTCTTATTCTACAGCAAAATTTTAAAAATTGAAAAGCCTAAGAATATTAATATTATAATATAATATATAATAAAGACTCTTTTATATAATAATCATAAAAAAATATAAAATATTTATACAGCCTAGTTATTCATATTTGTAATATTCTAAGTTATTAAAGAAGATATAATTAATTTCCGCAAAGTACAGCTTGTTTCTAATATTAAAAGTTGCCAATTCTATACATTCACAATCCGTGTTTTAACTGTAGCACAAAGGCTGGAAGATAAAGTTAGTCCCAGTTCTCATTTAACTTACTACCTTATAAAGACTGATGCACTGCAACTCACACAATAACAATAAAAATCTTAAGTATAAAGTTAATACATCTTGAAACCCAATACTGTCTAATGTGTCTTGGTTTATATATCGATTTTAATTCTATAAAAATATTCTTATACGCATACATGATACAAGAGTGAGGTTAATACCATCTTTTTACCTATTTCTGCCACCAAGCAGCATTAGTTACTCGATTAAAAGGGCAAGAGAACCAATATAATGACGTACATTTCACCTCGTAACTTCCAAAAGTAACCACGCATTTTAACCTATTTTGTTTTCAGGTTGCAGGTGATAATGCCTTAGCCATAGCAGGCCTCTGTCACTCTTGCTATCTGCGTAAAATAATTACCTACAATCGCGAGCTGCCCCAGAGATAGATCGCAGTCAGGGCAAGCACGCTCTATACGACTGAATTTTAAAGTTTTTTTAACGCTGTTTACGTAAATATTTTTTTTCACTCGGAAGCTTCGTGTGTTAATTGTTTGACACACGAACCTTAGGAGAGAATTCAACTTTAGAGGTAAAATGGGCCGATAGGGCGCTAATCGTCTCATTGGCCTCCTCAGGCGAGTCTATTTTGTCCGATTTTTCTATGTGCTGGGAGGTCGTAGACTCGAGTTTGACCTCGAGTCTACGCCAGTCCACGATGGTTTTGGTCTGAAAGACCTCACCTGCGGGCTGGCCCAGCTGCAATAGGACTGGTCTATGGAGCGAGTCTAGTTCCAGTATTGTTTAAATTGATAATATTGACAAACGGATGTCTTTGAGTATCACTACGTCAAGGACGTCCGGTTGATGACTGGTAGCGAATGGGTAGCGTGCTGGAGTTTTTTAAGTATAAAATTAAACGTTTCTACATTATAAATGTATATTTTAGCACCGAGTTTTAATACATATATGTGGAAATTATTTAATTATTTTTAGTTCTTTGAAGTTGGCTTTTGCATTAAAATTTTAATTTAATATTTTTATAACTGGTAAAAGTCAATAAAGATTAGTTTTTAGCAAATGATTACAAATAAGTATAAATTCAAAATGTTACTTTATGTTATAATAATTTATTTATTTATTTATTTAAAAGGACAACCAACAAGACGAACACTTATACATGGATTTTAAGGTAACATGAATATCAAACTAAAGCTAAGCGTCATCTTAATTATAGGCTGCCACGGCATGCAAATATGGACTATGCAAATTAAACTTAAATAGGTTAGTTAATACTAAGCAAATTAATACTCAAACATTTTAGTCCTTATTTTTTATGATAAAGAAAATCAAACAATAGATATACTTGAGAAACTAAACGAGAACGAAACTTGAGCTGAGATGATAATATTATTTTTCCTACACTTAAAGGCTGTTTCAATTTAATTCATTTAAGTAATATTATAATTAGTCCTTAAACTAAGGATATGTATTAACTTTTTATAATAAATTAAAAATAATTGCAGGTTTCCTTTTCAGTTGTTTAATTCCGTTTTGTGCATAACTTTTATTACCAGCTAAAGAGGCCGCCATATACATTTTGGTATGTTATTATATTAATTTCGCTGATTTATTAAAATATTATAAATAGATTCTATCTTAAAGAAATGTTAATAATTAATACTAGGATAAGTTTGGTCGGCTTGCGGTCACGGATTAATAACCAATCAATAAAAGAACAAATTTTATTGAACCAATTTCATTCCAATTGTTACCTGGCCGTCAACATGGTGGCTATAATAATTCATCATTGTTGCCATATGGATAACCGCACGATAGTTAATTGTACCCTAAATAAACATTTATAATATTAAAGTAGTCGTAGATTTCGTATTAATGTTGAGCGTAATATGAGATAAATAAAGTATTATGCGGAATGACTTAGTATGCCGCGTGTGGATATGTATATTTAAACGTATATAGTATACATCACAGGCTTAAAAGAAAAATGTGCAACCAAACGAAATATAGGAATTTTGATATTAAGGAATAACGGTATTTCGTTGTTTTTTTGAGAACACATGAGACTAATTACCAATGCAATCAGGCAATTTTGATTATTTTATCAAATACAACTTAAACTTCCGCTCCACAGACTTTCATGTAAGAAAAGTGTTGGTAGGTTTTCACGGCACGGTTCTTTGAACAATGTCCTTCAAAGGGCTCTTATCTCAATAAATGTTTCCTCGGTTTTAGAGCCTTGTGGAATATTTAGAGAGGATGGCAAGAGACCCGACGGTATGACATTGGTCCCTTGAGAGATAGGTAAAGCCCTAGTGTGGGATGCTACTTGCGTAGACACTTTGGTAGCCTCTCATCTCAGGGGTACCTCGTTTAGAGCCGGGGTGGCATCAGAGGCATGTGAACTAAGTTACGCAAATATTATTCTCTGAGAGATGACTATATATTTGTGGAGGGGGAGGGGGGGTATTGCGGTCCGTTGGGTCTACGTGCGGTGAAGTTCCTGCAGGAACTCCATCGGCGACTGGCCGGTACTGCTGGCAATAAGAGGGCAGTTCTTTTCTCACTCAAGGGCTAAGCAAAGCCATTCATCGGGAAAACGCAACCAGCGTTCTTGGCACGATACCGCAAGGAGTAGGACTGTATAATAATTAAATTAATAGTTTTAGTTTTTTTATTATAGTTTTTAATATTGTATATAATAAAACTTAAACTTGACTAAATAAAACTACTTTTACGAATTTTTATCGCGTTTAAAACTTATTTTTATCAATTACTGACGTTTCGAGTGCTTTCCAGCACCTCAGTCCCCCCCGTGACCATAGGTGCTGGAAAGCACCCGAGACATCGGGAATTAATAACAGGCAAAGCCGGATCAGCTCTTTAGTTTGTAATAATTCTATTCATAGTGGTCCTTATAAATGCTAATTATTTCCTAAATTTTTTCTCTGTAAACACAAAGATGAAACGTGACGATGGACAGGCTAGCGACGGTACGACCGAACAAATGGACTAAAATTTGCTTAATATAGCATGTTCCTTCGTTCATGTCAAATTATTAATTCATGTCCGATGACTTGACATGCTCTTATCTCAAGATTAATTATTAAAACGACAGTCAGCTTTGTGTAACTACGAGGATCTCTTAGGTTGACATTACATGACAAATTCGTATGACATTACCTTGGCGGGCTTCACATGTTTTTTTTGTTGGGTTTCCAGACGATCTTTATCTTTACCGCCGATCACGTTTTCCACGTGCTCTCAGGTCTCAGTCAACGCTTAAAATTAAACTTAAATTAAACTTAAAATTTACATTTTCACTGAAGCAGCCGAGATCGAATCCAGCTGCTGCTCTTTCATTTACTTAATCATTTAGTATTAAGTATGCTTTATTAATGAAGAAGTAATTTAATATACCCAATATCCAATATATATATATATATATATATATATATATATATATATATATATATATATATATATATATGAGTAATGACACTAATTTATAACGTGCTGCTGAGGCTGAGCTGAGGACTGACGAGACGATCCTGGAGCTGGAAGAAGAGAAAGACAAGTTGCGCTAGAATGTTATAGGATGATCCGAGGTCCGATGAGACATGAAGGACACCGTAATTCTCAAATCCAGCAACTTGTTCCATCACCGGGAGTGCGGCCAGCTGTCCCAAAGAGGTGTTGGATTTATCGTCCACAAGTCTTTCGTTAACAACGTTGTAAAGATTGGAAGTGTGTCGACGAGGATTGCCTTATACTCAGAATCACCAAACGGTATTCGCTGAACATCATACAGGTTTACGCACCAACCTTGGTATATCCCGATGAGGAGATCGAGAAAATGTATAAGGATATCTCAAGAGCCATGCTGAGTTTTGAAGGTAGTGGGAGACTTCAACGCAAAACTAGGCACAAGAAAGAACGGTGAGCTAAAATTAGATAAATTTGGAATAGGGCATTTGGAACCTAAGGGGCCAGCATATGGTCCAATTCATGGAGAAAGAGGAACTCTTTATGATGAACTCTTTGTTTCAGAAGCTGTTCAACAGAAAGTGGACCTGTTCGAGCCCCGACAGTACGCCGAAAAATGAGATTGACTTCATTACGACAACAAGACGGCAACTGTTCAGTGATGTTTCAGTGATCGCGAGGGTGAAAACTGATAGCGACCACCGAGTGGTTAGAGGCACACTGAACCTAAACATTAAGTTGGAGATATCCTCCTCGTGCTCTAGTCCAAAGTGCCGAAAATTTACAGCTCGAGTTACAAAACCGTTTTCAGTGCCTAGAAGATTGCAATGCTGTGGACGATATGAATAACAAACTTGTGGAAACTGTCTATGCGGTCGGAGGTAAGGTCTGCAAGAACCGCCGCAAAAGAATACAAACACTCTCCGATCACACTCTTAATCTTATGGCTGTTAGACGGGAAATGAAGCTGCAGTCTTCAGCAGATTTGGCGACATACAGGCAACTGAATAGACAAATCTCCAAATGCATGCGGCGGAACTTACACATTTTTAATACTGCTCGTACTGAAGAAGCCACTTAACGGAAACAGAGCTCGAAAGTCTTTGCCAGAGATCTATTTGCCAGAAAAAGCCAACTGTCGATGCTGAAGACAGAATGTGGCAATATCGTTTCCCAGAAACGTGAAATTTTGAGTGAGATTGAGAGGTTCTATGCGCAGCTTAACACGTCATCGTCGGAGCCACACGCAAGTGTGAGTGACGATCCAAGATCAAGTCTCTGAGCAAGATTAGAATAGCTCTCCAGCAACATTCAAACGAGAAGTCCCTGGGCGAGGATGGAATTTCGGAAGTTTCTGAAAGAGGGTGTAAAACCGATACTAAAAATCTTTCAGAAGCTCTTTAATTCCGTCCTTTATGGTATCACTACTCCAGAGGCAAATAACAGAAGTGCGTTGGTCTTGTCCTTCAAGAAAAACGACAAAGCTCTCTTGAAGAACTCTAGACCGATTTCCTTCTGAGCTACGTTTACGTGCTGTTTTCGAGAGTCATTAAGAATCATCTCAGATTCGATGACTTCCAGCCTCCCAAACAAGCCGGTTTCCGAAAGTTTAGCACCATAGACCACATATATACCCTCCAGCAAATTGTACAGAAGAACGAAGAGTAGAATCAGCCACTTTGTCTGGCGTATGTGAACAATGAGAAAGCCTTTGCTCCCGTCGAAGTTTGGGAAGTGCTGCAGTCCTTCTAGCGGTTCCAAGTGGACTGTCGGTATATCGAAGTGCTAAAGTGCTTGTATAGTAAGGCAACGATGGCTATTCCCGTACATAACCAGAGTACGAAACCTATCCATCTGCAGAGAGTTGAAAGACAGGGTGACGTAATATCCCTGAAACTCTTCACCGCTGCATTGAAAGAAGTTTTCAATCTACTTGACAGGAAATGATACTGTATTAACATCAATGACGAGTACATTACTCATTTTGGATTTGCCTGCGATATAGTCCTTATATAAGAAACGCTGAAGGAACTAAGCGCTATGCTTAATTACCTCAATAGTGTATCCCAACCGATAGGTCTTAAGATGAACATAGACAATACAAATATCATGGGTAATGTCCATGTCACTTAGACTTGTACTTGTTGGTAGCACTAAACTCGAAGTTGTTGACGAGTATGGTTACCTGGGACAAATAGTCCGACTAGGTAAGTCCAACTTCGACCGAGAGTTCAATCGATGGATTCAACTTGGAATGGCAGCATTTTGAGACGTGGTCCTTTATTGCTTGCCGTATGAGGAAGCTCAAATTCACTCAGTAAGCTATGGAGAGTCCTATGTTAGGCGTTTCTCTGCGTGATAGACTTAAAAACGAGGATATCGATAGAAGAACAAAAGTAACCGACATAGTCCAATGAACTTGTATGCTGAAGTGGCAATGGTCCGGCCATATAGCTCGAAGAACTGACAACCGATGGGGAAGAAAGGCCCTCGATATGCAACTGGTGCAGGGCGTCCCCCACTATATGGGGTGACTACCTGGTAAGACATGCAGAAAGTCAATAGGTGTATTGTCCAAGGTGGTGTTTATTATTTGGTGTGTATTTGTTAAGGCAAGTATAAGAGTGGTGTTGGGTTTAGTAGTGTTAGATTAACTTACAATGTATTTACTTGTGCGTATGAAAATACACTACCCTCTATCACCCTGTATGAGTAATAAGAGGTCAGAAAACTCCTAATTTAGGTGGGATCGATGTACTAAAGTAGCCATGCAGTTTGGATCATCGTGGTTTTGGCAGGTAACGTGTATCAAAGGTGTATAAGGAGTAACTTAAATTTATCAAAGCATAAATCGTAATTTACTACTATAATATTTGCATTATTATAAATAAAACAAATTATCTTTTAGTTATGATGAGTAGATTAATTTAATATTTTAAAACATTTTAACGTAAACGACTATTGAATTTTAGAATTAATAAAAATTTTAACTTAGCATCAAAACTAAAATTTTTAAAAAGATATGAAAGCAAACGAGACACGGTTATACGGCATTATTTTATTAAATATAATCTTTTGAAATTTTGGGTTACCTGGAATTGACAGGTACTATAGTTTCAATGAAGCGAATTATCTGAAAACCGTATTTAAGTTAATTAAAATAGTTGTATCTAAAAGTTCCCCAGCACAAGTCATTAATGTATGTCTCGATATTTTATTCAAAATAATAAGATGAGAAATTATTTTTGATATATTTTTTACAATCACATATATACATATTAATTAAATTTCAGTCTCTGTCTGTAATATTGAAATAACTGGATTTTATAAACTCAGGTTGTTATTTGCAATCTATTAAGACATAAAATACCATTTAAAAAGTATATCTGTCTTTCTTTCCAGGCTAATCTTCGAAAGGACAAAACCGAAAGCAATGAAACTTTATGAACACATAGAGAGCATGCCAGGAGTGATCTAAGCTATATTTTATGCGAATGACTTATATATTTTTAAGAAAACGAAAAATTGATAAAATAAATGATGTATTAAATTGATATTTACTTGAATTTGAATAACGCCACATTAATAGATCCTATCTAGGCAAAGCCGGAGAGGGTCACTAGATGAAAGTAAGGTTCACTACAATATAGCTTCTCTGTAAAGAACTTTATTAATGGAATCTTTCCCGCTGAAAGCGTGCAATAATTTGTCATAATTACTTACACAAATATCCACTAACCTACATCATCCTGTGGGTGTTGTAAGAGGCGACAGAGGGAATAAAAGCAGAAGATGGGCAGCAGCGTCTTCCTTATCACGAGTATAAATAAAAAAAACTGCGGTTTCCAATCCACTTCCTACGCGTGTCAACAAAGGTAAATATGTCTCTATAAGGCAATCTATGGTGAGGCCTTTGTTCAGCAGTAATAAATAATAATAATAAAGTTTATTCTTTTCTCTCACAAATTTAGTAATTAACATAAACATACAACTTAAAATTAATTTACTACAATCAATTTGTGAGAGACTGGTGTCCGTACTAGGATTCCCTGTATGACAGATCACCAGCCCCCACCTACAGACCAATCTATAATAATCTAGGTAATATTAGGTGTATGACAAACAATAAATATACGAAAAGCAAATGTGTGTGTGTGTGTGTGTGTGTGTGTGTGTGTGTGTGTGTGTGTGTGTGTGTGCGTGTGTGTGTGTGTGTGTGTGTGTGTGTGTGTGTGCGTGTGCGTGTGCGTGTGCGTGTGGGTGTGCGTGTGCGTGTGCGTGTGCGTGTGTGTGTGCGTGTGCGTGTGCGTGTGCGTGTGCGTGTGCGTGTGCGTGTGCGTGTGCGTGTGCGTGTGCGTGTGCGTGTGTGTGTGTGTGTGTGTGTGCGTGTGCGTGTATGTGTGCGTGTGCGTGTGCGTGTGCGTGTGCGTGTGCGTGTGCGTGTGCGTGTGCGTGTGTGTGTGTGTGTGTGTGTGTGTGTGTGTGTGTGTGTGTGTAGGGTTTGGGATTTATTTCATGATTTTAAGTAATTCCTCAGTCGTTTCATAATCTTGACTTAATAGCCATAGGGTTACTATCTTTTTGCATTTAAATTTGGGACATGTATATATGGATAAAATGGAATTAATTTTGTTGTATAGATGAGAACCCAAAAAGCAGAAGAAGTTATGTGTATAACTACTTTTGTGTGGACTTTAATAGGCTGTAACGGTAACAGTAACGGTAACTAACCCACAACTAGTCGTTAAATAGTAGCTGATATGGAGGTTACCAGCACCATGCTTACAACGCATAACGCTAAGCAAAACGCGACTATTTTATCAGTCTTTGAAATTTTTGAAACACAATTCATGAATGCACTTCGTGCATGTCTTAACTGAAAGCAATAGAAACGGTAAATAGAACCGTACAATATACTTTTAGGGTTCCGTAGTTACAGAACAAGGAATTCTTATAGTTTCGCTATGTCCGTCCGTCCGTCCGTCCGTCTATCCGTCCGTCCGTCCGTCCGTCCGTCCATTCGTCCACGGGTTTGCTTAGAGACCCAAGGTGCTACTAATCTGTAATTTGGCATAGTTATAGATATTAATCACGCCTAGAAAACTATGAAATAAAATCTTAAAAACATTTTTATTTTAGTTACTTCCCATACACGTAAATGGAGAATGATTTTTTTTACCCGTCTGTATTCTGTCATGTTGGGTATCGTTGGATAGATATTTTAAAAACACTGGGGGTGTGGAGCAACAAATCCATAGAAAATGACCTAAAACTAGCTGCATTATAACTTTGTAATATTATTGTAAACTGTTAGAAATAAAAAAAATATGTGTAGAAAACGACTTATATGTATTACTTACTACTTTCACTTATTTTTTAGTTGGCAGTTATTGTAGGCCTCATACAAATTATTCATACAATCATAGAGAATTACGAATGAATCCGTGTGAGGCTATATTATAGCCTCATACAGATACATTCGTCATTCTCTTGGTTTACGCGGGCGACCTCAGTATAATTTAGAGCAGTGGTAGTTTACGTGAAGGTTTGAATACGGTCATATACTGTTATATCTTAGGGTTGCATAAGTGTGATTTGAAAATAAGTTCTTCATTTACGATCTTCCTATTTGGGCACAGTTTTAGTCGCGTAACCTTACCGCGAACTCACTAATTACGCTCATTTATTTATTTATTTATTTATTTATTTATTCATTATCAAGAAAATGTTTTTTTGACAGGCAACTACGGAACCGTGAACGTATGAACGTGGCCTGAGACGCACTTGGCCAGTTTTTTTTTTATTTCATAGAACAAGTGTGACAGAGGAGCCACGCGGCAGCTTTTGCTGTCGCACGGATGGACCGGCTCGAACCGGGGTGGTACCACGACCTCACAGAATACCAGCGTGAAGTAGAGGTTTACCTCTGCGTTTCGCTTGGTGAGTGCAGGTGGCCGGAGGCCCTTTTTACTGGAAATGATGCATTCCATCTTAGTTCTCACGGGTGACAACGCATCTACATTTTGATTTGTAATGGAGGATAGATGTAGATGTCTATGGGCTGCAGCAACCACTTACCATCAGGTGGACTGTGTGCTCGATTGTCACCCTTATCCTATATAAAAAAAGACATACAAACACACAGTTCACCTGACTCTCATCGGGTGGACTGTGAGCTTAAATAATTAAATAGTAAAATAATTTTAGCTCTTATTGTGTGTTCAAAATATTGTATTCAGTTTCACAAAGTTACTATGTTGATGAGAACAATATTTCTTCTGACATTTATTACTATAAAAAATGGATACTCCAAAAGGCATCCAAAATGCTCGACATTGAAAAATTCGAAACTAAAAATATCAGACGCTGCAATTTGTTCTGCCAGCTAACTCGATATACGGACGACCTACATGAGACATATCACTTGTTTGATACCTAAGTGACCTCCACACGATGTTATTTCGAAGAGGTTATATCGAGATATTGTAATATCCATATGACCAAGTTCGTTTGTATATTTTATAGAATCAGTGTGATAAGCACACAGTCTACCTGGAGGTAAGTGGATGCTGCAGCCCATAGACTTTTATCTACTCTTGATTATGAATCAAAATGTATATGCTTTGTCAACCCTGAGGACTAAGATGGAATGTATCGTATACATTAAAAAGAGTTTTCCTACGCAGAACGACCTAACAGTATTTTGAAGTCTTGCAGTAGAATACTCGGGCTTAGATTTATTTTTAATAGTTATGGGATTCCAAATAGATGAATGCACCAAGCCATCTTCTGTACTGAAATAAGATTTTTCTTAACTACATTACCCTCGCGAATTACCCTTAGTAGGAATTTCTGTTTTTGTAATTGTTTAACCTGAAATTGACAACGACAGTTTCAGTTATGCTGGCGGGAATAAAAGTAGGAAGTAGTAGGAAATTGTGGTTTCTCGCATACAACAAAATATAAGGTTTTAATTTAAGACAGCAGGGCGGCAGAAGCCACCATGTCAAGTGGCTACGTAAATTCAATAGTCACAAATAAATCTTTAAAAAAACATACCCACCCAACATATACATCGGGTCCGTGATAAAAATTTACTTTCCAAGACGCAGTATTATACCAACATATAAACGTATAGTTGGAAATGACCCTACTTTGTCATTAGCCCGTAGAAGTCAACTACTTTACATGGGCCTGTTTCAATGCAGGGAGGACTAGCGGGTTGACGATTGCAGTACCAGACAGTTTACACTTGTAACGCTGTTTTCCGTCGACCATCTGTGTATTTTACGCCTGGCGTTTTTGACATAGTTATGCTACCATCCACTTTCATTGAAAATGGTAAACGAGGGCAATCGCTGCCAGATGCATCATACTGTGAGCAGGAACACTACAGCTTTACTTTTGCATATTTTTTATTAATATTATGTGAGGTATTAATAAAGTTTTCCTGTCTGATCTGAAAGTGATAAATATACATAAATATTTTATTTATTTTTTATTATCAAATTGTGTAATAAAGAAAATTCTTAGATTATCGACGGGGCTATTCCTTTTCATTAATAATATTCTACCATTGGTCTCTAAAATGATAAATATATTTAATTACTAGTTCATATTGTAGAGTTTTGTCACTGTTTGACTCTGTGTCTTTTTATAATGACTCAAAAAAATCCCGAAAACTCTTGGTCATGGAAAAGCAATTTCGACCGCACGTGGTGAGGAGTCAGCACTAATGAACGCTCAGCTATAAAAATCTATATGAACAGAGTAACAAACTTAAATAGAGTAGTATGTA
This sequence comes from Parnassius glacialis, assembly GCA_033319125.1. Classification (NCBI taxonomy): domain Eukaryota; kingdom Metazoa; phylum Arthropoda; class Insecta; order Lepidoptera; family Papilionidae; genus Parnassius; species Parnassius glacialis. The sequence goes on along the minus strand of JAVANC010000026.1, from coordinate 11,600,462 downwards.
TGGCCAAGCATTCGTTTTCGTTTAGTGCAATTCTCATTCAATTAATTATGCCGCCTGATTGAACCGTAAGAAAATGTAATGGAACAGTAAAAACGAAGAACCCCTCCTCATTCCCTAGTCCCTGAAACACAAAATTTCTGTGATGTCGACGACACAGTCAACAGTTTATTTTTATTTAAAAAATGGTGGCAATTTAAATACATAAATTACATGTAAATTAATCCCGATTTGTAACAAAAATTTGTAGTTGTGCCACAGCCAAACGCTACAAAGTTAAAAAAAAACTCAGAGTATAAGGAATATTCGAAAGATTGGCTTAAGATATTATGATTGCCGATTGTTGGGCTCAATGTTAGATAAAAATTTTCCTTCATTTTAATTTGGAATTTTAATTTACTCACAACATTGCACATTCATTTGAGTTCGCAATGGAATTTTTACAAACTACAGATTCACGTTGACACTTTGATAGATAGCGCTAAGTGCTGCTGTTGCCAGTACATGAATTTAGTTGCGTGAATAACCACAATATTCTGAAAATTTTGCTATATATTCAGAATATATGCTTACATCGATTTTTAAACTAAGTACAAATGTTGATGTTTACTTGATTGAAGTAGGTGGTGCTGTATAAATCTGATAACACTTCTCCTTGTTTTTGTCAGCCCGTAACAGTCCAGGGAAAAATTCAGACAATGGAGCACCTTAGCAGGTGCAATAGGCAACGTAGTACATACCAGAAGTCTAGCAACATTAGCACTGCTCCCCATCTTCGTTCTATGTATATCTCATATATACCATATTATAATCTATACATGTTTTTCTAGTGATGGTGGGCTTGACTGCTCTTTGATTTTGTGGTTTTGGATTTGAATCCCTAGTCGGGCCAAAATCAGTTATTGTATTGTTCCACCAAGAAAAAGCAGTAGCAGCCCGAAGTCAAGAATGTAATTCTAGAAGGTGTTTCACCCCGTGCTTTGAAAAAAAGTAAAGTCGTTAGTTCTGCGCCAGATGTTTCCCCGACTGTAGAGGACTGCCGTCCCTTTGGAGTATGAGAGTGAGTGAATAGAGATGCGCAATGATTCTCCTGAAACTCCTTCAAACATTTATTTTAACCTGTATCAATATATTATACTATAATAAAACAGGTAAATTTATACATTAGACATGTTTTTGAACATATTTATTGCATTCTTTATAGATATAGAAACCGGAACATATTTGATGATTTTTTACATGTATGTCTGTTTGAATAAAACTGTTTTTTACGGATTTTATCGCGTTTATTTTATTATTTTTATTCCCGACGTTTCGAGTGCTTTTCAGCAACCCATGGTCACGGGGGAGACTGAGATGTTTGACGTTCCGATGTCACAGTTAGCCCGGCTACCTTCAGTTTTTTTTTTAATATTAATTTTTGGTTCGATTTACGCAGAATGAACTTACAGTATCCGGAAGTCTTACAGTGTTATGCTTGGGTTTGGATTTAATTTTGTTAATTATAGGATCCCAAGCAGATGGCAGCACCCATCCATCTTCTCTATTGAAATTAGGATGTTTTTTTAATTTCAATAGCCTCGCGTATCATCCTTGGTAGGAATCGGTGTTCTTTTGCAAGGATTTGTGGTCTATCAAATCTGATGTAATGGCGGGGACGATCTTGAACATGTTCACAGACTGCAGACTTCCCAGAGCGTCGGTGCTTCACGTCAGCTATATGTTCTTTCACGCGGGTTTTAATGGATCTTTTTGTTTGTCCTATGTAAGAGAGACCACATTCGCAATCAAGCTTGTACACTCCTGCATCTTGTAGAGGGATATTACACTTGACGGATGGTAAAAATTGACTAATCTTCTTCGGCGGCTTGAAGTATGTTTTAATAGAAGCTCGCTTCAAGATGTAGCCAACCTTGTCTGTGACACCTCTGACATAGGGTAGTACAGCAGGCACACGCTCGACTGTGGTCGGCTTCACTCGGTCACTGTGACGTAGGCGCGGGACCCGAAGCTTGTTGTCTTGCAATACTTGCTCGACGTACTGAAGCTCGGCGGCCAGATGTTTTCTGTCACAGATCCCTCGTGCTCTCTGAAACAAAGATTTTCCCACGGTAGCTAACTGTGATGGATGATGGTGCGATTCACCATTTAAATATCGGTTAGTATGGGTCTTTTTTCTATACACAGTATGACCAATAGTGTTATCAGGATTTCGGATGACTAAAACATCTAGGAAAGCTAAAGAATTGTTTGCCTCTAACTCCATTGTGAATTGTATTTAAGAGTTTATGGAATTAAGGTGGTCTAAAAATGCAGTTACTTTGTCAGATGGTAAAATTGTGAAAGTGTCGTCTACATACCGCTTGTAGAATCTTGGATTTACAGGAGCAGTAAGAAGGGCTTTCTCCTCAAAGTTCTCCATGAATATGTCGGCGACTATGGGAGATACAGGTGAGCCCATCGCCACTCCATCTACTTGCTTGTAAAACTTCTCCTTCCACAATAGATAGCCAGATGTAAGGCAGTGTTTGAGTAATACTGCATATTCTGTAGGCATGTTGTATTCTTCTAGCTTCCTGGTTACAATTGAGATGCAGTCTTCAATAGGTAAGCATGTAAATAGTGACTGAATATCAAAACTGATCATAGTTTCATTGTCAGCAAGATGTAGGTCTTTTATCTCACTAACAAAATGGTACGAATCCTTTGTGTGTGCTCTAGTTTGTCCTCTCAGTGGTGACAGAATTTTTGCTAGGTGTTGAGCCAACTTATAAGTTGGTGAATCGATTTGGCTCACTATGGGACGTAGTGGAGCGTTTGGTTTGTGTATTTTCGGTAACCCATATAACTTCGGTGCTTAAGTACACGGTGGTATTATCAAGTTTACGTCGAGATTTAATTTTTCGGAGTAATTCTTTATTAGATCGCTAGTTGTTTTAAGCACATTGGTTGTAGGGTCTGTTTTGACCTTTTTGTACGTACTTTCGTCCGATAAAAGTTGTTGTATTTTCAAATTATAATCTGACGTATCCATTATTACCGTAGCATTTCCTTTATCTGCACGGAGAATCGTGAGCTCTGGTCTGTTGCGTAAGTTGTACAACGCTTTAATCTCGTCTTTGGGGGGATTTAGTTTCGGCACTGAACTACGACGTAATAAGGACGAAATGTCTTGACGTATGGCCTCAACATCTTCCTTTCCCACATTGTTTTTATACAGACAATCCTCCACGTTGCATATAATTTCCTCATACGGAATTTCTTTCGGTGTTATTGCGAAATTCAGGCCTTTCGCTAATACTTTTAATGTAGGTTCGTCCAGTGTTTGTTGTGACAGATTATAGACCGTGCGTTATTTATTGTTTGTGTCTGTGGTCAACGGTTGTGTATCGTTTCTACGTTGACATGGATGTTTGGCATTTGATTTGATCGTTAATTTTTTTTTCCTACCAAGGATGATACGCGAGGCTATTGAAATTAAAAAAACATCCTAATTTCAATAGAGAAGAAGGATGGGTGCTGCCATCTGCTTGGGATCCTATAATTAACAAAATTAAATCCAAACCCAAGCTTAACACTGCAAGACTCCAGGATACTGCAAGTCCATTCTGCGTAAATCGAACCAAAAATTAATATTAAAAAAAAACTGAAGGTAGCCGGGCTAACTGTGACATCGGGACGTCAAACATCTCAGTCCCCCCCGTGACCATGGGTTGCTGAAAAGCACTCGAAACGTCGGGAATAAAAATAATAAAATAAACGCGATAAAATCCGTAAAAAACAGTTTTTATCAATGTGTAGTGTTCGCGTAAATATAAGAAATCATTATGTATGTCTGTTTGTTCCTTTGAACACAATAGGCTCTGAAAAATAGTACATTTTGATGTCACTTGAAAAAGTTATAGCGTATACACTAGAAAAAATTGATCATCATCATCATCATCATCATACAGCCTTTCACAAGTCCACTGCTGAACATAGGCCTCCCCCAAGGAATGGCTCAAAACACGGTCTTGAGCCACCTGCATCGATCGACTTCCTGCGTGTCTTACCAGATCGTCACTCCATCTAGTGGGGGGACGCCCTACACTTCATCCGTCGGTACGAGACCGCCACTCGAGAACCTTTTTTGCCCATCGGTTGTCGGTTCTTCGAGCTATATGGCCGGCCCATTGCCACTTCAGCTTACTAATCAGTTGGGCTATGTCGGTCACTCTGGTTTTACTGCAGATATCCTCATTTCTAAATTTATCACGCAGAGAAACTTCGAGCATAGCTCTCTCCATAGCTCGCTGAGCAACCTTGAGCTTCTTCATCCGGTTTGCAGTGAAGGACCACGCCTCAGTTCCATAGCTCATCACTGGCAACACGCACTGGTTGTATAGTCTTATTTTCAAGTTTTGAGGTATACCTGACGAGAAGATGTGCTGAAATTTCCCGAACGCTACCCAACCGAGTTGAATTCGTCGATCGACCTCTCGGTCGAAGTTGGACTTACCTAGTCGGACTATTTGTCCCAGGTAAATATACTCTTCAACAACTTCGAACTTAGTGCTCCCAACAACTACCGCCATAGGTGTGACATGGATATTAAACATAATCTTTGTTTTGTCCATGTTCATCTTAAGACCTATCCGTTGGGAGACACTATTGAGATCATTGAGCATAGTGCTTAGGTCCTCCCGCGATTCTTCCTTAAGGACTATATCGTTAGCAAGTCAAAGGTGAGTGATGTACTCGCCATTGATGTTGATACCGTATCCTTTCCAGTCCAGTAGCTTGAAAACGTCTTCAAATGCAGCTGTGAAGAGTTCCGAGGATAATACGTCACCCTGTCTTACATCTCTGCAATTGGATAGGTTTCGTACTCTGGTTCTGTAATCGAATAGCGATTGTAGCCCTACTGTACATACACTTCAGCACTTCGATATACCGATAGTCAACTTGGCACCGTTAAAGGGATTATAGCACCGCCCAAATTTAGACGGAATCAAAGGCTTTCTCATAGTCCACTGACTGTGTGTGTGTGTGTGTGTGTGTGTGAGTGGCTTTTTAAAACAGGACGTAGACGCGGCTCAGAATGGAAATCGGTCTGTAGTTCTTCAAGAGAGCGTTATAGCCTTTCTTGAAGATCAAAACCACCCCACATCTGCTCCACGCCTCCAGAGTAGTACCACCATGGAAGATGAAATAAAGAGCTTCTGATGGACTTCAAGTACCGGTTTTCCACCCGCTTTCATAAGCTCCGCTGTAATTCCATCCTTGCTCGGGGACTTGCCATTTTAAGATGCTGGAGAGCCATCCTAATTTCGCTCAAATTGACGTCCGGAATATGTTCGGAATAGTATCGGATAAGACTCGCTCTTGGATTGTTACTCACACTTGCTTGTGGCTCTAACGATGACATGTACAGCTGCCCAAAGAACCGCTCAATCTCACTCAAAATGTCAAGTGTCTCGGAAACGATTTTGCCACAGTTGCCTGTATGCTGTCAAATCTGTTGAAGACTGCAGCTTCATTTCCCGTCTAACAGCCATGAGATTAAGAGTATGATCGGAGAGCTTTTGTGTTCTTCTGCGGCGGGTCTTGCAGAACTTAGCTCCAACCGCATGGACAGTTTCCACGAGCTTATCATTTATATCGTCTACTTCATTGCAGACTTCCAGGCACTGAAAACGATTTTGTAACTGAACCTGAAAGGTTTCGGGATTTTGGAGTAGAACACAAGGGGGACGGAGGGTTGACTTCATTTGACTAGACCTCTCCAACTAAACGATTAGGTTCAGTGTGCCTCTAACCATTCGGTGATCGCTACCAGTTTTCACGCTCGCGATTACGGAGACAACAGGAAACTGAATATACACTATAAACTGAAAGTCAAAAAAACACCCGACCCCGACTACATGCGTATGGGTACACAGGGCAGACAATAGATAATACACATGGACATACGTCGATGAAGGCTATCTCATAAAGTTATCCGTACAAATTTTTGAATTGTTTATGTGTGCCCGGGACCTCATCATATAAACATATCCTCAAAGTCGGTGTACTTATAATACTAATGAGAAACCTGAGCCCACCAAAGATGTGTAACGGCACCCGATTTAAAAGGAAGTCTATGCAGCGAAAAGCAATGATAACGGTAGCCTAATACTCCGCAGGTGCTGGAGAAGATGTTTTAGTCCCTCGAATTACATTCATAAAAATAAGTTACAGCCTACAGACGTCACACTGCTGGGCACAGGCTTCCTCTCATTTATGAATTATTTAGAATAAAAAGAAATAATTATGAAGAAATGTCCACCGCGCTGCCCTAATGCGTGATGGCGAATTTCAAATCGAAATATTTTTTGCTTATTTCTTAGAAATGCAGTTTTCCTCATGATGTTTTTCCTTCACCGCCAAACACGTAATAAATTAGCATTAAAATTGCAATTAACAACTTCATTTACGAAATGTATGTCAAGCGCTCATTCCCTGAGCTACCACGGCTCTTTTCGTTTTAAGCTTGCTCAATTTCCTGTCAGCGTCTGCTTTGCAATAACAATTAATGAAGCCTAAGGACAGATCCGGCAAACACCAGAAATGGCTACTTAGACCATAGTCATTTTTTATCGCATGTGAGTAATGCTGTCAATATTTTTGTGTTCCAAAATAAGACAACTTAACAGACAATATCGTGTATTCATTTCATCAATATCCATTTCAACAACTTGTCAAAAGGTTGATAAACTTATGCATACTGTAGATATGCTTCCCCTATAGATTTTTAAAGATTTTTAAAGTCGGGGGGTCGTTACCACAGGGGCGGGGGGGGGGGGGGTTAGTCGCCCCCTCTCTCAGCGTGTCAATAGGAACCTTACGGCCACTCAGCGGTCAGCTAGACCCTTCTCCCCCCCCCGTTAGCTGAGTGGCCGCGACTGGAGCACCGCCCTCCCCCCCTTTGGTCGGTGCTGGTACTACCGGGTTTCTGCGACCTCGTATTTGTCCCGGGCCTCGGAGCCGAGGTTCCCCGAATCTCCCCAGGTCAGCCCGTTTTGTGAATTCCAACCACGGGTAATCGAGATGCCACCGGAATGCCGCTCTCGGGACCCCCGGTTCGGGTGCCGGGCCGACAGAGGCAGCTCCAGATAGGTAGCTGCCGCCCTAGCTCCCACCACGGCCACCTTCACTGAGCCTTTGAGCCGTCAACAGTCCACCTGTCAAACTGTTCTATTGCCGACGGCCTCAGTGAAGGTGTACAACCCGAGCGGCGACTGCTTAATGGTTCGCGCTCTATTTGATTCGGATTCACAACGCAGTGTGTCCTCCACTTGGTTGGTGGGAAGACTAGGGCTCCCCTGGATCTCTGAATCACGTCCGATTGTAGGTATCGGAGGTGCTGAGCTTCCTGCTCCTAGAGGACAAGCGGAGTTGGTGTTCAGCCCTGCCAGCGAACACCTTCACATTTTAGTCAAGGTAAATGTCCTTAATGATAATGTAGGTTTTCTCCCTAACGTTCGTATAAATGACGTTGTGCGTCGGGTTTGAGACCGGCAGACCTTCGGTGGTCCCAATCTGGGCCTATAGATTTGTTGCTGGGGGCCGACGCGCGGGGGTTCATCTTGTTAAGCGAGATACGAGCCCTACAGCCCGATGGCTTGTCAGCCATGTCCATGTATTTGGGAACAGCTTCTATGGACCGGTTCTGTGGTCTCCACCTCCTCAGACGGCCGACACGCTCTCTGTTGTGGGCGTGTCCCTTTTGGATGTCGTCCAGCGGTTCTGGGAAATTGAGGAGCCGCCACACGCGGGCCGGTTCAGCCCTCTGGACCGTGAGTGCGAGCTGTTCTACCAGAACAATACCGGCCGTCGTGTCGACGGTCGTTTTGTCACTCGCTTACCCTTTCTTGACCCACGGCGCCCTTTGGGACAATCTCGTACCCTGGCCAAAAAGAGGTTGCTCTCCATGGAGCGCCGTATGCGGCGCGACCCAGCCTTTCGCGGCAAATATGTAGACTTCGTGCGCGAGTATCAAGATCTGGGTCACATGTCACCGTCCAACTTCGACTGGCGGTCACAGGAACACTACTTCCTTCCCCACCTGCGGTTTTGAGAACCCCTGGGAGTAATTCGGGTAGTTGTTGACGGCTCCGCCCCCTCGTCAAATGGTGTGTCTCTGAATCAGTGTCTCCACTCTGGTCCTAAATTGATCAAGGACATATCCGACATTTTGACCCACTTCCGTCGGCACCAAGTGGTTTTTGTAGCCGAAATTCGGATGATGTTTTGACAATCAGTGGTCCATCGTGATTACCGTCGATATCAGCTGATATTGTGGCGCGAGAAGCGCAGCGATCCGTTACAGGTGTTTGAGTTGAACACCACCACCTATGGACTCCGGTCCAGCCCGTATATTTTCATGCGAACCCTCCTTGAACTAGCAGAGAGAGCGTCTAAGATACGCTCGGAGGCTTCTATTTTGGAGACTTCGATCTACATGGACGACACCTGAACGGGCGCCTCCACCGTCGAGGAGGCTCTTGTCTTGCGAGACGAATTAATTGCCATCCTGAAGTCCGGAGGTTATGAGTTGCGCAAATGGTTGTCGAACTCCCCTCATATTTTGACGGACCTGCCAGGAGAGCATCAACAAGACCCTCATCTATTTCAGCACCCTGAAAATCCTAATTTGTTGACTGTGCTGGGCATTCAATATCAGCCTGTTCAGGATACCTTCACGTATCGAGTAAAACTCGATCCCCTTCTAAACCATTGTCCAAGCGCTCCGTGCTGTCTACAGTAGCCCGCACCTTCGACCCTAATGGATCACCCCGGTTATCTTTTTAGCTAAGTGCTTTCTTCAAAAGCTCTGGATATTCGGGTTGGGTTGGGACGAGCCAGTTAGCGAAACTCTCTTGCGAGAGTGGCCCTCCATTGTCTCCTCCCTTCCGGACATTAACCGGGTCTCCATGCCAAGGTGTTTCCTCCCTCCAGGGAAATGCAGGGCTATCTTACATGGATTTTGCGACGCCACTGAGAAAGGCTATGCTGTTGTCGTATATTTGCGGACTGTGAGCTCTTCTGGCCATACTTTCGTCCATCTCGTACTTGCTAAAAACAAGGATGCTCCCATTAGGTCCCGCTTAACTATCCCTAAATTGGAACTGTCCGGAGCCGCTCTTGTCACGCGACTCCTCAACCACGTTCACTCGTCTTTGACGGCTGTAATCGACATTACGGACGTCTACGCTTGGTCGGACACAGAGAAAGTACTTTGTTGGCTCAGAGCTGCACCTCACAATCTTGAGGTCTTTGTGGCGAACCGCGTGTCTCAAATCCAGAGTTTTGAGACTTCCCCAAACTGGAGACATGTCCCATGGGAGTTGAATCCCGCAGACTGCGCTTCTCGCGGATGTGAAGCCCCCTCGTTGGTTGACCACCCGCTGTGGTAGGATCCCAGTTGGTTGACTGAGTCTCAGTCATTCTGGCCCCAGAATAAATACTCCAAACCGATTGAATTGCCTGGCCTACGAGCCCGAGTAGGAGTGGGCAAGAATAAGTCCACTCGGGATCTCTCCTTTCTAGAACGGTACAGCTCTCTTGATAAGCTCTTAAGAGTGACTGCTTGGTTACGTCGATTTGTCCGCAATTCGAGAGAACCGTCCAACCGAATCTCTGATTCCGTTTTGTCCCCTAGCGAGCGTCGTGAAATTTTAATGCATTTGACCCGTATGGTCAAAGCGGAGCATTTTGAGCCCGTGATTGAAACCTTGAAGCGGGGCTTCGTGATCAAGGGCGCTCTGGCCCGTCTGAAACTCTTCCTGGACGACGCTGGGATGCTGCGCGTTGGCGGACGTTTGAAAAATTCTCAACTGCCGTACGGGGCTCGACACCCGTTACTGCTCCCTATGGACGGCGTCTTTGACCGGTTGCTGGTAACCCACCATCATGTTAAGAATGCTCACGCTGGGTGTAACGCTCTTTCGGCTATTTTGCAGCGGGAGTTTTGGATTTTGGCGTGCCGACGCACCATTCGGAGCGTCATCTTTAAGTGCATAACATGTTATAAACTGAAGGCCACCATATCGCAGCCTATGATGAGTGACTTACCACCCGACCGCGTCAGGGCTATCCGACCATTTGCTGGAGTCGGAACAGACTTTACTGGCCCCTTCCTCGTCAAGTCCTCCAACCTTCGTAACGCGCGTTCACATAAGGCCTATCTGTGCGTTTTCGTGTGCCTCTCCATTAAGGCCATTCACTTAGAACTGGTAAGTGCCCTCAGCACTGAAGCCTTTGGGGCCACGCTGGGCCGCTTCTAATCGCGTCGCGGTTTGCCGGACCTGATCCGATCTGATTGCGAAACGAATTATAAGGGCACGGATAGATAATTGAAAGAGGTCGTCGAATTTCTGTCCAACAACAGGACGTATTTAGGTACACCGATGCCCAAGAAGGGCATCCAGTGGAAATTCGACCCTCCGGCTTGCCCACACTGGGGCCGTATTTTTGAGGCGGTGGTTAAGGTTGCAAAAACGCATCTCCGTCGCGTTATTGGCGAAACTATTTTGACGTTTGAGGAGCTTGCCACTGTATTCTGTAAAATTGAGGCGGTACTCAACTCTCGGCCCCTCTGTCCCCTCTCGTCCGATCCGAATTATTTGGAGGTTCTAACCCCGGGATACTTCCTAATTGGTCAGCCCGTGTACCCCTTCAGGGAAATTAACTCTTCGCGTTTGAGCAGATTTGACCTGCTTCAACAGATGACTCAGAGTTTTTGGCACCGATGGTCTCTGGAGTACCTACATCTTTTGCAGCAGCGCATTAAGTGGTCTGACAAGACGGATCCTCCTCGGGTTGGAGACCTCGTGTTGGTTGAAGAACCCAACGCTCTGCCTGTGTATTGGGGCCGCATTGTTAAGTTGTCGTATGGATCGGATGGGGTGCCTAGGGTGGCCGATGTTTTGGTCGAAGATTCGGTCGTGCCGTCGCGACCCTGTCCCGTTTATCAACCTACTCGCGGACATAAGTCCTTATGTCTGGGGCGGGGGTTTGTTTAGGAAAAATATTAAACATTTGAAAATTGAATTCCCGACGCGCGCTCGACGCGTGCATCGGACGTTACCAAGGGCTAAGTCAGGTTACACATACACACCTTCTCGCACACTACTAACATACACCATACCTACCGCCTGAACGAGCCTTGTGGCCAGTTTTTGCTTCTGAACCAGGTAAGTCGCATTAATTACCTAGTCCTTATATATTAATTATCCATAGGAGTTTTGATATTGTTTTTAATACTTGGTTAAAACTGCCAAGAAGAGACACGAAGGCATTGTCTACAAAATCTAAACTATATTTCTGTGAAGATCACTTTGATGTAAATATGACTTAAATTGAACTATCGATTAAACATAACAAAACATTATGACATGATAGGTACCTATTGCGAGTCAAATTTTGTAATAGATTAGGTTAATCGCTCGTCTGTACCGCCTTTTGTGGGCCATTTTTATAACCCTTGCAAGTGCAGTGCAGTGTTTTACTTAATTCCTGTTTTCTTCTTTTATTTGGGAATAAAGACATAGTTTGTACTCAGACCAAATAAAAAGTGATTTTTATTTCGTCTGAGGTCAAAAAATATAACAAAATGTTTTTCTCACCTAAGCTTTTATTATAATATCTATAACATTAGTGCTAAAAGCGTAGTAATAAACTCGCTTTTACGAATCCGTCTTCCATGATGCCTTTTCAATAAAATTCGGAATAAAAGTCAACAAACGTAATGATCACTTGAAAAATTTCGAAATTAGCTAGTTAGTACACAGTTAGTTAGTTCTTTGAACCAGTGACGTCACGACGCTATCTTATATGGCGGACATCGTTTTGCAGATTTGAGGCACAGGTAAAAAAAAATTCTTTAAATTGAAATATAAAATTTATAACGCATTTTTATAAATAGAAATCAATATTTCTCGTTTACTTTTTACAAAATCTATCATAAAAATATATTCTTTGATTTTTTTTTTACATGGTGTGAAATACCCTATTGTAAGAATAGCGAGCCTATTCGGGAATAGTTACTAATCACCCCTTTCGCACGTAATATTTTAGAGGCGCATAATATGTATATCGTTGGTATTACTGTTAGTGTCAATTGCAAGCTAATTTTGTCAGACATATATTATGTTTTTCTTTTTCCTCACTTACTTAACTCAAAATAATTAAAAAAAATAATATACACAACAAAACAAAGACATCCAATAAAATTTCCATTATCCATTACAGTCTTTAAAATTCCACTACTGATAAACTCGAAATTGACACTTGTTGACAGATATAGCGAGTATACATGATAATAATATAACCTTTTACATCATCCCTTAAAGGAGCAGTATTTTATTTGCGGAGTTTTATATTTGTTCGTCATTCACTCTGCTACTCGTGTTAAGTTATTCCACGCGTATGTATACTTTAGATTACATGCAAAAATAATACATCAATTTACTCGATATTTACATCGTGAAATATTTTATCTCTAGTATACTTAATTGTGTAAAAATCAATATAATATTTAACGAAAGAAAGCTAGGAACTTTACGAAAACAAAAGAACTTTTTTTTCTTTTGAAAGAAATAATAAAACAACAGAATCTAGGACATAAAGCTCTTTGCTTCTTTTAAATTGTTAGTAATTGTCTAAACTTTTTGGAACACAACATATCAAGAAAAGTAATATCTTTTCTCTTAGCTCGAGATTCAGTGGTACATTTTACTTTATATGTGATAGAAAATGTATCAACAATTCTTATAATTATTATTCTTTGAAAAGTAACAGTTCTGGCTGCAACATTATTGTTATTCTCTTTCTTTTTTATGAATTCTTACTTACAATTATAATATTATAATATGAGCCGTGGTAGTTCAGGGCTCGCTGTTAATTTCACAGTACGTGAGCAACCCGGGTTTGATCACCATCGGCACTAAGGAAGTTTTGAATTGCAATTTTTAGTGCTGATTTACCACATAATCTGCAGTAAGGGAAGACATCGTGAGGAAAACTGCATGTCTGAGAACTAAGAACAAAAATATATTTCGAAGACATGTAAAATTTGTCGATACGCTTTAGAGCAGCGCAGTCGACACTTCCTTGCCCTAAACACCTCTCAGAAATGAGAGGATGCTTGCGTACAGGATGTTTGTGGTCCATAAAAGTTGTAATAAAACAATATAAATAAAAATAAATGAAGATGAAAAACAAAAACCAACAAAAACAGAATAGGCATAAATGTGAATAACGGAGAAAATACGAAATGTTTGTTAAAATATAACCGATGGAACTCGTTTCGTTTAATCATGACGGCGAACGTCCCTGTTTATTTTGCTTATTGAATTACCTTCTGTAAAAATGTTATTAATGGGACCGACATTTTTCGTTAATATTGGGGGTTTAGTGGAAGGCGTCGTGCTGTGGTGCTCGCTGGTGAGTGTAAGTATTCTGTACGGCTTATGTCGCCGCGGATACATTAATTGCCGCTGCTATTGATCACCTGATGAAAGTAAATTTATCGTAAACATTGTCTTAAAAAATATTTGTAAGAATACGTGTTAAACTGATTAATTGGTTGCGAAAAATGCCGGAAAACCAAAGAATGACTGACGAAATTGAAGTAAAGCAAAATAGTTATGAGACTGAAGAGAGTATTTAAGTTTAAATGAGCATTGGACCGTGCCAGAGGCTGTCGTGCAGGTCAGTATATGGTGCCCTGGAAAGGCGAATGGTGTCCCGAGAGTAGTGCCTCATTTCTTGAAATGAAGTTCCTACTGTATTTTTTAATGTATTATTTTATGTGTTACAGTAGCACGTGTGATATGATTACATGTGTGCGAGTGTGAGGAGAGTGTGTGCCTTGCTGGTCGGAACGGACAACTAGGTCCAACTGTAGCATGGCCTGGTTTCGGTAGAAGCGTATGCGCGTATACGCAGGCGCTATCCCGGAGCGCGTATGCCGCACATGGCGGTGCCTCGGAAGTCTTACACTACATATGGGTGCGTGGAAATCGTACACTATGTGTGCGCGGAAGTGTTATACTCTGTATGCGCGGAAGTCGTGTTCTCTGAACATGCATCAGGCTCTGTCCTGGCAGGCACTCTCGTGGTTTAGGTTTTTCTCGTGGTTCACGTGGTTAACGTGGGATCTTGCAAGTTCAAGTACGAGTAAGTGGGAGATACTTCGTATGGAGATGTATGCATACTTTTAAAAGCGAAGTGCCTTATCATAGTCTGCGGTATGAGAGCCTATTTCCGTTTGAGGGCCTCGTATGCGTGATGGAGGCAAGGATAGGCAACTGTGTATGTTGTCCTGATTATTAACAACTTATTTTTCACGCAGATTACAAAGAAGACAACCCCAACGATCACGTTGACGCTCCAAGTGCGTGGTGCGGCGCGACGACTCGCTGATGCGAGTGCGGCACACCCTGTGTTGTGTTCTTTTAGCCACGTGCGCTAGCCACATGGTAGATAAATATGGCGTGTGCTTGGTTTTTTTAATAGCTACTTCCGCTTGCCTTATGCCTGCCGCATCGGCAAGCATTGAGCGACATGTTGGCGTTTGCTATGTGTGCAATCCCAGCAGTACTAATCATTATGTACTGAGTCGAATGTCCTCTCATCAAAGATTGTGTTGTGGCAAAAGTGTAAATAATATTGTAAATTTAACCGGAAGCGCCCATGTTAGTATGCAAACTACCCCACAAATACTCCCATGATCAAGTGAGGAAGTTCCACGATCATCAAGTTCCTCGAGAATTAGATGTCATAGTTGATGATAGCGGCAGTGAAACCAAATCTGATAAAGAATGGCTGGTATACTTATACTTGAAACTTTAGACCGCACCTCATGAGTAACATGTGGCGATGGGTCTGCAGGGAATCGTTGGTGCGATTTCTAGCCTGTGTTGGTGCACAGAGCCCCCTCATGTGTTGTAGCATATGTGGCAGCAAATATGTGGAGAATCATTGGTGCGATTCTGGCATATGGACGGCAGATATGTAATGAATCGTTGAAGCGATTCTGGCCTGTGTTGGTGCACATATTTCAATGAAAGTTTACGAGTTGAATATGCATTGCTTATGAATTATGGCAAAGAGTAACAAGATTGTTAGAATTATATAATTTCTATATGTAGTAGAGCCATGCTGCATCTATATTAGTGTAGTATAATTATAGCACGAATGGGTCGGCTCAACCGGGAAAGGACCACGCTCTCACAGAATACCATCGTCAAATAGCAGCTTAACACTGCTGTGTTTCGTATGGTGAGGTAGAGAACCGGCGACCCTTTTTTACTGAAAAAGAGGCATTCCATCTTAGTCCTCACGGGTGATTACGCATCTGAATTTTGATTTACAAACGAGGATAAATGTAAATGTCTATGGGCCACAGCAAGCACTTACCATCAGGTGGACTGCGACTGTGACTATGACAGTTGACTATTGTACTAAGACTTAGGAGAAGTAAAGTAACGTTTTGAATCGACTTTCTTTCTATTGGCAGGATAGCCGAGCTATGATTACTCTCTAAGCATATTTTTGTCCACAAGCACTACAACCAAGAACGGTTGCTAGTCAGGTATGACAGTGTCATTGATGTTGGCACCATTATGCAACAAGCAGCGCCATCTAATAATTAGTTTTGCGAACTAATAAGATGTCCCTACTCGTGTCAAGACGAACGAGGGGACGAATAGGTGACTAATAGTGTTTGTTACAGGAATGCATGAAGATATACGCCCAAGGATGGTCGTATGTCAGGAAGGCCGTGTCAGAGCGTCTATAAAATATCACTTAGATCGAGGTAGAAATGAGATTATAACGAGAAAAACCCCACTTGTTTGTGCAGTATAAAGTTCACTGTAGGTGCGGTGCGGGGGAGATTCCGATTAAGTCATTCAACGAGTGTAGTTATTCTTCTAGTGCTAAGATAGTGTCGTGATTCTATACGTTGTTGTTATTACTCTAGTACAGGCAAGCAGGATTGGTGTTGCTGAGAGGCTGCTCTGTGTTACATTGAGATAAGTAGTGTTGATGTTGGTTTACATATTTTGATGTTATCATGTAATTACGTACCTCACGTTACACTGGTGTGTGATTGTGGCGGAGAAGTGTTACGGTGTGGTCAAACTGTAATTACACTATGCTGAATGTATAGTGCATTACATTGGCTTATTACTGGTAATAATTGTTTGCGTAAGCAACAGAGCAGCTTGAACATCCGCTCTAACAATTTTATTACTTTTAAGAATTAATGCTATCCTGATGTATTTCAGAGATCAAAATTGGGATGCTCTGTTGAATTCTGTTGTATTAATAAATATAGCAGTTTCTGATTCAAACTCATAAAAAAACTGTAAAATGAAAACAGGAAAAGAGAAGAATTGGAATTTAACGATATCAAAATGAAGAGAAAATTCACAAACTACTCCTTCAACGTTAGATAACGATAGTGATTCCAGAGCAAGCGTTTGAACGATGCCTTGCTTGTTGCTGCGTTTACACTGCTCGGTAACTCGTTACATAATCCCACCTCATGGGGAGTAAAAGATTTGTGTAAAATGCTAATGTGACTGAGGGAAACATGGACGTTAGATTTTACCTTAGAACGGAGACAACGATTATGGAAAACACCCTGACACTGAAATTTGAATTTCAGATATTCAAAGAAAAACGGATCGAATAAAACTAAAAATACGGTGCACAGTATTCTGGAATCTATGCGAAAACGGAGAGGTAGCTATTTAAGCTGAGAACGATAAGAAGTTATGTGGTCGTATTTACTTAAACCCAAAATAAAAAGTAAACAATTATTGAGAAGTAAATCCAGTTTGGTTAGAAGGTCTTGCGAGGCATCAGCATAGCAAAAATCTATATAATCTAGAAAAGGCAACTGGTTACGCGTGGTTCAAAATTGGAATAAAGTGGACTGTAATAGGTGGTTGGAATTGGATTTCGTTGAAATTTGCAACCGACACATAAAACTGAAGGTACGCACCTGGAGAACGCCGTCAGCTTCTCTTCTTACTTGAGGTTGACACTCACGTGGTACACTCCTAGTTTTCTTGCGCGATTTACACTTATTTTATACAATTCACGGCCGTGATTTTAGCGTATGATAATTAATTAAATAGATATGCGAGTAGCGAGCGTGACACAACATGCTTCCGCGTGCGGGCGTGTTTTTCTTCTACCCGATTGTCGGTCGCAAGAAGGAATGAATGGAATGAATGAATGGTATTATAGAGGAAATCTGATTCGTCAATAAGATTGACCAAAAATGCGGAATAGTTTAATTTGAAAAGTGGCGGTAACATTTCCCCCGCCCTTAAAGGGTCGCCTTTAAAAGGATAACAATAATATGATGCGATAAATACAATTAATACTAGCTAAAACTAAGCGAATATAAATATGTATATATTATAATACATAGATGTAAAGAAGATGTGAGCGATGTAGTTTATTATTGCGTAGGCAACGGACACAAGCGCACCACTGATCGCACGAGTGTACCCCTTGCCGTTTTTACTGTAGCGACACGAACTATACCGTCCTTAGACGGGTGAACCTTTATGATCACTCCCAAAGGCCAGGAGAGGGTCGGTGAGTTATCATTTATAATTATGACAACTGTGCCCACCTTTACGGAGACCGAGGATTGAGTCCATTTCTGCCGCGCCTGCAATTGATGCAGATATTCAGTTCTCCAACGACGCCAAAAGGACTGAACTAATTTATCTAAGAGTGCATGTCGTTGAAGTAAATTAATTGGCGAAGATTCCACATCAGGTGCAGGTAGAGAGCGTAATGGTAACGTATTCAAAAAATGTGCGGGTGTTAAAGCCGTTGGTTCAGCTGGATCGGAGCTAAGCACAGTGAGAGGACGAGAGTTTAGTAAACATTCTATTTGAGCGAGGATTGTAATTAACTCCTCATACGCAAGGATCTGCTGTCCAATAACCTTAAAAAAATGGTTCTTTACACATTTTACCATACTCTCCCAACAACCACCGAAATGTGGGACGGCAGGCGCTATGAACTTGAATTCAATGCGACTTTCGGCCAATTCTTCTTCTAAACGCGGGCGGTATTCTTTTGTGACAAAATTATATAAATCTCGTAGATAAGATCGTGTGCCTACAAAATTTGTTCCACGATCAGAGTAGAGACATTTCACGGGACCCCGTCGTGATAGAAAGCGCTTTAAAGCTGCGATAAAACTCGTGATCGTGAGATTCGTGGCTACTTCGATGTGGAGTGCGCGCGTAGTAAGACAAGTAAATATACATAGGTAAGCCTTGCGAGTTTTAACACCTCGTGCTCGTATGGGCGTATACGATATAGGGCCGCAGTAATCACAGCCAGTATGAGCGAAAACTTTCTCCGCTTGCGTGACTCTATGTCCCGGTAGAGCAGCCATTAAAGGAAATTGCGGTCGCGGTTTTAATTTAAAGCAAATGTTACACTTATTAATTCTAGACCGTATAATTCGTCTAGCGGACAAGATCCAAAATCGTTGTCTTAACAAAGACATGAGCAGCTCTGGGCCGGCATGTAAATACCTTTTATGATAGTAGTCTATCAACGACTCCACAAGAGCGTCGTGACGCGGTAAAATAATCGGATATTTGTATTCTGAACTTTCAGCGGAGTTGGTAAGGCGGCCACCAACGTGGATGAGGCCATCACATAAAAATGGTTTAAGCTTCATTAGCGCGGGCGAGCAATTACTACCGGCTCCTAGCTGTCGAATGTCGAATGCAAAATGTCTTTTTTGAATATCGCCTATTATCATATGCTCTGCGGCGCTTATATCGAACGACTAGACACGGGGCAGGGTTTGGTCACCGTTGACCTACGTGGCGTTTAATGTGTTAACTAAAAACTGACCTTCGTGCCACATCTGGTTTTATTAATTCTTGGACTCTTCTAAAATGGTATGGATGCAATCCTTCCCGTTTCAAAATTTACCACACTGTTCATTTGGATAAACCGATTCCAATTGCAACGCGCCTGGTACTTTGTTTCGGGTCTTGAGTGATCAATGGTAATATCTTCGTCTTGCTGTGAGACTAAGCGAGTACGTCCGTTAGCGGGTTTTATAATACCATTTTCAGCGAGATTCAGGGTAATCTTATGAATGTGCGAGCAGCATTGATGTTCCCGTTGCACAAGCCATAGACGAAATGGATGTTAGCCACGCCTTTTAATTTAATTTGAAAAACAACTTCTTCA
Organism: Parnassius glacialis; assembly: GCA_033319125.1. Lineage (NCBI taxonomy): Eukaryota > Metazoa > Arthropoda > Insecta > Lepidoptera > Papilionidae > Parnassius > Parnassius glacialis. The sequence continues at coordinate 11,581,190 of JAVANC010000026.1, read as the reverse complement.
ACTGAAAAATAACTGCTATCGAACCGGAACGGGGTAGTTTATTTATAAATCTGCAGATATAAACAAGGATACGTGTGAGTTTACTCCATGAGGAGATGCGACTATTAAGATCTCGAACTAAAGACATTTCTGGATTTTATTATATTTATGGTTATTTTCTCTTCCGGTACGTTGTCTAGCGCTATACTATTATGGTCTGTATTGGTGATAGGCCACAGCGAGGGGTATTGCGCGAGCCAGGGCGGACCTTGTGACCATAATGGATGAGATATTAGCTTTTCGGGCGTAAGACCTCTCGATAAACAATCAGCTGGATTATCTATTCCCGCGACGTGATGAAAGTTAGCGGCTGGTAAATTGTCAATAATCTTGACGACGCGGTTAGCGACAAAAGTTTGCCATCGGTGCGGGGAAGAGTTTATCCAACAAAGTGTGACCATTGAGTCTGTGAACGCGTACATCTCACTTATACGGTAGCGTGAATCGTAGGTATCGTGCACGCGTCTAATTAGTCTTGCCAATAATTCGGCAGCACAGAGCTCGAGACGTGCGATAGACAAAGGCTTCATTGGTGAGACCTTTGACTTGGCGCAGACAAGTCGCGCCGTAGCTTGGCTTGCGTGAGTAATATGGGCGTATACCACTGCTCCATAAGCACGCTCACTAGCATCGGAAAAGCCGACCAGTCGTAAAACGCAATGTTCAAAAACGCAGCTTTTGCTGTCGCACGGATGGGCCGGCTCGAACCGGGGTGGTACCACAACCTCACAGAATACCAGCGTGAAGTAGAGGTTTACCTCTGCGTTTCGCTTGGTGAGTGCAGGTGGCCGGAGGCCCTTTTTACTGGAAATGAGGCATTCCATCTTAGTCCTCACGGGTGACAACGCATCTGCATTTTGATTCGCAAACGAGGATAGATGTAGATGTCTATGGGCCGCAGCAACCGCTTACCATCAGGTGGACTGGGTGCTCGTTTGTCACGCTTATCCTATAAAAAAAAAAATATTGAGTAGCGGTAACTCTATACAAAACCTTTTCCAGGTTTCGACTATATGCTGGGGCGGACAATCGTCCCAATCAAGTTTCAACTGCCACAAATCCTTTATGAGAAGTTTAGCGAAGAGAACAACAGGCGCTACGAAGCCCATTATGTCCCAAATTCTAGCTACAGTGGCTAAAACTATTCGTTTCGAACACCTTTCGTCAGGCGTGGTTACTTTAAATTCAAAACAATCGCGAGATTTATCCCAACTCAAGCCCAAAATTTTAAATTGAGCGGTTCTATCAAATTCAATAGGTTCAGACATCTTATATGACGAAGGCAGAGCGCTTAAGACCGAGTCGGAATTACATGTCCATTTTACTAAATCGAACTGCGCACGTTTAAATAACTCAATCAGCTCATTAGCAGCTGATGCAGCTTCTTCCTCCGATATAACACTAAAAACGATGTCGTCCATATAGATATAGCGAGAAGCAATTATCTTTGCTAGCCGAAATGAATCTCCATCATCCGCAATGAGTTGCTGAATGACACGGAGCGCGTGGTACGGGCTGGACCTAAGTCCAAAACAAACCCTATTAAATTCATAATCGGTAAGTTCTTCTTGCGGGTGAAAACGATATAAAATGCGTTGAAAGCGATGATCGCGCCTATTCATTATAATTTGAAGGAACATCTGTTTACAATCAGCGGAAAGCGCGGTAGCGAAAAGACGAAAATTTAAAATGATTGCAAACAGATCACCTTGTAAATTAGGACCACTATGGAGAATATCGTTCAGTGAGCGGCCTGAACTCGATTTATGACTCGCGTCGAGAACCATGCGAAGTTTAGTAGTGGTCTTATCTGTACGCAAAACACCGTGGTGTGGTATGAAGTAAACGGGATAGCAGTTATCACTGTCAACAAGCGACGCGGGTGACAGATAGCCCTTTTCTAAATATTCGTGGATAAATGAGTCATACGCGGCCTTAAACTCAGGAGCGGCTTCAAACTTCCTCTCCAACACCACGAAACGTTTCCGAGCGGTTTCATAAGTATCACCAAGCGAAAATATATCATCCCGGAAAGGCAACGAGACTATGTATCTGCCCGTTTCTTTGTCACGTTCAGTGGTTTCGCGAAAGAAATGCTCACACTCTATCTCGGCCGGGGACTGAGTGGGCGGAGTTTTCAAAGGAGATTCATCTATTTGGCAAAACCGTTTTACCAACGTATCTAGCGGGTCTTCATCTGCGTGTGCGGGTAATGTACTACAACACGTCAAGGTTACGTTTTTGCGAGCGGGAAGAGCGGGCACATTGCCCATAATGACGTAACCAAGCGTGGTTTGTATAGCGGACGGTACAGCAGAGCTATTCCTTACTATACCGGGCAATAAAAGTTGTGAGAATAAAGAAGCACCGATCAAAACATCGATTTGTGATGGCTCTAAGAATTTTTCATCGGCCAACGGCAAATCTTGTAAGAACGGCATAGCGGATGCGTCGATAGGCATAGACGGTAAGTCATCTGTTATTCTATCGACGACGAGCGACGAAATATTATACTTTATGTTAGGGTTAAAACGAGAAGTGAACTGGAATGCTACAACTCCCTTTGCGTATTTTTCTGAACCCCCGATACCCTTTACCTTTATGTTGTCTTTAGTTACTGATAAACCTAATCTATCACAACATTCCGACGTTATAAAATTGCTCTGCGATGCACTATCTAACAAGCAACGCACTCCATGACTCGTGCCACACGCGTCGGGTACCATAACCGCTGCAGTGGATAGCAGAACCGTAGTGTATACATTGCGTGTAAATAAATCTTCGGATACGCAAGATTGCGTTGATAGCGGCGCGGCAATGGACGTTGTACACAACGAAACGCTCTTGCTACGTGCATCGGGCGACGACGCGGGAGCAGCTGTTGTCGGTACGGTCGCGCGCGTTGTTCCCGGTGACTCGGCGGCGGTGGTCACAACGCGAGCGTTAGCAGGTTTGAAAGCGTCAAAGTGCAGTAAACTATGATGTTTACCTTTGCAAATTTCACATTTAGAGTTAGAGTTACAAGTTCCTGCCTTATGTATAACACTCAAACAATTTACACAAGCGTGTCGTTCCTTAACATATTTATAACGATCGTTTGCTGTCATTTTACAAAATGCCGGACACTTGTATAAATGATCATGTACAATATCCTTGCACAAACATTTGTATGTATCGGCCATAGCGACATAAGATTGCGGTTGTGGAGCTTTTGCGGCGGGTCGGTGATTCGGGTTCGAATTCGAGGTCAAACTCGAATGATAAGAGCGCTGTAATATATTAACTTGTTCCTTTACGTAGTCGGTTAAACTTTTAAAATTAGGAATTTTATCCTTTCGAGAATGCATTTCAAAAGAACGAACTGTTTCGGGATCTAACCTTTTTAAGGCGGTATGTAATATAATAAAATCAGTTAAGTCAGGTATTTGTAAGTTTTTTAATGCGCTAACCGCGGTTACGAACGTATGTAAAAATAATTCTAAGTTTCGAGCAGAAGAGTTAGAAATTGGTTTGAAGTCGAAAATTTGATTGATATAGGTCGATGCTAGCATGCGTTTATCATCGTACTTCTCTATAAGCGCGTTCAAAATAAGTTCATAATTCTCAGCACAAGGAGTAATACCGGCGAACACAGAATGCGTTTTGATTGTTAATTTACCTAGTAGGTAATACAATTTATCGGCGTCTGATAGGGACGGGTTATCATGCACAGTTGATTTAAAACCTGCATAAAATAATGACCATGAGCGGATATCACCATCAAACGACGCTAGCTCTATAGGCGGTAAAGACGGTCGCGATATTGTAGCCGATTTCGGACATTCATTTGTTATTCGACTTGTAAGACGAGACATTACACGTTTTATATGACAGTATAGTTCCTCGAACGCGACCCATGACTGATATTCCACCTTTGCTTCTGGGTAGACTTGCATATTATATAAATTGTAATCGGTTAATACCCTTTCGAAGTCACTTCGTAATGCATCAATCGAAATCGCGCCAGAAAGGAACTCTTCCCTGTCCACCTCACTATCTACTTGTTGGGAGCGATCATAAATCGTTTGTAAGCGGTTAAATAAAGAATCGCGCCTAACTATAGCTATATTCAATAACATCATTAATTTGTGATCTGGCGTTTCAGTCCTAGGTTCATTCGTTTTTGACGTGCTAATTTTTGACATTTTTATAATAAATATATATATATATTATATATATATATATATATATATATATATATATATATATATATATATATATATATGGTTTTAATTATGCCTATACTGCATAGAAATATTCCAACGAAGTGGCAAAAAAATGGTTATCGAATTGAAAAGGTTTTAATCCGGGCGAAGTGACCAAAATGGTTACGCGTGGTTCAAAATTGGAATAAAGTGGACTGTAATAGGTGGTTGGAATTGGATTTCGTTGAAATTTGCAACCGACACATAAAACTGAAGGTACGCACCTGGAGAACGCCGTCAGCTTCTCTTCTTACTTGAGGTTGACACTCGCGTGGTACACTCCTAGTTTTCTTGCGCGATTTACACTTATTTTATACAATTCACGGCCGTGATTTTAGCGTATGATAATTAATTAAATAGATATGCGAGTTGCGAGCGTGACACAATATGCTTCCGCGTGCGGGCGTGTTTTTCTTCTACCCGATTGTCGGTCGCAAGAAGGAATGAATGGAATGAATGAATGGTATTATAGAGGAAATCTGATTCGTCAATAAGATTGACCAAAAATGCGGAATATTTTAATTTGAAAAGTGGCGGTAACAGCAACACTAGAGTCTATATTAGAATTACCTTAGTCTCTATCGGTAAAAAAAATCTTGAAACGATACAGATAACAGAGTTTTAGTGATCTTTTGGCCAACTGAGGGTATTGTCTATAATTAAGCCAAGATCTTTAACAGTTTTTAAGTAAGGAACAATAACATTTAACATTTGACATTTTGATGGATTAACCCTAATACCAAATCTGTTTGACCAATTAGGAAAACAATAAGAAATACAAACAAAACAAAAAAAATTGAGATCACAGTTGAGCTTCTCAATCACATCATCGATACATGCCACCTCAAATTCAGCATAAATTTGTAAGTCATCGGCATACAGTGGTAGAGCCACGCGGCAGCTTTTGCTGTCGCACGGATGGGCCGGCTCGAACCGGGGTGGTACCACGACCTCACAGAATACCAGCGTGAAGTAGAGGTTTACCTCTGCGTTTCGCTTGGTGAGTGCAGGTGGCCGGAGGCCCTTTTTACTGGAAATGAGGCATTCCATCTTAGTCCTCACGGGTGACAACGCATCTACATTTTGAATTGTAATAGAGGATATATGTAGATGTCTATGGGCCGCAGCAACCACTTACCATCAGGTGGACTGTGTGCTCGTTTGTCACCCTTATCCTATAAAAAAAAAAAAAAAAAAAAAACAGATGGTACGAACAGCGAATGTGGGATGTAATGATATTTATAAAGACTGAGAACAGGAGAGTAGAGAGAATTCCGCCTTTCGAAACGCCAGCAGACAAAGAGGACCAATCAGAGATAATCTGGCCTACTCGAATTAGCTGCCGAAAATCCCTAAGATATGAGGAGAACTAGTCCCGTGCTGACTCAAAGAAACCCAGGTGACAAAGTCTAGCTAGAAGAATATCATTATCGACAGCATTAAAAGCGTTAGAGTATACCAGTCAGTATATCAGTCGGGCTAGCACAGTCAATTTTGAGTTCTCCTTTCCAGTACGCAATTCTTCCGTAACTTTCAAAAGAGCTGTGGTATTACTGAGCCCAGGCCTAAAACCAGATTGATATGTACTAAGATAGTTATTATTAAAAATGTAATTAGATTTTTTGTGGACAATAGTTTCAAGAAATTTAGATAAAAAAGGGAGAATGGATATTGGGCGTAAGTAACAGAAAGTACAGTACAGTGTGATCGTCGTTTTCGTCCTATCCGTAATTCGATTTCTACTACTTATAGCTTTTCTGCTTACGAATAAGTACAATGGTTAACAGATATACCTGCAATTTTCTTGAACCTAAGAAGCTTATACTTTAAGCTTTACGGGGAATATCCGTTTAAATGTACCACGTTTATTTTTCATATAGCTCTAGCTCATCGGGAAGTTAGTTTGAAATCTATCCCGAACAGACATACACGTAAGCGAGTAAATAAAAAAGTGGAAAAAAAAACTAAATCACAAGTCTTAAGCCATTTGTATCTGACAATGCTTATATGATAAGAATATAAGTAGCCTACTTGGTGTGGTATCAGAGACTTGGTAATATTCATACAACATCTAGATATAAAAATCAATATATTTGTTGCTAACATGCTGCGGGCTTGTTCTAAGCAATAACATACGCCTACGTTGGTTAATAAAAATATTTGAAAATATGACGTAAGTAAGACTTATGCTTAAATTGAGCATGTCAAACAAATCATTCATTTTTCTGTTTAAATTTTAATTATCATTATCATTATCAACAACTACCTATATAAGTCCGCTTCTAGTCATAGGCTCTTCATAGAAAACCCCAGCTATTTCAATACTTCGTGGAAGAGTTAGCTTGATAACTAGTAAAAGTTTGCATTCTCCCCCATTCCTAGTTTTAATTTAATCTTAAAAAATTGGTTTCATATTTGATTTTGAGTTTTATTTGTATTTGAGTGAAAAACGTGCCCATATCCCACTATTTGGTAAGCCATCACTATGACACGTTAATCTTTCCTCAATCAGTAATCAAGATTACGTGTTGTCATCAATCACAAGGGGGAAATATTTTATGTTTATAATTTGTACTAATCTTATCGATTTTATCATTCACATACAAAACACAATGAAATCATCGTGCACACATTAAAATTCTTTGAAATTTGCAGTACATCCCCGGAAATTGCGAACTATGAAACACATACAAAAATAATGTGCTTTACACAACCGCAAATTAAACTTCTTATTGTCCCTTGGACTCATTACTTAATTAGGGCGAGATCGTTTATAACATCTAGCTAGACCAAGATTTAGACATATATTCTGTTTAATGAAAAAAATAGGTATGTCTACTGTCTACTGTCCACTATAGTAGAAATACGTTCAGATATTGTGATTAAAAATATTGCAATAACTTTTTATTTCGTCACGAAACTTATGTCCTTCTACTAACGTATTAATTCAATTATTTTAGATTTTTTTTATGTAACACCTGAGGAAAGAAGTATTCTGATATTCATTTAGATAATTCAGTACAGAAAGCTTGGAAATTGTATAGTGATTCTGATATTTTCCAAATTGTCTGTACTAAATTCGTGAATTCGTAAATTTAAGGGGTTATAGGCGTTAATTTCTTAAAATATTACCTTATACCGTTACACCTTATCAAAAGTCCACTGCTGAAGATAGACCTTTCCCATGGATTGCGTCATAAATGAGATATTTTCCAAAGTTACCACGCTTGGCAGTCGAGTTTATAACCGCGGTTTTTATTTTTTATTTAAGAGGCGTATTACAAAAAAACGCGAAATTACAAGGGTTCCTCGTTGAAATTTTATGTTTATCGTTCATTTCTTGAAATAACAATTACTTGATGAAAATAGTTCGTTTTCTCTCCTCAAATAAGCTCGGAATGGATTTTAGATAACTTATTTATTTAATCAGTAATAATCATTCTCCCGATGCATGTTTAGGCAAAATTTCTCGAAGACATGATTTGGGAGCTCTAATTTGTAGATTCTATTGAATATCGACCATCAAAAAAAATATTTTTATCTCCCAAATATCCTACACTTTAATAATAATGGAATACATTTTCGTTATATGCTTTTCACACTAGGAAAAAAAATTCGACATAATTCAAAAAACGACCAAAAAAGCTTCGATGGAAGCCTCTATATTTCCGAAGTTCTACATCACTTAGACGTAAAATTTATACCAAAATAATCATCAACATTTGCTTAAACTATGCTATTATTTTTACTTTTAAAATCGGTACTATTATATTATAATTAATTAAATAAAAGTACTATATATTTAACTGCGCCGGCCATCTGAGATCATTAACGCGCGAGCGCTTGCCGAGGGTGGACCTGCGTCAGTTTATTTCGGGCGCTGCATGGTTTCGATACTACTGTAGTGTGCGTCGATTGCTATCGTAGTGTGCGTCGAATGCCTGCATACTAGAACATTGTCAACTACGACCGCAATTTTTGATCGATCGGTTTAAAACTATTTTATATAGTTATAATTTAGATCACGTCTCTTCCATTAAACATGGTAGGGACAACGAGTCTGCAGCATGTGCACAATTGAGCAAACAAAAAAATATTATTATAGAAAAATGTGGTCTATTCATTGACCTAGATCATTGTTATTTGAGGGCTTCATCTAATGGTTTATACAGCAACGGTCTTATTGAAGTTAAATATCCTATTTCAGCTTTCGGAATAGATTTTGATACGGCCTTTCGACAAAAAAAGTTAAAGGTTATAAATTCAGTGATTCAAGTGTAACATTAAATCAAAATAATGACCGGTTTTACCAAATCCAAGGCCAGCTTCATTTAGCAAATAAAAATGTCTGAATACTTGCCATAATATGTATTGCCCAGATTAATGCAGTAAAAGTACTAAAAATTTACAAATACGACCAATTTTAGATTTTCAATATGTTACCCAAGCTACAAGCTTTTTATGAAAAGTGTGTACTGCCTGAAATTATCGAATCGAGAAAAGTTCGGTCAATGCCGTCGCAGCAAATATTTTTCTTATAAAAAATATAGTAATTGACTGTAAGTACCGATTAAAAAAATATTAGTTACATTTGGTTGTTATATTTATTAAAACAGGTTGCAACCGTTTATTTATTTATACCACTATTCTACCGGTAGTAGACATAATCGATTATTAACATTCGATTACAGCGTAACAATTAAAATATTTATGTGTACTTATTTTGACACTAAGTTTCATAAATAATGAATAATATATCAAAATGGTATATAATAATAAATAATAAATTATATAATAATATAATAATAAATTAATAAGATAACATTAAAATGACACACCAAAAAATATTCCATCAATAGTCCATCCTAAGAAAACTTTGTATTATGGAAGATCAAGATCGTTTAATCGCCATACTCACAGTATTATAGTTCGAGCGAGTGAATAGATATGAAAGAAAGTATCGGTCGCGTAGCTTGCCGCTCGCTCGGTGCGTAAAATACCTAAATTTGCGAAACGCCGAAATGTAAGAGGGCTCTTAAGTTGTCATGAGAAATGCGCTCCTGCCAATCTCATTGTTTGTTTCCCTCTGTCACCTCTTATGCTTGTTAGGCCAGCCATTTAGTCTACATGCTATTTATCACTACTATAACATACCTTTTTATACCATATATCTATATCTATACAAATAAATAAAATTCAAGTGTCTATTTGTAATGTTAAGATTACAGCTTTTTACTAAATGCATATGAAGGTATATACGGTACTAATAACAAATATACTATTTTTATAGTTTTTGTATGTCTGTCTGTCTGTCCGTCTGTCTGTCTGTCTGTTTGTTCCGGTTAATCTCCGAAACGGCTAGACCGATTTTGACGGGATTTTCACTGACAGATAGCTGATGTCCCAAGGAGTAACTAAGTTTCGGTGACTAGCCGGAACAATTAAATAGAGAGACAAAAAATTTACAAACTGTTTTTTTTTAATACTGTTAGTACCGAATATACGTTCATATGATGCTTTTAGTTAAAAGCTGTTATTTTGACATTACAAACAGACACTTCATTATTTTTTTGTATAGATAAGATATGCAGAAAGTTAAAGGCTTTGTTTCCTTCTTCAGCCGTGGACTTGTGAAGGGCTATAGATGATGACAATGAATACATGAAACAAAAATTTAATTCCAAAACAAGGTTATTTGAGTTCATTTCAGATTTAATTTGAAACTTTGCAAAAGATCTAATGGGAAAGTGATTTTAGCAAGTTTCAATTTAAAAAAAATTACCCCATCTTAAAACATCTTTTGAAATGACATTATTATGACATATATTTGAAAAGACATACACTTGCATTCTAAGAAACTCGTAATCAATTATTTGCACATGACTGTTCGTTTATTAATCCGAAGTCTTTGTTACACTTAACGTTATTATGATCGCTAGAGAAAGTAATTGTTGCAAGCATAGACACAACTTCAATCGTTTTTATGTAGTAGTTATATTTAGACTCTGTTTATTTTCACAAGTTGCACTATTTTTATCGGATGTATTTTGTGGCTGGCTTTGTCTATTCCTGTCTTTGTAACATAAAAGAACACGGATTAAAGAATAACTTGTCACAAAATGCCCATGATAATGTATAAAAAGTGGACTTTGATCATTCTTCCTGTGCGGTCATTATATGTTATCATACCCTTTGAAGTAGGACCCATTTTACATTATTCCACATAAAAGCTTAACTAGTTATTTAATTGCTTTGTTTAAAACATTAAATGGAACCTTATTGTTTAACAAAGGATAATTTAAAGTGAAACCATAAGCGATACTACGGGCTATTCCCTAAGTGGCCATTGTCTGAGAGCGAAACCCTGCGGTTGGATTTAATTAACTTTCCTAATTCAAAAACGTGTAACCCGTATATTGTTTGATTATAACGTTTAACTTTACTTCACTTGAGATATTCTAAACAAAATTGTAACGTACTAACTCAAACAAAGGATATATTATGTACATGGTACCTTCCATTATATTTACGTTCGTGAAATCTTTTATTGGTGAAATCATTTAATAAAAAGAATCATTTAAAATTAACTTTAATTTTTATTTAAATTTTTTAAAACCGAATTTTTTTATTGCCATAAAAATACTTTTAATTAATCATTTTAAATTTACGCGCGAAAACGCTAGCCGCCATGCTGTTAAGCACATGACGTCACTGCCCTAGGATTTTGCCTATTTTGCAAACGAATAAGATGTTTTTGGATGTTTTATAATGAGTTATCATCTTTATTGTTGGTGGGTTGTACCTGAATGCAAAACCAACAGCATAAGAACGCCGGGCAAGTTTAAGTGCCAACTGATTTAAATATGAAAAATACTTGATTGAAACTGACAAGAAGATACCCTAATACATTGTTAACAAAATCTAGTCTATACTTCTGTGAAAATGATTTTGATTAAAGTATGACGTATTTTTAAGAGGGCCCTTCCCGGCCCGTCTATCGTCAACGCGACCATGATTAAAATGCTTGTTGTTTCATCCAGCGCAATGTTAGAAAACGAGGCAAAGCGAAAAGAGAGAGACAGCGCCTGAGCGTTCGATTGGCATTCAGTTTCAGTAACTTACGGCCTCGCCACTATGGCGCATAGCTATAGTTTTGTAAATTTCTCTGCATTCCTCCATTTAGTACCTAGGTACCGTATTATTTTATTATATTACTCTTTGTCTAGTACAGACGTACCGCTTGGCCTCGGAGATATGTTATGTATTGTTTTTTTACCAAGCTAGGTATCGTACGTGCGCTATTTTTGACATGGAAATTATTTAAATTATTTATAACATAAATAATTTCCATGTGAAAAATAATATGCTGCAAATAAAAAAAAAACTGTCACTCAGAGTCGACCAACTCGCTAAAAGTACACTCGACGACACATCAAGCTAAATCTTCCAGTATAACATGACCTCGCTTTGTTTCAATTTCCCGTACAATAAGAGTACCGCATAAACTGGTATATATAGGTACCTTGATTTGTCATCGTGCGTACAAGCCCGGCATGCAAACATTCACAACATATTAGTCGGCCGTTACACGCGCAATCATCAATACTCATACATAAACTGGACTCAGACTCAGTTTTGTTTAGCAGGGAGTACCATGCAACTTTTTTTGTTCGTCCATGTTATACCTAAATAGAGAAAGAAAATGTAAAGGTAAATTATTTATTCTGCTTATGGAGTAGCGGTATATGCAGAATAAACTCTTTACCTGTCTAGGCTGTTTGTATTTAGGAAGCTGAAATTAGGTAACGTACCTACATGCACCCTATGTTAATGTCTCTAAATGTATGTTTGTGTAGGTACTAATACTAATTTGTATCGTTGTACAGGCGGTTGATCTCAAATAAAGAAGTCTAAATAGAGTTGTTGAAATCTAGCAAAATCAGTGTCCGGTATAAAAAAATAGGATCATTGTAGTAGGTAAAACAGATGTCACTAAAAATAAAATGCAACGGCACATTGACGTAGCGTAGTCAACAAATTGAATTACCTACTAACAATTTCGAAAGGCCTGAGAGCCGAACGCGTACGCCAGCGGCACTCGTCATTCACATCCCCGTCTCACCCTGCCCCTAACCCGCATGACTTGTCCCCAGCATACCTCTTGCCGCCACTTGGCTAATAAGCAAGTGAGAACGCGATAATTTTGAACGAAAAATAGCGTGCGTAAATTTCATAAAACTGGTTCCAGGAAATACGAGTTTTTCAGTAAGCCACAAGTTCGTGAAATAATTTTTTGTTATTTAGTCAATCCCCATTATATTTGCGAGGTTTTTTATAAAATATTTTCTTTACTTTTACAATTAATGAGTACATTATGAACGACCAAAGTTCAGGTAAAATTTGTGCAAAAAAGCAGATTTTTGGAGGCTTATACTGAATTAGTTTCTCCAAATTTAGATTTTTTGTTTAAATAGAAACTAGATATAGTGCAAAAAATACCTATTAGTTCAAAATTTTCAAAGAAAGATCTATTACAACGCCATAATCACATACAAGCGTTTGTATGAAAAGTTAAACGGGTTGGCCGCTCTTAACTGTCGTTTATACAAAACCAACATTATGAGGTGAGAGGTATTGAAAATAAATTTTGTAATAGATTAGGGTCTCTTGGATATTATAACTAATGATTGCTAATGATGGTAATCGTAGATAAACATAACTAGGTATTATGAAAATACAATCTGAACTGGCATTGTCTTATAGTATAAACAAAAGTTGGTAATAGGTACTTAAATCGACATTTTAACATTCCTCAACTCGGCAGAACAAAAATCTGAATTGAATGCAAAAAAGTTGCTACTATCTATTGATCCTTGGTAGATTAGTACTTTCTGCTTTTACGAATCCGTCTTCCATGATGGATTTTCAATAAAATTCCGAATAAGACTCAACAACCGTCATGATAACTGGAAATGTTTTCGAAATAAACACACAACACATTAGCTGGTGTACTTAACCAGTGACCTCACTACGGAATCTAATATGGCGAATAGGAGATTTAAAGCACAGATTAAAAATATTATTAAAATTGAATTATAAAATTTATAATGCATTTTTATGAATAGATATCCATAATTTTCGTTTAATTTTTTCAAAAACTATCATAAATATATATAAATTGATATTTTTTTACATAGTGAATAACACCCTATTGAAGAGCTTCTGAAAAACTTTAATATATTTACCCGCTTTCAGAAGCTCAGCCATAGTTCCATTTTCTTCTGGAACTTTGCTATTTTTACTTATTTTATTTGATTAATTTTTCCCTAATGGTAATAATTTTGAAGTCTTGGTCCTTTAATAAGAGTGGTATTGAAATTGCGTAAATCCCGCTACATGCATTCCTTATGCTGTCATATCTGCTGACGACTACAGCTTTATTTTCTATCTAACAGAAATGAGATAAAGATTGTGATCGGGGAGATTTTAGATTCTCGAGAAGTTTTGAGCTAAGCTTTGCTAACTTAGCTCCGACCACTCCTTCCGTATTTCAATATGCAATGAAAACGTTTTAAAATTTTGAAAACAATTATTTAGTTTGGACTGAATGTATTTAGAGTTTGATGGGGATGGATCATTGACTTTAATAGAAGTGAGCTATACAACTTAATGTTTACTCGAATAAGTGAAATTTGAAGGCCTTATAACATGCAGAATTTGTACGATATCGAATTATCACATTTACAACCCATATTAATAAATAAACAGAAATAAATGCTACGTAATGCCTTAACAGTTTTAGCGGAAAAGGGGTAAATGTTGTAACAGTTACGAACCAATTTACCGGGATCAATAGGGACGGAACAGCTGTTACAGGGTTTAGGAGTCCCGAAATCAATTACAGACCGTTGTAGTAAAATAATTTTATTTCTTTCCATTTTAGGCGGTCGTGTCATACAGGTTTTCACTAATTATTATTAGTAAATAAATTAAAAATTTTGATATTTTAAGATCCAAAACAATCCAATGTGTTGACTAGAGGGATACCAGCAATTTTTTTTATAGTAGAGGGAGCCAACGAGCATGCGGCTCACCAGATTGTAAGTGACTACCGCCGCCCATAAACAACTGCAACGCCGGGGCAACCAAGGGAATTGCAGATGCGTTGCCGACCTAGCCGTAACGCCACTAGGTACGTTCGCCTGGCCGGCGAGCCAACAGCAGGACTCCGTCACTCACTCAAGCTGTCGGGTTAAACACCTAACTTAAAAATGACGAAATTCAAAGTAGAACCAGAGTAAGCGACATAGCCCAATTGATAAGTAAGCTGAATTGGCAATGGGCCCGTCTTTTATCTCGAAGAACATTGGTATGCAGATTAGTATATTAGTGTGAGTGATGCATTGTATGGTTTGTCTCAAGCTCTCCACTATCTGTTATAATCTTGTGACATCTTGTTAAACAAAATTATTTAATTTAAAAAAAATGTTGCATGTGTTATTTTATATATGGTATATTTATATAGTGGCTCGGGACCGTGCTTTGTGGCGTTCCTTGGGGGAGGCCTATGTTCAGCAGTGGACTCGTGAAGGGTTGTAATGATGATAATGATGATAATTATAATGTGTGTGTGTGTGTGTTTTGTTTTTTGTGGATTAAAATAACATTCACAGAACAAGTTTATTTTACGCCAAAACAAAAATATCTAATTTTGGATGTACAATTTTTTTTATATTTTCACTAGTGATTCGCATTGACTCATCACAGGTAATTTCGGGTCCCGACAACAGTTCTAAATACCGGATCCAATAAATTTCAACCATTTAGAAACCAACTCTTGACGACTTCCAGCCTCCCGAACAAGCCGGTTTCCGAAAAGGCTTTAGTACCATGGAACACATACACACCCTTAGGCAAATTGTACAGAAGACAGAGGAGTACAATCTGCCACTTTGCCTTGCGTATGTAGACTATAAGAAAGCCTTTGATTCCGTCGAAATTTGGGCGGTGCTGCAGTCCCTTATGCGGTGCCAAGTTGACTGTCGGTATATCGAAGTGCTGAAGTGTTTGTAGAGAAGAGCTACGATGGCTATCCGAGTACAGAATTAGAGTACGAAACCTATCCAATTGCAAAGAGGGTAAGACAGGGTGATGTTATATCCCCGAAACTCTTCACCGATGCATTGGAAGACGTTTTCAAGCTACTAGACTGAAAAAGATGCGGTATAAACAACAATGGCGAGTACAACACTCACCTTAGATTTGCCGACGATATTGTACTTATGGCAGAATCGCTGGAGGACCTAAACACTACGCTCAATGACTTCAATAGTGTCTCCCAACGGATAGGTCTTAAGATAAACACGGACAAAACAAAAATCATGTTTAACGTCCATGCCAAACCTATGCGGTACTTGTTGGGAACACTAAGCTCCAAGTTGTTGACGAGAATGTTTACCTGGGACAAATAGTCCGATTAGGTAAGTCCAACTTCGACCGAGAGGTCAATCGACGGATTCAACTCAGCTGGGCAGCGTTCGGTAAACTACGACACATCTTCTCGTTAGACATACCTCAAAACTTAAAAACGAAATTGTACAACCAGTGCGTGTTGCCAGTGATGACTTACGGATCTGCGACGTGGTCCTTCACTACTGGCCGTATGAGGAAGCTCCAGCTCGCTCAGCGAGCTATGGAGAGGTCTATGCAAGGTGTTTCTCTGCGTGATAAACTTATAAATGAGGATATCCGTAGTAGAAGCAGAGTACCCGACATAGCCCAACAGATTAGTAAGCTGAACTGGCAGTGGGCCGGCCATATAGCTCGAAGAACCGACAACCGATGGGGAAAATAGGCTCTCGATTGGCGGCCTTATACGGTAAGTGTAAGGCGTCACCCCACTAGATGGAGTGACGACCCGGTAAGACATGCAGGAAGTCGATGGATGCAGGTGGCTCAGGACCGTGCTTTGTGGCATTCCTTGGGGGAGGCCTATGTTCAGCAGTGGACTTATGAAAGGCTGTAATGATGATGATGATGAGAAACCAACTCAAACACAAAAATTTCATCAAAATCGGTCCAGCCGTTTAGGAGGAGTTCAGTGACAAACACACGTACAGAAGAATTATGTATGATTATAAAAATATAATAGTCCGGAGTGAAACACTTCCCTTCAATTACTGAAAAAGGCAAAATAACTCTGGTTTTCTAGATTATTGTAGTGAAGACTGCTAGGCCAGCTTATACAATAAAAACTAGTTGTGCACTCGTCTTTTAGCGTGAAAGTAGTACTTTCACGCGAAAGTACTACTTTCGCGTGTTTCACGCGAAAGTTATAAGTGATGACGATTTATTTGTTCTTGGAACTGTTGCGAGTACCAAGAAAGACACAAACAAACGAACAAAGAAGAAGACAAAAAACAAAAACGGACCAACTGACCTGCCCACAAACGAACTAATGGACAGGCCCACAAAATTGGGCAAACTAAAAAGACTAAAGATACGCTTTTGTTTCATATCTATACATAAAAATATATATTGTAAGTGTCAATACATTGCATATTTTATGATAAAATTGTTTGAAAGGGACGAATAATATTGTCTTGCTTATATACTTGCTTACATATTTGCTTATTTACTTACTTATTGAAATACTTATTTCGTTGCTTATTTACTTAGCTATTTAATATTTACTTGCTTACTTTATTGCCTATTTACTTGCTCGTTTACTTGTATATTTACATAAATATTTATTAGATTATCGTCTAAGAAAGGCAGAAAGAAATCTTCAGAAAATAACATGAGTTCATGCCAGGTTAAAGAAAATGTTACGAAAAAGTCTATTAACTCGGATAAGCCTGAAACTATTTTTACACTAGAAAGCCGTGATTTTCTATATATATTTTATTATAGCCCCAATATCTCAGGAAAATAATTTTTAGAAAAAAATTTCACCTCCGGAAAAGCTGGAAAATTATATTCCAAATATGTTTCGTCGGCTTACTTACAAGCTTCATATATACATTAAACATTATTAAAACACTTTTAAGTGAAATAAGTATTATTTAAACATTTATAGTAATTTTATATAAGTCTGTGAAAACGTTAAGTAAGAAAACATTCTTTGGGATCTCAGTGTTACATTTGACACAAATATAATTGTAGTTTTTTTTCCATATTTTACATTTTGAAGTTTTGCTTACATAGTTTACTAGGTGGCCCAGTTGATCGTATCTTGAATTTTCAAGGTGGCTTTTTGGTACAGGACAAGGTCCACGTATTTCACAGATTTTATAAGTTTCTGATACGGCTCTAGTAACAGACCTACGAAATCTGAGGTGATCAAGTTCTCCACCATCAAGACAATCCATACAATTGCTATAAATTCTGCAATGTCATATCGATACTATGACAAAATTAAGGAAAGTACAATTTTTTGACTCTGATGCAGGTTCTGTACAGGCCAACATTCTGATCGAAACGATCAACGCCTCCCATGTTTTCATTGTATATTTTGACAAGGTAAGGTTGGTCAACCTGTATATATATTTTTAGGTGTTGCGAAAAACACCTTGTTTTTTGCAATGGCTCAAAAGACTCTGCATTAAAGGCAACAGTAATAACACTGTTGTCATTCCAATTACAAATAAGTATCTGTTCCTCCAACCTGTTAGTATTCTTGAAATCCTGGTTTTTCAGCAATGGACACTGTACTTGTAATAGAGTTGTTTTTGATTGGGGTTTAAATAGAGTAATGAAATACGTCCTCTCTTGAATGCGTTTTATTTGCAACTGTCTATAATAATGTGCACAAATGATAATATGGGTATAACATCCTAAGACATTCACTTCTAAGACATGCGTACGCTAAATTGAATTCTATGCCACAGACATACCGCCCACCAAAAGACGACTGTCCTTTATAAAGAAGTAATAAACATTAAATTTACGAGTAAAATTGTTAATACTATATTACAAATTTCAGAGGCTAACAAAGGTAATGGACTTAACATAGCACCAAAATATAATACCATTATCATTAAACAATATAGAAGGACTTATCACTGTATTAAAAATAAAAAATTAAACGTATTGTAAACAATAAAGTATGACTTATCACTATCTTATAAAAAATTTAAACATAATGTAAACAATAAAGTGTGTCTTATCACTATTCACTATCTTATGAATAAAATTAAACATGATGAGAGCAATAAAGTATGACTTATAAATCGAAAAATACATAGAACTTAAGATTACCTTTTTTTTACATTTGAGATATTAATTGCTAATTGCGATATACATTTATTAAGATTCAATGGGCAAAGCACACAATTTGGAAATTGAGCGTTTTAATATATTCGTGCCACATTTAACACCATATACTCGGGTTATACCATCCATTCCTTGGTACTTCTCCATAATCCGACCAAGTAGCCACTTCCCTGGTGGCAAGTTGTCATCTTTGAGGAGAACTATATCACCTATTTCATACTCTGACTCACGTTTTATCCATTTTCTCCTTTCTTGGAGTCGTGACAAATATTCTGTATGCCAACGTTGCCAGAAATCTCTTACTATTTTCTGAGTAAATTGCCATCGTGTGAGTTTACTTGCGTTGATGTCACGTAAGTCTGGACTTGGTGGCAATATGGGAGCTTCACCAATTAAAAAGTGACCCGGTGTTAATGGGTCTATGACGTTTACGTCTTCAGTGTCGATGGGTACCAAGGGGCGGGAGTTAAGGCATGCCTCTATCTGACATAACACTGTCGTCATTTCTTCTTGTGTTAAGTTTCTCGTCATAATTCTTCTAAGGTGGTATTTCGTAGATTTTACGCCAGCTTCCCACAAGCCACCGAAGTTGGGGCTATAAGGAGGTATGAAATGCCACTGAGTTCCGTCGAGAGCTAATGTGTCTATCAGATAGCCAGGGATTTCTAAACGTGCCTGCTTCCAGGCGTCTGCTAAGTCTTTATTTGCTCCTACGAAATTCCTTACCTGATCACTCCATATATGCGAACATTTGCCTCTTCTAGCAACACATCTATGAAAGGCTCCTATGAAAGATTCAGCGGTAAGGTCTCCGACTAATTCTAAATGTATGACTTTAGTGGCCATGCATACAAAAATGGCGATGTATGCTTTGCTTGTCTTGGCGCCTCTCCCCTTATAAAGCAAAATTTGCAATGGACCAGCAAAGTCCACTCCGCTGTGGAGAAACGGTCGGGCTGGAGTCACTCGTGCCTTTGGAAGTTCACCCATGATTTGAGTCCTTATGGCAGCCCTTTGTCTTGCACATACTATACATTTTCGTATATAAAATTTAATTGCATTCTTAGCTCGAATGATCCAGAATCTATTCCTAAGATAGCAGAGCATGAGTTAAATACCACCGTGTAGGGTTTTCTTGTGTGCATCTGCTATTAACAAAGAAGTCAAATGATTGCTTGAGCTCAGTATGATTGGATGTTTTTGCTCTTGTGTTAATTCCGATCTTTGGAGTCTTCCGCCCACCCTAAGTATATTTTGAGTATCAAGAAAAGGGTTTAATGATTTCAAACTACTTCCTTTTTTTACTCTTCCTTTCATTCGTATATTTTTTTATATCTTCTTCGTATTCTCTTTTCTGAACAATTCTTACACATTTTAATAAAGCATTTTCATATTCTTCAGTTGTAATATTCTTTCTTATTTCGTCAGGTTTTTTCTTACTATTAATAAATCTTGAGCAATAAACTATAACTTTTAAGAGTTCTTGTAGTGAATCAAAATTTTCTAATTTAATTCTCTGTTTTTTTTTGTTTCTATTTTTAAATTCACCTGAATATTTTTTTTCTTTCTATATCAGTCGGTATCAAATTTGGTCTTGAGTATTCAATGTTTTTCTCCTTCAGCCAAGCAGGTCCTTCCCACCACTGTTTACATTGAATAAGTTGTTGTAAATTCATTCCTCTTGATCCAATATCTGCTGGATTATCATTCGTTTTTACATGAAACCATTGAGTATTGCAAAGATTGTCTAATATTTCAACTACTCTGTTACTAACGAACGGTTTCCAACGGTTCGGATCTCCGAACAACCATGAGAGTACAACCGACGAATCCGTCCAAGCAAACACTTTGGTAGCTGATAATCTCATAGCTTCTCTGATGTGTGTTAACAACCTTGCCAAAATAACTGCCCCACAAAGCTCAAGCCTAGGTAATTAAAGTGGTTTTACAGGGGCGACTCGTGTTTTCGAGGCAATAATATTCGTTTTAATTTCTCCTTTATTATTTTCAATTCTGCAATATACTACTGCGCAATAGGCTTTATTTGAAGCATCACAAAAACCATGAAGGGTTACGTTTTTGCTGTCTTCACATTCTGTGTCTATCCATCTGGGAATTTCCACGTTTTTTATTTGTTTAAAACTTTTTCTCAATATTAACCACTCTTTCTCTAAATCTTCATCTACCTTATCATCCCAATCAAGGTTTTTTAGCCATAGTTTTTGTATTAAAATTTTAGCTGGAATTATGCTTGCACCAAGCCAACCCAATGGATCAAAAAGGCGTTGAATGTCTGCCAAGATATTCTTTTTGGTTATTTCTTTTGGTATCGGCGGCAAATTGAGCTGATAATGAAAAGTGTCCATACTCATGTTCCATGCTAGACCGAGTGCTTTAATGGTGCTGTCGCTTTTTATATTAATACTGGCCTTAGAACTTCTCAATTCCGAATTGATTTGATTTAAGAAGTTTTTGTTATTAGATGCGAATTTATGTAATTTAAATCCTCCTTTTTTGAGTATAGCTTGAAGCTGCTGACCAAGTTTAATGCAATCCTGTTCTGTCATCGCACCGCTCATACAATCGTCTACATAAAAATCTTCTCTTATTACTTTAGCTGCTTCTGGATAATTTTTTTCTTCATCTTTTGAGAGCTGCTCAAGCGTCCTAACCGCAAGATAAGGCGCAGATGAAGTCCCAAATGTTACTCTTTTTAAACGATATATTTTTAGTTCTTCTTTGTTACTTTTTCTCCAAAATATTCTTTGACAATCGGTATCTTCTTTCGTCACTAGGATTTGTAAATACATTTCTTGGATATCGGCTATAAAACATACTGGCTTCATACGCCATCTGATTATCAAACTTCTTAAATCTTCTTGTAATTGTGGACCAACGAGTAATTCATCATTCAGTGATTTATTGTTCGCTCCTTTGCAAGATGCGTCAAATACTACTCTGCATTGTGTTGTTTCTTTGTCTTCTCTTATCACTGCATGATGTGAAAGGTAT
Organism: Parnassius glacialis; assembly: GCA_033319125.1. Classification (NCBI taxonomy): domain Eukaryota; kingdom Metazoa; phylum Arthropoda; class Insecta; order Lepidoptera; family Papilionidae; genus Parnassius; species Parnassius glacialis. Next base: position 11,559,621 of record JAVANC010000026.1, on the reverse strand, counting down.
TTTGATAGATTATTTCTTTCCTTATGTGGTATTTTTTCTATATATCCTAACTTAATGTATTCTTCAATTACTCTTACATAATCTTGTTTGAGCGTCTTGTTTAGATTTAGCCTTCTTTCTAGTAAATAAAATCTTTTAAGTGCAATTTTTTTGTTTCTCCTATCTCTTCTAAGTAATTAACATTTTTAAATGGTAGTTTAACCATATATCGACCATCTGTTGTTCTTGAATGTGTTGCAGCGTAAACGTTTTCACATAATCTTTCTTCCGCTGTGAAATTTCTTTTTTCTGTAGTCTCTATATCCCACATATTTCTTAACATGCTATCTACGTCAACATGATGATGCATTACTATGGTGTCTTCAGAAGATGAAGTATTTGATATTTCTCCAAATAGTATCCATCCGAAGCTGGTTTCTTGTGCACTTGGAGTACCTGGTGGACCCTTGATAACATTGCCTTTTAATATTTCTGTGTATACTTCAACTCCTAACAGCGCATCGATTCTTCCTGGTGTGGCAAAATGAGGATCAGCTAAAGTAAGTTCTTTTAAATGTGTCCAATTGTTCATCGGTTCTATTGTCTTACAAGGTAGCTTTGTGGTCAATGGTGTAGACAAAACGTACGCTTTAACATTGAGTTTAAATTGTTTTTCGTAGTTTGATAATACTTCAAAACACACCACATGACTTATTGATGTTTTGGTAGAACCAACTCCATAAATAGTGCCATGTACCCTTTTTATTTTGAGTTGCAAAAGTTGTATTGCTCTCTCACTAATGAAAGACGCCTGCGAACCTGGATCAATTAGTACTCTCAACATAGTGACATATCCTGTGTCACTTTTAATCGGTATTAAAGCGGTAGCTAGTAAAACATTTTTAGTATTGGACGTAAAGTGTGAAGCTATTGATACATCCGATTCTTCCTTCTCAGTTTCTTCTACATTTGTGTGTAAAGAGTTTAACCCTGGTGAATGTTTGTTTTCTTCTTTATCAAAGGTCACCTCTTTTTTCTTGTAAGAATGTAGAAGTGAATGGTGACGTTTACCACATACACGACATGATGTTTTTTGCTTGCAGTAATATCCTGGATGACCAGTTGACAAGCAGTTGTAACACAAACGCTTTTCTTTTACATACTCACTTCTTTTTTCAGGATCTAATTTGCCAAATTTTTTGCAGTGACATAAGAAATGGTTTTCATTGCATAGAACACATTGAACAGTAGTAGCAGCGGCGCTGATGTGATACGACCTTTGAACCTTCTCCCTTGACGTGGATGTTAATTCAAGTGTATGAATTCTATTTTCCAAAAAACTTACGAAATTATCAAATGTTGGCATATCCTTTGGATGTCCACTGCTTACATAAGTTTCCCAATCTCTGTGTGACTCTTGATCTAGTTTTAGGATTGATATATATATATTAATAACGGATCCCAGGAATCTGTCTAAATATCTAAATTATTCAAACTGTTAATAGATTCTTTTGTATTATCAATTAAAACTTTTAAATGAGCTGGTGATTGCGTATTTATTTTCTTCAAAGAAAATAATTTCTTTAATATTGCATTTACTATTAGTCGCTTATGACTATATCTATTCTTTAAGGCTTTCCACGCTGGTTCGTAATTTTTATCCGTCACTTGAAAATGGTTTATAGTATTTTTAGCTTCGCCTGCTACACACGACTTCAAATAATGTAATTTCTGTACGTCACTAAGGCTATTATTTCTGTCTATTAATTATATAAATGTGTCCTCAAATGATTGCCATTCTTCATATGCACCGAAAAAGGTAGGTAGATTTATTCGGGGCAGCTTTACGTCAACAACTGGTTTTTCACACATCGGCGAAGTTGAAGGGTTTGTATTATTCCCAGTATTGTTTTTGATATCATTTAACATGTCCACCATATCCCCTTTCAAACAAGTAAACACTTCTTCACACTTGTCATACTCGCTATTTACAAAATGAGATATTTTTTGTCTATCGTTCTTCGATGTTAGTTTCAATAAGTTTTGATGCGCCGCACGATATGTTACCCAATACTCTTCAATGCATTGAATCTTTACTTCTAAATATCCCTGTGTTATTGTTGTTTTAGGACATTTTTTAAGAATAATCTGAGTTTTGTTAATTTGATTATAATATTCTTCTAATTGTTCGATTATTTCTTCAACTTTTGACATTATAAATTACTCACAAAGGATATAATTAAGCTTCACAAAATATCACTGCAATGTTCGTTGTTATTCACTTTTATATTACTTGTTGTTTTTCTAGCGCAGGTAAGCGTCCGAGACTCGGGACGATGAACAAAAGCTGTTTACGACGATGTTAGCTCCTTACTTATCCGGCTCGATTGTGACCACTATATACTTGTAATAGAGTGGTTTTTTGATTGGGGTTTAAATAGAGTAATGAAATACGTCCTCTCTTGAATGCGTTTTATTTGCAACTGTCTATAATAATGTGCACAAATGATAATATGGGTATAACATCCTAAGACATTCACTTCTAAGACATGAGTACGCTAAATTGAATTCTATGCCACAGACAGACACTTTGAGATACGATTTTCATGAACTGCAGCAGTCGTCTCCAAGTTCTTGTTTTTCAGTTTGTGTAAAAGAGGAATAGATGTGAAATAATTATCAAAGAAAAGCTGATAAACGTTTTTGGGATATATTCTTTGAAGAATACTTGCGTAATGTGATATTACGCTACCGCCTAGTCCAAATTGCTTGTAAGTAGATGGTATTTGTGGGAACTGGCTTGATAAGGATCAAACCAAATTACACATCCAAGGCGTGTAGTCCCAACCCAATACTTGTAACCCCATCTACTTGGCTTACCCCTGATAAACTGCATACAAATGTGACCACCGTAGTAAGGAATCATAGCCTCATCGATACTGTGCATCTTGCCAGGTGCATTTTTTAAAAAAAAAACAGAGTTTAACAAAATAAATAACGACCTCATTTTAGCGAATTTATCTCTTTATGCCTCAATCTAAGAGTGTTTAAACAGTGCAAATGGTTCATGATGTATGTAAATCTGCCATAATATAGTGATCAATTCGCAAAAGAAAATTTGCAATCAGACGAGTTTCCCCTATAGATACGACGTATTGACAAAGATACGTATCCACTAAAAAAGTATTCTAATGAAGAATTTCATTTCACTCATAGTTACATTCCCTGGTTTATTTCTTTGAGAAGTGTACAGATTTATATATTCCTCAAGCAAGTTGATAACGGCGTCATTGAATAATTGCTCAAAATAGTTTAATGGAGAACATAAATCGTTTTCGGGACCTTCCAGAAGTTGGAAATTAGGAAACTCGTTTAATCTATGTCGTTTCCTCCATTAGTACGTTTTATTTTGCACAGATGTAGGGTGAATTAGAGTGTCATCCAGTATGGTAGATGTAGATGGCTGTGGCTGTTGAATTGGCTGTTCAATGCGAGATCTCTTTTGTAAACTAGCCAAAGGAGTATCTTCTTTCCGATTCAGAACTAGTCAGATTGCCATAATTAGCTTCTGCAGGTGCACGTAAGATGGAACCAGATAAGTTATATATGGCTATATTATCCTCTTCTCTTGAATCTTCATCTGTAACAGCAGCATTTGCATTATATGGTGGCTCAAATGTTATGCATTCTGGGATGGATCATTACCTCACATAACTCGTTCAAAAGTTCGTGCAACGATAAAGATTTTGATCTAAAATATCAAAAAAGAAATATGAATGTATTCAAAACTTTTTTTTTCAAAATTTTTTTTAAGTGCAACGCCAGGAATAAGTTTGTAAAATATTAGCTCCCAAATAAATTTAAGTTTAATTATTATAAATCATTAATATCCACCTCAATTTTGTGTTGCAATTGTTAATTGTATTTAAATTATACTGTGTATTAAGTAAAACGTAAGTTAATTACCTTAATATATTATATTTAAACGTTCGGATTTTAAGTGACAGGTAACGTACATATTGTTTGAATATTACATATTGTAATTCTTCTTATCCCTTCTTATTACATAATTTTTCAGTTCGGTTTTACATATTTAAATCTTTTCTCAAGCGTTTCATTTAAAATCTACAAATATAACCTCACACCATAACTTCTTCTCTTTATTTACACTGCTACATCTATTTTAAGTAGAAGTTCTAGTTTTATTATTTTTAACTAATAAATACATAGCAAAATGAATACTCGTAATGCCAAGACGCACCAACTTGAGACCCAGCTCCAGTTCGCGCTTCAGGAACTAAAGCTGTGCAAGGAGCAGTGTCAAATATTACTAAAAGAAAGGGATGACAATGAAAAAGAAATAGTTAAATTAATTAAAAAGAATACACAATTAAAGTGTGACATGGCAATGTTACAAACAGATTATCTTAATGTATTAAAAGAAAGGGACCAGCTTCAGGGAACGGTGAAGCAAGGAATATGAGGAAGCTCTCAAATTCATTGCTGCATTGCAATTACAATTGAATGAGGCCCAATAGCAAATTTTACAACTAAACAAAAACTTAGACAACTTAAAATCCTCCAAAACTCAGAGTCTGTTTCATGAACTTTTAGAATGCACAACGTCTCAAGAATCCTCAAAATTGTTACAAACATCGTCAACAGTGGATTTGACAGGTGAAGATGCCTTCATATCGGGAACAGCAGGAAGTATCGCTTGCAGTAACAATAAATAAAAAAATACATTAAAAGTAATAAATACATTAATTAATTGCAACAAATATAAAAATAAAATAAGTATTAAAAATCATGTTAAGTTATGTAAAGAAAAAGAAGAATTAATTAATAAGGTCAAAATATATTCAATTGAGGTGGATAGCATTAGGAAAAGTTATGAGTTAACTGGTGACACTGTGTAAATATAATGAGGAACGTTTTGAGACATTAGTAAGACATCAGTGTGAGTGTCAGCGCTTATTATCAGTTACTTCAGGGACAGTTTGTGTTAATAATATGGAGAAAAATAATCCCTCTCCTACTTATAAACTCCATGACAGTTCCAGAACAATAAATAATTTAAATGTTAGCGAAAATAATATTGTTGTGTACAGTGACGATATAGGTAAAAACTTAGGTTTAGTATTTAATAACTGTCTAAAGGAACACCAAATTACTTATTATTGTATGCCTGGAGCAACATTTGGTCAAATTATAAATACAATTCTAATAAGTAGCCATAGTTCTAATAGTATATTGATACTTCTTATTGGGAGAAGGGGCAATGTGAATAAAAAACAATTATTGGATTATATTGAAATTCTAAATAATTTAAATGTTCACAAAATTGTTTTGTTTACATTGCCTTACTTATGGGGTCTGCCACAAGATAATAAATTAAGACATGACTTAAATATCCAAATCACTAATTTAATATGCAATAATAATGTAAAACTGATATATAATTGTAATAATTATAAATTTCATTTAATTGATTTAAATAATTTAATTAAGAAGTTTTTGACAAGAGATAGGTATTACCTATCAAAGTATAGTTTAAGACTGGTAGCAAATCTTATTATTTATATTTTAACTCAGCCAATGATTTGGCTACCTTTTTGTTTTTTTTTTGCGGATGGAAAATCATCAAATGACGCCTTTCGCTCTGGGTGGAGCGGAAGGGAGTGTCAGACTTCTACTGACTAAAAACCATCCGTGTTCCTTCAGTGCCCTTACGTTCCGGAGCCGCGGTATCTCTTTCGAAATACCGCGGCTTTTCTTTTTTCTTTTTTTAAGACTGGTAGCAAATACGCTATCTTATTATTTATATTTTAACTCAGCCAATGATTTGGCTACCTTGACACCTGCTTTTTTGAGCAACAAAATAATTTTATATTTGATTTGGAACCAGTTACAAGTAATTTAAATTAGATAATAAGACAATAGAGGTAACCTCTAGCAAAGATAATTTAAATAGCTTAGAATGCAACTTACCAATACATAATTATGTAATTTCACAAAATAACAATAATAAAAACTGTATCAACCTGGTGCATCAAAATATACAAAGTATGTTAGGCAAAGAATTAGAAATTGAATTATTTTTAAATAGTAACAGTATACATATTTTATGTATTACAAACATTGGTTGCAAGATTACAACTTAATTTCAGTAATCACCAGGTGGTCAGTTCGTTCAATAGAGATACTAAGTTACGTGGTGGCTCCTTAATATTAGTTAATAAATCCTTATCATCTAAAGAACGTAAAGACATTGTGAGCCTCTCTGTTGAGCGTACTGTAAAAATGGCATGCGTTGAGCTTGAACAACTTATCGCTGTCAGTGTTTACAGACCCCCATGTTCAAATTATGATACATTTGGAAAAATTATGGAAGAAGTTTTAGTTAAGCTTAATAAACAGAATAAATCTCTTGTAGTGTGTGGAGACTTTAATATCAATCTCCTGGAAACTTCTTCCATCAGTATTAAATTTTGCTCTTTGTTGAAATCCTATAATCTTGATAATTTATTATTTGAAGCTACACGAATTGCAGGGTGTAAGTGCAACTTGTATTTATAATATTTTTACAGTTGTTGTACCAATCAACAAATCAATAATTCAAAAACTTAGTTCAGATCACTGTGGACAACGGGTTTCATTACCTTATATGCACAAAAAACAGGGAATTGAGAAATTTGTGTTTGTTCCTATTAATGCAAAACGCCTGGAGAGATTTAGAAGTAACATGGTAAAAAAACCTTCCATCGCTTTCTTATAAGAATAATGCAGACTATTTAAATGGAGAATTATTTACCCTTATAAGCAAGGAATTTAAAAAAACATTTACTTCTAAAACATTCTCCAGAAACAGTCGCAAGGCATTTAATGAGTGTGTGACAGTAGGAATTCATAAAAGCAGACGAAGGTTATACGATGAAAGACCTTTACCATGAAAGATCATATAATCCTTTTGATGCTTTTAAAAAATATGTCAAAAATTATTCTAAAATGTTTAAAAGAGTTAGCTCCACAGCGAAATCGTTACCTATTAGCAACAAAATTAAGACGGCTAAGAATAAAATTAATATGACGTGAAGTAAAATTAACAATGAAGCCGTTAAAGACAAACCTCGTAACTCAAACTATCAATTAAAATTAACAATGAATTGACTAAATCAAATGTAGAAGTCGCAGCGGTGTTTGAAAAATATTTCACTGATATTCCTATCTTGACAAACGAGTCATTGAATACTTCTCCAACTGTCGCCGAGTCATTACTCAAACAGAATGTTAACACCTGTTTAAAAGAATTGAGATTTGAAAAAGTACTATCGCAAGATGTTGTAAAATACTTCAAAACCATTGATGTAAAGAAGACCGCAGATTTGTGGGGGATTTCTGTTACAGTTATTGCGGCCATAATAGATTTAATTGCACCTCATCTTGCTATTATTTTTAATACTTGTATCGATTCTGGTGTGTTTCCTAATTTAATGAAGTACAGTAAAGTAATACTTTTATTTAAATCTGGTAGTACATTTAACCCCGCTAATTTTAGATCAATTTCTGTACTAATAACTCTCAGTAATTTAAAAAAAAATAATTTTGGATCAATTGTTAATTTTTTTAATACAAATAAATTACTTCATAAAAACCAATTTGCTTTTACAAGGAGTCGCTCGACGTCTAAGGCCAGTGTTGAGCTTATGAAATATATTTTTGATGCCTGGGAGAATTCACAAAATGCCTTAGGTATTTTCTGTGATCTTTCCAAGGCTTTCGATTGTGTTCATCATGACACATTTATCAGAAAACTACAACATTACGGTGTAAAAAATTTAGCGTTTACACTTATTACTTCATATTTATGTAACAGAATTCAAAAAGTAGTGATTAATGGTAAAGGTTCCTCCGGATCGGTAGTATCAATGGGCGTTCCTCAGGGCTCGATTCTTGGCCCATTCCTGTTTTTAATCTATATTAATGACTTACCTTATCTTGTAGGGGACAATCACGATATAGTATTATTTGCTGACGATACCTTTTTAATTTTCAAACTCAAAGGACATTTAATTAATTATGACGATGTAAGTAATGCTCTATCGAAATTGGTACATTGGTTTAACGCCAACAATATGCTCCTAAACGGCAATAAGACAAAGTGTATTAAATTTACAATACCTAATGTAAAACATTCGAATATTAATGTGCTGTTAAATGGGGAGGAGTTGAGTCTTGCGGATACCACTGTTTTTTTTTTGGTATTAATATTGACGCGAAACTTCAATGGGGCCCCCATTTATCTAAATTAGCAAGCAGACTTAGTTCTGCAGCATATTTTGTAAGAAAGATTAGAAGTCTCACAGATGTTGAGACAACTAGATTAGTGTATTTTAGTTACTTTCATAGCGTAATACTTACTTACTTACTTACTTATCGTCACGCACAATCCCTGACGGGGTAGCCAGAGAGAACAGATCGCCAAGTGTCACGATCCTTACATACCTCTTTCGCTTCTTTCAGATTCATTATCTTCTTCATACATGCACGTCTAGGTATCCAAGTACTCTTGACCCTCCCCTCTTCGAGCAATTTGCTCACATGGTCTTCGAAAGTTAGTCTCGGTCTACCTCGACACCTTTTAATATTAACTTTCGCGCTATATATTTTCTTCACCATTCGGTCTTCACTCATTCTCTCAACGTGCCCAAACCATCGAAGCACGCCCTTATCAATTTTTGTGATAAGGTCATCTTTCAAACCTGCCATATTGTGAATCTCTTCGTTTCGCTTCCGGTCGGCCATGGTAACGCCGCACATTTTACGATGAGATCGCATCTCCACTGCATTCAACTTGCTTTTATGCTTCTTCTGGCATACCCAGGTTTCGCTGCCATATAACAAAGTCGGTACCAACACTGCGTTATGTATTGCAAGGCGTGCACTCTTCGCTACGCCTTGCCTTTTGACTAACGCAGTCAGGGCACCATTGACTTTGTTCCCGGCAGCGACACGCCTCTCCACATCTAAATCACATCTTCCATCCCGGCTAAAAGCACTCCCCAAGTATACAATTTCATTTACCTGTTCTAGACATTCCTGATTTACCCATATTTCACACTTCGTTCTCTCTTCGTCCCTTTCAAAGCGTAATGTCTTATAAAATTTTGCTATGGGGTAATGCGGCTGATATTGAAGCTATATTTGTTTGGCAAAAGAGAGCCGTACTGGCTATTTATAACCTAAATTGTAAAGAGTCCCTCAGAAAAAGATTTAATGAAATAAACTTATGAACTTTGGCATCGCAATATATTTATGAGAATGTAATGTATGTGCATAAAAACATAAATAGCTTTAATAAGAATAAGGATGTGCATACATTAAACACTAGGAACAAACATAAGCTTGTAATGCTAGTTTCTAGACGCCACAGAATCAGTAATTCATTAAAAAATAGTCCCGCTGGGTATCTTGCTGGTTCTTCTTAGGACAGAGGTATTTTCCGAACCAGTGGTAAATAAAAAATGACTTTCAATAAGAATTATGTAATAATCAAAATTGAATAAAAAATTATTCTATTCTATTCTATTTATAGGGCAATGTATACGCTTTTACAACAAAATCCCAGAACATATTCAAAGTTTGTCAATAAACAAGTTTAAAAATTTTATTAAAGAAAAACTGTACAAAAAGGGTTATTATAATATCAAGGAATACATGAATGAAAATAAACCCTGGGAATAAGGTGATCGCCACCATGCTGGTTCTAATTTTTCAGTTTACTATTCCGTTGGGCTATGTCTGTTACTATGGTTCTACTGCAGGTATCCTTATTTCTAAGTTTATCACGCAGAGAAACCCCGAGCATAGCCTTTTCCATAGCTCGCTGAGCGACCTTGAGCTTCTTCATACGGCCGCATACGGGTTCATGTATGGTTCATGAAATTTGCGGCCAAATAACAGTGATAAAAATTCTTATTTTATTATTTTTTTTTAATAAATAAATTATAATGTTGCCTATTTTTTATTTATACTTTTGTATTTTTACGATTATAACTATTTTGTAATATTAACTTACCTTTTTGAGGACATGTTTTACAATTTCCAATTCCGACTTTTTCACTCAAAAAAATTACTAGAAATTAATTAACTCAGTACGTTACTTGTCACTACAATTTACAATTTACATCTAAATCTAAAAATATGTGCAACTTGCTTCAAATAAATCAAATAATAAGTATAGAATTTTTATATATCATAACCCATGTATAGGTTGAAAGGTTCATCTAAATTATAACTATAACTTGAAACCACTAATTGGGTACTGATACAATTTTTAAATTGTTCGTATGATCACTAATCCAAAGCAGGCTTTTTTTTTATAGCGGAGAGGGCAAACGAGCATGCGGCCCACCTGGTGGTGACTGCCGCCGCCCATAAACAACTACAACATCAGAGGAATTGCAGGTGTGTGGCCGGCCTTTAAAAAAAAAAAAACTAGGCTATTTCTGAAGGTCCCTAGGTCGTATCGGTCCGGAAAATTCTCTGGTGGTAGTCGATTCCACAAGGAAGTATAATGAAGGTTAATGAACTTTACAATTTTTACCCTTATAAGTTATACTACAAAGATTATATATCATTTCAAAGTTTGCTACTTGTTTGTTCTACACAAGTAGACAACATTTTTTTTAATTGGAACTTTGGCTATAAACTAATTTGGGACACACAAATCATTTCAATTTTATTTTACCGTCAATACTACTTACTCACTTTTTATATACATATTATGTCCGAGTTACCGTACTGAACTCATGTTGAATCAGAGATCAACCAATTATTGACCTTTTATTCACAGGCATGATCCATGAGTGAGACGCTCAGCTCAGCACCTGTTTTTCTCTCAAAAGAAAGGGTTGACGACTAAGATTACGGTTCCTTAAGGAATGGACCCGGGCTTAACGTCAGTAATTAGTGGACTGTATCTTCCTATCTTTCTCTAATATTAGACTGAACACTGAAGATCTTGAAATGAAACATCGGTTAACTTGATAAAAATGCCCTCTTTGGAAATGCGATATGGAAAATTTCACTACTTTCTAATTTTCCCTATCACTTTCCCTAATTGCTTTTCTTTCTTAAGTTGAAACTGGAATTTTTAGCTGGTCCCGAACAATATGCAACACATGGTGGTTCATCTCCTTGTGGAGGTTTTACATGTTTCGAGGAGACCCTCTTTACATGGGCGGCATCTCAGGAGGACACGACCCCCCGGTACTGGGTGCTGCGTTGGCAGCTTGTGGGTTGGTGTGGTGCGCACTTAGCGCCATCAAATCAGGTGTCGGGATGCTCACTCATCCCCGGCGTCCCCGTCGCCGGGTGGTGAGCGTAGAAGTTCACGTGGGAGTGGTCGCCCGTCAGGTAGGCGGGCGTGGAGAGGAGCTAGATTTTGAAGATGTGGGTGTGACCCGTTATCTGCGCGGTCGAACAACCGTCTCGCAGAACGGACCACAAATTCCTGGATTGACTCGACCTTGAGGTCGCGTGAGATGATATCGTTCCTGACGTAGCGACCGGCTCCCACGATCACCCGAAGCGCAAGATTTTGCTGGGCCTGCAACCTCCTGCGCTGAGTGGCCGAGGTCAACGCGTACCAGGCTGGCGCTGCGTAGGTCAGCCGCGAGCGGATGTAGGTTTTGTAGATACCTATTTTTGTTCTTGTTGGGAGTTTCGATGCCAGTATAGGATAGAGTTTCGCTCGCGCGACTCTGGCCTGCCTCACTACGTGGTTGACCATCGGGGTCATGCGCAGCGAGCGATCTATCTGGCATCCTAGATATGTGATGGTACTACTCCAACCCACATCCTGCCCGCGGAGTTGCAGAGTTGGAGGTGTTCTGGCCAGCCTGGTCGTGAAGGCGACGGTCTTCCCGACGTTGACCGCCAGCCTCCATTTGTCCAGCCACTCAGGCAAGAGGTCGAGTACCCGCTGCAACTTCCTGGCAGCTATGTCCACCCGACGTGATGACGCGAAGTACGCACTGTCGTCGGCGTATACTGCTAGCACAACGTTATCTTCCCACTCCTCCAGATGGCCTTGGAGGGTGGGGATGTCGTTAGTGTAAACCGCGTACACGTGCGGTGATAGGCAGCTGCCCTGTGGCACTCCGGCTTAAATCGGTCGTGCCGCCGAGACAGCCCCTTCCAAGTTGACATGGAAGCTCCGCCCCTCCAGGAAGGACGTTACTAGCCGCACAAGCATGGGCGGCAAAGAGGTATTCTGAATAAGCTTATAGACTAGCCCTGCGTGCCACACCCTGTCGAAGGCCTTCTCCATGTCGAGAAGGACCCCCACACAGGTGCGGCCGAAGTTATATTCGGCCGCAAGATAGTGCAGCACGCGGGCCAGCTGAGAGGTTGTGGAATGCCCCCTGCGGAAGCCGAATTGCTCCTCACGCAGGATGACATGTGGAAGAATTCTGGTAAGGGTGAATTTCTCGAAGAGTTTTGCTATGTGCGGCAATAGCGTTATGGGGCGGTAGCTAGCCGGGAACCTCCTGTCTTTTCCCGGCTTCGGCAGCACGATGATTTTATCCTGCTTCCAGATGGTCGGAAAGTGGCCAGTTCGCAGGATGCCGTTATATAACCTGGCGAGTGCCACTATTACCTATCTGGGCAGCTGCTTAATGGCTGTGGTGGTGATGCCGTCATATCCCGGCGCTTTACGGGTGGGTAGGCGCATGATGGTGCGCCTTACCTCCGTTGGTGATATAAAGTCGTCGCCCCGTAAGGGCGGCGCCGGGTTAGAAAAGTATTCCTGTACGCGGTCCACTATATTTTTTACATGGTCTGCGTACCCCTCTGCTACGGTGTTGGGTATAAACTGCTGTTCGAGGTGCTGTGCCATCAACTCCGCTTTTTTTTGGGCGTCGTAAATTCTGCTCCCCGTGCTTTCAGGTGGTGGTGTCTTTGTGAGCTGCCGGTTGAGGAGATGCAGAGAGACGGGTGTCTTTGAGGCTTCGTCGACTCGCCTCTCCCATGCCTCTCCCCTGTACGCTCTCATAGCTTCCGACAGCTCTTCCGTCAAAGAGTTAAGTTTAGTTTTAAGCCGTGGGCATCGTGTCCGTGCCCAAAGCCTCCTCAACTTCCGTTTCTCAGACAGTTTGCTTTGCAGCGCGCGTGGGAGTTCCTCATTCCCGCGCCCGGTGGAGACAGGGTGGGAATGAAGTTGTAGTTGTTCTTTAATAGTATTGTGAAGATGAAGGGCCGCTGTCTCCACATCTTCACAGGTGGTGATAGAGGCGCAGAGTTGGAGGCCCTCCAGCGCACTGCGGAAGCGCACCCAGTTTGTCTTCATTCGGAGACTTCTGGGCACTACGGCATCCGCACTGGTGTCGATGGTAATCAGCACGGGGAGGTGTTGCGTGTCCACATCATATAGTACCTCCAGCCGTGTTGGGTACGGCACTAGATGGCACAGCACTATGTCTAGGACATCGGGCTGGTGTTCAGGTTTGGTGGGGATATGGGTGGGCTCATCAGGGCCCAGCACCTCGTATTCCCATTCTTCGGCGTCGTCATACAATTTCTTCCCCGGAGGTGTTATTAACCCGGAGCCCCAAGCGGGATGTTTCGCATTGAGGTCTCCGGCGATAATAGCGGGTGTTGTGGAGTCAAATATCGATCTTATGCCTTGGGAGGCAAACGAGGTGCCGGGAGGTCTGTAGGCGGCGAATATCCTTGTGTCTTTGGTCCTCACCTTTAAGCTTATTCCCTTAGTCCTCGTAGCTATGAATTGTGTATTGGTGCCAACTTCTTCGTGCATGACGTCCCTCCTCACAAGGACCGCGGTACCTCTGTACGCGATACCTTCTGGGGAGATCTCGTCATGTCGGTACACGAAGAAGTTGGGGAGCTTTAGTTGGGCAGAGGGGCGCAGTTTCGTTTCCCCCAGCAGCACAATCTGAATATTGTGCTGCTGGACCAGAGTTCTTAGGTCGGCGACCTTCCCCGAGATGCCGCCGGGGTTCCAATAGCACATCTTAAGTTGATGGCCTGCTGATGGAAGTTAATTGGGCTAAGGCACTTAAGATGGCCGAAAGGGGGTTGGTACCGGTGGTCATGTCAGTCAGGACCTCTCCTAGAATCCTGATCACCACGCCCACCAGTTGAGCGAGGGCCTCCTCGATGGTGGTTGGTGCCTGGGGCTGTGTTTGGGGTGTGACAGTTATTGTCCTTTTACGTGGGTCTGGGGCTCGGGGTTGGGGTGCAGTTTGCTCCTCCTGATTAGAAATTGGGGGGAAGGTATATCGCGGTTGTGGCCGTGGATCTCGTTGTTGCGTGGTGGCGATGGGTGGAGGAAGAGGAGTGGATGTACCTCCCACTTGAACTGTTTAGGTGGTCGCCTTCCTCTTCTTCTTATTTTTCCTCCCGCGTTTCTTATTGGGGCGCTCTTTGCGCTCCGTGGCATCATTCGCCGGTGGGGCTAAGGTTGCCCCGGTCGTTGCGAATGTTGGTGCTGGCGTTATTGTTACCTGCCGCTGCTGTGGTTGCGGTGCCTGACGTTGTGGTTGTTGCTGGTAGTGCTGTTGGGGTTGTTGCTGCGTATGCATTTGAAGTGGTGGCCGTTGTGGAGGTGGTGGTTGCCACTGTGGTGGGGGTGGTAGGCGTTGCGGTGCCCGTGCTGCTTGCGAGGGCATAGGAGGCTGCATATTGATGCCTCTCTTCCTTGCGATTCGTTGCAACACTGGGCACCGCCTGTCGTTCGCCGAGTAATATTTCCCGCAGTTTGCGCATTTGGGTGGCGCATCCCGCGGCTGTGGGCAGGCTGAGGCCAGGTGGTCACCCGCACAGCGAACACATTTGAAGGGCCGGTAGTAATTATAAGATGCATGCCCGAACCCTTGACATCTGTGACACTGTGCAGGACCAATTCTACCTGTCCAGGCTTCTATTGTTATCCCCGGCATGTAGAGTAACTCGTTTATTTGATATAACCTGTTGAGCTCTTCTGAGCTTAGGTGATTCATCTTGACATAAAATAGACAGCCAGGCCTGTCTCTTTTGGGTGGTATGGAGCGTACAAATGTAACTGGGAAGCCCTTCTCTATTAGGGCCTCCTGTATGTCTTGTGGGTCTGTATCAGCAGGGAGCCCTCTTAACCCCACCTTCGTGGGTTGCTTCTCCTATGGGGCGTAGCAATACCACACGAAGGTGGCGTCTTCCATGCTTCGGTCTATAAGGTATTACTGGACCTTCCTATACTCATCATCGGACTGGGGCCGGAAACGAACCCCTTTCCCAAATGGGCGAGCGTTCGGAGCATGGCCGAGAAGCTGGTGTAAAATTTTGAAATGCTTCGACCAATTTGGGAAGCATTCTACAATGATAGGTGGATATTTAGACGCTGGGTTGTCTACGGATTTTTGTGGTCTTTCTGCGGGTGGTGGTCGTGGTGATGGGGGCGCTGTTCTCGGTGCTGCGGCTATGCGCGCATAGGAGTCCGGCGTCGAGGATGGTCCAGGTGTGGGCTCTTGGTTCGAGGGTTGGGTGTCTTGTAGGGGAGCAAGGGTAGCGTAGGACGTATTGTCCCACTCCCGTTCTCCTTCTGGGTCCTGTTAACCGAAATCCTGCATCTCAGTTGCGCAGGTCGGAGAGGTGGTTGGTGACGGTGAATTTGGCAGGATATTATGCCTCACTACAGGTGTTGGGGCTAGTCTTTTGGGTGGGGTTGGCGAGGTAGTAGGCGATGCCGAATCGCACATGGAATCAGACCCGGCTTTCAGCCTTTTCTCCTCTTGGAGCCCATCGTCGCTTCTTTCAGGTGGAGTTCTCCTCCGCGAGGCTAGGCTCCGGCGTGGCAATGGAGCCGGTTCGACGCTAGGTGGAGACACAGCTTCACCAGCGCCGATCGCGGCGCCGGTGGCCGGGAGGCTACCTATCCGCCTCGGGAGTTGGCTGTATGGAGGGAGTACTCTCTATCTCTCAGGAGCGAAGAGGTCTCGCTCCATGAGGGGCCTGTCCAGTACTCCCGGACGCCTATCAGGTGGTTTGTGGCGTTGTGGAGGGGGGGGGGGGTTCCCCCTTGTCTGACAACTCTTGGTGTTAATTCGTGCTCAGCCCTAGGCTTTCACACACCTTACTCCCCTCAGCGCGTGCAACCACACCGGTTGAGACCCTTGAGGGAGGCCCAGCGAGGCGCCCGCGAGCAGGGAGGGGTGTGTGAGGCGCAGATGGAATCTGGGCGTTAACTCAGCACAGAGTGCGGCACACTTGTAATCACTTTTTAATTATAAAAAGAGGGTACAGTGAAAATAAAGATAAAACGCAAAGTAGGGCACAGCGTGGGTATTGACCTTTGCGCTTACTTTAACCGTAGCTCGACGCAGGAAATGCGCAAGCGACGCCTCGACGCCCGACGGAGCGAACTCGACGTCGGCGGAGTCGATCGCTGACACAACACGTTCACAATCGGGAGCGCAACTGGACACGTCCGCACTGTAGCACGGCCCGCGACGAACTGTGAATATGCAAATATATTGATCTCCTACTGTACTATTAAAGCTATACCATAAAGAGAACCGCGCACCAAACGCCATTTCGACATAATCACAAATTTTCGCTATCACATTTCCATTTATGAACCCATAACTTTATTACCCATCATAATATCATTACACAATTACATTTTACATTTAATACAACAAAGACACATTACATTTTTAATAAATGGAATAATAATAATAATCATCGTCTTCTTTCAGGCAAATTACATCTAGTATAATCAATCTCCAAAATTTTAGAAAAAATAAATCAATTTCAATACAAATAACAATTTTAAAATAATAAATCCAGTCAATGTAAATATGCAGTAAAGTCGGTATATAAAATAATTTAATAAACTAAAATTTAAATTTGTAAATAATTAATAGAATTACACACTCTCTTTAGCCAGGAGAGAAGAACAATAATTAAAACTTTCTCTGAGGCAACTGTACTGCGATAAATGAATTTAAAATCAATCTCAACAATTTTTTTTATAGAATAGGGCGACAAACAAGCACACAGTCCACCTGATAGTAAGTGGTTGCTATGGCCCATAGACATCTACATCTATCGCCGTTTCCGAATTAAAATGCAGATGCGATGTCAGCCTTGAGGACTAAAATGGAATGCCTCTTTTCCAGTAAAAAGGGTCTCCGGTTTTCTACACTCACCATACGAAACACTGCTGTGTTAAGCTGCTATTTTCGCTGGTATTTTGTGAGAGCATGGTCCTTCCCCAGTTGAGCTGACCCATTTGTGCTACAACTATACTATTAATATAGCTGCAGTATGGCTCTACCACGTTAAAAACAATTTTAGCAATAAATAAATCAATGTCAATACAGAATAATAAATTTAAAATAAAAAATCCAGTCAATTTAAATAGGCAGTAATGTCAGTATTTTAAATACAACAATACAAACACTCACGCCTGTCACCCAGAGGGGTAGGCAGAGACTACGGACTTCCGTTTGGCGCGATCCTGACACACTTCTCTCGCCTCATTTACATCCATATATTTACGCATACACGCTCGTCGGTTAAGGGTACTCCTAATCTGGCCCATTTTCAATGTATCGCCGATTTGGTCGATAAGTCTTCGTCTAGGGCGTTTCTTCCCGACTTTGCCGTTCACTTCTGAAACATCAATTTGCTTTGTCACTCTTTCCTCGTTCATTATTTCTACGTGACCAAACCACAGAAGCATTCCTTTTTTAATCCTAGTCACAACGTCATCTTGCAAACCACAATTTTCTCTTATCACACTATTTATCACCCTGTCATTCAGACTCAGCTCTAGCATACTCCGTAATGACCGCATTTCTACAGCCTTTATTCTTCTCTCATGCTTCTTCTTATGCCATACCCAACTTTCACTACCATACATTAAAGTAGGGACTAACACACCATTATGAATTGCCATACGTGCCTTCTTTGACACTATCTGACTTTTCATAATAGCGTGTAGAGCCCCATTAACTCTTTTTCCTGCGTTCACTCGTCGTTCTATATCATTGTCATATCTACCATCCCTGTTAAATAAACATCCCAAATATACAAACTCATCCACTTGCTCAATCAAATCCCCTTTTATTCTTATTTCACATAACGTTTTACTTTCTTCTCTTTCAAAAGCCATTACTTTCGTTTTACTTGCGTTCACTATCATACCCCTTTCTTTTAATTACCAGTCATTAAATTAACCACCACTCGGCCGCCGACGATGCAAATATGACTTGATCATCGGCGTACAAAAGGCATTTGACAGTTAACTCACCCAATCTTAACCCACATTCTTCAACTTTCAAAGTTTGCAAACAACTGTCCATAAATAGGTTAAACAGCCACGGAGAAGCTACACAACCCTGTCTGACACCTTTTTGAATGCCAAACCAGTCCGAGTAGGCCCCGTTGATCCTGACACAAACACTAGAGTCCCTATAAAGAGACTTTAATGCCCGTATCAGACCAGCGCTCAACCCAAATGAGGTCAGTGTTTGCCATAACACGTTCCTGTCCACTCTGTCATAAGCCTTTTCCAAGTCCATAAACACACAAAAAATTTCTGGTTTTGGCCAAAAATTTCTCCACAATCATGCGCATGGAAAAGACTTGATCTGTATATCCCATCCCCTTTCTAAATCCAGCTTGCACATCCCAAATTTTCCATCAGTTTCTTCCATTACTCTTTCAATTAACACCTTAGCATACATTTTACCCACAATGCTAAGCAAGCTGATACAACGGTAGTTTTTACAGTCCTGCTGCGAACCTTTTCCCTTATATTTTGGGACTATAACGGCTTTGCACCAGTCTTCCGGTACCCGCTTCAGTTTCCAACATAAATTAAACAAGGTGAACAGCAGGCCTGCAACAACACGCTCTCCAGCCCTTAGCATTTCGAGTGATACTCTATCATATCCGGCTGCCTTACCTGCTTTCATGCTTTTCATTGCCTTTACTATTTCATCTACACTTATCTCCCTACCTCCCTCCACTTCTTCCGGAATTTCTATTTTACTTACTTCAGACGACTCTTCACTCTTAAACACGCTTTCAATCCATCTCTTTAAATTCGAAACTTCATCATTCAGCATGCAGCCATTCTCGTCTCGTATAGCATTCATTTTAGGCTATTTTGAATTTCCCCTGGCAGTTCTTACGAGCTTCCAGAACATTTTAATATTTGTCTGGAAGTTATCAGATATTTTTCTATCATTCTTATCCGTACTTTCTTTCTTTTTCCTTTCAACCACTTCTTTTAGTCTTTTATTTATACGTCTAAAGTCTGCCTTTTTTCTTTCAATCTCATCATACATACCGCCCGAATTACCAGCTTTGGTTGCTAGTAAATCTAGCAATGCCCTCATAATATTTGCTTCAACTTTCACCCGTAACTCATCATCCTGCCACAACGTATTACTTTTCCTTTCATTCGTTCTCTTACTTACACCACATACTTCGGTGACTGTATCCACCAAAACTTTCTTAACATTATTCCATACATTCTTCAAGTCTAAATCATTCATACAAAATTCATTCAACATACTTATATTTTCCCTCAGTCTGCAGTTATACTTCTCTTTCACACCTTCATCTTGTAACCTCTCTATTCTTATACGCTGTAATGCAGTGGTAGACACAGATGTCCGATGCCGCCAACGCTTGAATAGACCATTAATTCGGCATAAGACCAAGTAATGATCCGTCCCTACGTTGGACAAAACGTCCCTTGTATCTACCACTGCGCTCCTTATTCTTCCATCCACAATTATGAAATCTATCATGCTTCTATTATCCCCTTTTTCGCATGTATACATGTGAATCCTATTATGGCGAAAGAAAGTGTTCGTCACAAAAAGATTCTTTTCCACACATATGGTGAGGAGGTTTTCACCATTCTCATTTATTCTTTCATCGCCAAACGCTCCTAATATCCTTTTATAACCAGAACTCTTCACCCCAAACCTTCCATTAAAATCTCCTAACATAATAATATTTTCATTTTCCTTACATTTCGTCAACACCAGCCTTACCATGTCCCAAAACTGCTTTCGGATATAAGTGGGCTTAGACATATCTGGGGCGTACACCCCAAGCATAAACAAATTCTTTAAGCCCACTTTCATTCGTATCCACAGCAGCCTTGGGCTTACACATTCATACTCTTTCACACATTGACCCATTCTTTCTGAAAGGATGACACCGACTCCCTGGCATCACCGCTCGGTCTCGTCTACACCAGACCAGTAAGCGGTATACGTGCCATGTGCAGTGACATCTCTTCCCTTTCGTTTTGTCTCATTCACACATAACACATCTATTCCTTTATCTTTCATCATTTCGCATATTTCATCCATCTTATCATTCATTGCTCCACGTATATTCAACGTAGCCAAACGGGCCTCCGCAATCCACTTTTCGCCCCTCCGGGAGACAGGACGTGACGGGTGGCGAACCTCGTCACCGGTTTTCCTCCCGGAGATTCTTCGCACCCCTGCTCCATTAAAGGGGCGCCGAGAACTCGGGGCCATTAAAAATAATATAATAAAATAAAATTAAATTAATACATAATAACAGAATTACACACTTTTATCAGTCAGGAGACGAAACCAATCAAATATTTCTCTGAGGCAAGTACTGCGATATGTTAGTCACAGCAATGCCGGATAATATAACAGTCTGAGCTTTCCGCGATCATCGCCAGAACATTGTTGGATCTGGCCCACACTCTGCGCACTAGGGACGCGGCCCGATTGCGCATGGGGGCATGAAAGCAATCGGTCCGCGCATGAACGAACATACCAGAGGCGCTACAAAATCGAGGCAGCCCCATCACTGCCCTAAACGCATTTTTGTATTGGACGCGGAGGACGCTGTAACTCTTTTTACTTTAATTAGCCCATAAGCTGAACGAGTAGACCGATGTACAGAACGCTCGAAAGAGCTTAACCTTAACCTCCTTTGAACACCGCGCAAACCTACGAGCGATCATGTTTGCTCTGACAGACAGCGCCCTCCGCTCCTGATCCATATCAGCGTGATCTTTCAAGTCAACCGTGAGTATGTTCCCCAGATATTAAAACTGTTCAACCCTTTCCAGGGGTACACCATTTAATTTTATTTGAGGTATATTAGTAGGACATTTCGCACCAGCGGCCTCAAAGACCATGTCTTGACTCTTCCTGTCAGGAAGAGTCAAGACATGGTCTAGAGTATAATGTCTTAAATAATAATCCGTGGCCACATGTTTATTCCTCGCATTTCCGTATCCGCTTCTTCAGGCCGGAGACTGACACACTTAGTAGCCTCATGTCGTCCGCATAACTCTGATAATTTACACAAACATCGTCAATGTGGCAGCTGACATGCTGACTGCTAAGCACTACGATCAGTCCGTTGATATTTATATTAAATAGGGTTGGTGAAAAACTAATAAACTTTTGTAGATATATATACAATTTAATGATTTCAATATTATATGCCTGACTGAAACCTGTCTATTTGACAGTGAATTGAATATCTAGTTCTGAGCCGTTCGATAACATGTACATTTGGAGGCGGGAACGTATTTATTTACGGACAGGAGAAAAATTTGGGGATGGAGTTTTACCAACGATCAAACATGTTTTTAACTCTGTAGAAGTAACCGATTGCAATCTCCTGTCGAAGACATTTGGCTGATCATAAGTATTTACCGATGTCGTATACACGTATGTACTGTTTATTTATGTGTAACAAATACAGGTTACTTATTTGACTTACAACTACGTTACTTTTGTAACAATCTTATGGCCATTTTATAATCTCATCTCAATAACAAATTTGTTATTGCTGGTGATTGATTTTAATGTATCTGCTAAATGGGAAGAATGGGAGTTGACAGTGACCAGCTAGCTATTAGTGTGATGTTCATGATTTATTTATTGACACTCTATACTACTAGAGATTACCTCAATACAATGGTGTTTATTATAAATTTATTAATTGAATTTGGACATGAGCAAGTGAATAATTTTTGGAATTGTTATGCAAAAGTTGTGAAAAATATCTCTCTGACAACAGGTGAGTTATGAACTGTCTGAGTCTTTGGACAGGTTTTTGGACAGGTCAGGAAAAGATGTTACTTAATTAGGAACACGGTATTTATAATTATAAACGGGGAATTTCTATAGTGACCAATATTAGGCACGCCTCTTAGCTGCTTCGACTAAGGAATCTATCTAACCACTGGTTACACGTTTTACCATCAAGTAATCTCGGCACAATACTTGAAGGGTAAAGCTTGCGCATCGTCGTAGGAATCCGACAAGGAGCAGTGATTTGTCAACCCCATCAGTGCCACTTCGGTAGCAGCGTCGACAAGTTTGGGCTCCACGGACTTTCATGTAAGAAAAGTGCTGGTAGGTTTTCACGGCACAGTACTTTAAACGATATCATGCGAAGGGCTAATCTCTATAAATATTCTCTCGGTTTTAGAGCCTTGTGGGATATTAAGAGACAATGGCAAGAGACCAGATGGTATGAAACTGGTCCCTAGGGAGAGAGGTAAAGCCCTAGTGTAGGATGCTTCTTTTGTAGATACTTTAATGGCCTCTCATCTCAGGGGTACCTCGTTTAATGCCGAGGCGGCATCATAGGCAGCTGAACTGAGTAAGTGGTGTAAATATGAATCTCTAAGAGTAGACTACATATTTTTGCCATTTGCTGTAGATACTAACGGTCCGTGGGGTCCACGTGCGGTGAAGTTCCTAAAGCAACTCCATCTGCGACTGGTCGTTGCTGCTGGTGATAAGAGGGTTTTTTCTCGCTCAATGGCTAAAAATAGCCATTAAGCAGGGAAACGCAGACAGCGTTCTTGGCATGTTATCGCGGGGAGTAGGACTGTTTCATAATGAAGTTACTAGTTTTAGTCATTTTTTATAATTTTTTTAATATTGTATATAATAAAGTATATAAGAAAAATATTCTAATTTTATTAATAACTAGCTGACCCGGCGAAATTCGTACCGCCTAACAGTCGATTCTTTATTTTTTTAATACTTATTCTGCTATTCGGGACACCGTTACTCAATTGATTTGCCTTCCTGGAAACCCCCCTCCCCCCTCCACACTAACACTTATACTTTATAGTATGGTAGTAAAGTTCAAATTGACTTTTAAGTATTATTACGAATCTTTTGTATGGGAATATAGAAAAGTGTTGTTTATAAAATTGTTCAGGCTATTTTTTTAAAACTTTCTCTCCGTAAGTACCATCTTTGTACTTCAAGGAATATTATAAAAAACGAGTTAGCGAAATCGGTTCAGCAGCTCTTAAAATTTACGCCTAGCAACACATTAAGCGATTCATTTTTATATTATAGATGGTATTCCTTAATTTCATTGCAAATTTTGAGATTCCAGAAGCATATTGAAACTTTTTTCGAAATGCCAACTTTAACTGCACCATCATGCTATTACATTAGAATAGAATAGAATAGAATAGAATAACTTTTATTTAATATAGATCACATGTGTAATTCTTATAGAAAGTCATTTTTTACTTCACCACTGGTTCGAAAAAAAAACCTCTGTCCTGCGAAGAACCAGTAAGAAACCCAGCAGGACTTTTTTTAAAAGCATATTTTACATTAATGGTTGGTACAAAATTTGTTTTAGAAACAGCTTGGAAGCGACCACCTCATTCCCAGGGATTATTATCAACCATGTATTTATTTATACTATAATAACCCTTTTTATACAGTTTCAACTTAACAAAACATTTAAAAATGGTAATAGAGAGAGCCTGTACACTTTCCGGGACCTTGTTGTAATAGCGTATACATTGCCCCAAGAGTGAATTACTGACACTTTGGAGTGAAAAACTGGTGTCACTAGTTTGTGTTTGTTCCTAGTGCTTACAGAATGTATATCACATTTTTTACTAAAACTACTTTTGTTTTTGTGAACATACATAAAATTTTCGTAAATATACTGAGAGGCCAAAGTTAATATATTTATCTATATAAATTTATCCCTAAGAGACTTTTTCGGTGTTAGGTTGTAAATAGCTCTAATGGCCTTCTTCTGTAAAACAAAAATTGTTTCTGAATCAGCCGCATTTCCCCATAGCAAAATACCATAAGACATTATGCTATGGAAATAACTGAAATAAACTAATCTAACTGTCTCGACACTGGTGAGACCTCTAATCTTTTTTACAGCATAGACTGCAGAACTTAGTCTGCTGGCTACTTTGGACATATGGGGGCCCCACTGAAGCTTTGCGTCGAGAGTGATGCCAAGAAAAACAGTGGATTCAACAGGGCTCAGTTCTTCCCCATTTAAAAAGACATTGGTACTCAGATTTTTAACATTCGTTGTTATAAATTTAAAAAATTTAGTTTTATTTCAGTTTAAATGTAGATTATTATCGTTAATCCAATGCACTAATTTTGATATAGCATTATTCATTTCGTCACATTTAAATTATTGACGTTTAAGTTTAAAAATCAAGGAAGTATCATCAGCAAATAATACTATATCATGATTAGGGGATAATCATGATATAGTATTATTTGCTAAAGAGAAGGTAAATAATTAATATACACTAGAAATATGAATGAGCCGAGAATGAAGCCTTGAGGGACACCCATTAGTACAGATGACCCGGAAGAACTTTTACCATTGATAATAACTTTCTGCATTCTATTACTTAAATATGAAATAATGAGTTTAAGCGCTGTGTTCTTGACACCATATAACTGTAGCTTCCTGATTAATGTCTCATTGTGAACGCAGTCGTCGGCCTTGGAAAGATCTCAAAATATACCCAAAGCGTCCTCTGAATACTCCCATGCACAAAAATATATTTAATAAGCTCAACTACAGCGTCAGTTGTCGAGCGAACCCTTGTAAAACCGAATAGATTTTTATATAGCAATTTATTAGTATTAATGAAACTTAACATCTGACCTAATTTTTTTTTTAATTTTACTAAACGTTGGTAGTACAGCAATTGAACTAAACTTGGTGGGGTCTAATGTACTACCAGATTTAAATAAAGATATGACTTTACTATATTTCATTAAATCAGTAAAAACACCAAATTAGATTAGATAAGGTGCTATTTTATCTATTATAGATAAAATAATTTCAACAAATTCATTTCATTCAACCAAAGTATTATATAGCGTGTTAACAGTGATGACATATTAAACTGCGACGTGTTGTTGCCTCACTGCTGTCCGTATGAGGAAGCTCAAGGGCGCTTAGCGAGCTATGAAGAGCTATGCTTGGGGTTTCTCTGCGTGATAAACTTAGAAATGAGGATATCCGCAGTATAAACAGAGTGACCGATATAGCCCTTCGGAATAGTAAGCTGAAGTGGCAATGGGCCGGCCATATAGCTCGAAGAACCAACAACCGATGGGGAAAGTAGGTTCTCGAGTGGCGGCCTTATACCGGCGGACGAAGTGTAAGGCGTCCCCCTACTAGATGGAGTGACGACCTGGTAAGACATGCACTGGATGTACATAAAATCCTTAAATAATGGTCTCTCGGTCGAATTTCGGTCGAGACAGAGTTATAGTATTTTCTCACCCCTAAAACTCAGTGGAACAGCAATCTAATTTATGAGATACGAAGGTGAAAAACTTCAAACCTTCTGACTTCAGGCTAATACTGAGAATTTCTTGACAGAAAACCCGTTTTTTGTATTTTGGACTGACCCGGGATTCAAACCCGGAACCTCATGATTAGTAACCGAGTTTACGGCTAGTAGCTAGTTACCAACGAGGCATTCAAACATTACATAAGCATTAAAAATTTACAATATAAAAACGATTCATCAAATACTTTCGTATTACTGTAGGTAAAGATAAAAACATCGAGCCAGCAATTTCAAATGTCATAAAGCGTTTTAAGTGTTATAGTTAATACGGTACTACAAGCCGTCTCGCAGAAAAAGTCAAGTCAATTTTGAAAGTTGTTTCGCTGAATGCAAATGTACATATTCGTTTTATGGCTACTATTAAAGACATAGCATTGGTAAGTATCATAATCAAAAGTGCGCTCACGTCGGAAACGTATGCCGACGGTATCTAGAATATTAATAAATCAAACAGTTTTAGTGATTTGCTTTTCAAAATAGCCTTTTGGCAGACATTGACAAATAAAAATCCAATCCTCGTGTAGGCGATAAGAAATATAAGTCTGAGAGAGTTGAAACTATACCATCTCTCATAATAATACTATTATAGTTGCCTTTGTATTTTCGATTATTTGCATTTTAATTAATATTTAAATATATATATATATATATATATATATATATATATATATATATATATATATATATATATATACATACATATATACAGCGTCATTTTTTATTTACTAAATACCTTTTGGGAATATATTGGTTACATCATTACAAACAATTTTAGCGAGATCACTCTTTACAGAATATAAGACATTTACTAAAAACTACTTTTAAGTGTTTGTTGTCATGTCTGGCTCCTTTTAAGTCTGTATTTTGTAGTACATAAACAATGTCAAAATAAATCGTCAAAGAAAATGCATTATTTATTTAACACTTGATATCAGTATCACACATTGTGTTGAAATCATTAAACATAATTAAATAAGCAAATGACATTAAAAAAAATCACACATTAAAATTTATAATAAGTAAGTATGACCGCCGGGCCGGTCGACGCCCGCGCTCAGCTGATTGCATTGCGAGTGCCTACTAAACCATTCATCACTGTGCCTATTGCACCAGGGCGCTACTTTAAATGACTACATTAACTTTTCATATACTTCTTTATTTTGCATAAAGCCATTTAATGAACTATTTGATTCTTTTATTAATTTCTTTACGAATTAATAGACATTCTTTAAAAGACATTTAGGTACCTTTTTTTTACGAATACTGTTTGCTAGCAACGCCTCAACGTCGCACATGCAGCGGCCCAAGGCCAAGCCAAAGGTATATTATGACGTCGACACAGGTATCATTGTCATCAAACGCGCCGCCTGCGCTTTTCGGTTTGCAGCCCATCGATTTGGTGATCGATGTTTGCAGCACGTGCAAATTAAATGAGTATTATTAACTATTTTTTTATTTAATGTAAGTTATATTTAAAAATGGATGCAGGTTAAAATAATTACAAATATTACAATAAAATATTCATAATGATTAATACAAATTAACAGTAATTGAATAAAGATATTAAGTTATAATGGTTCAATAAAAATTATAAAATACAAATTTAAAAATTAGACTTACCTAGGTACTTGTCCGCGGATGGCGGTGAGTATCGCGCACATGCGTTCAAAATAATCACCTCCACATTCTATGCATAGGTGACACCTAAAACTTAACTGTTCACCGACACGAGATAATACTTGATGATTCATTTTGATTTGATCGAATGCCCAAATTATTTTTTTCTTTCAACATGTCACGGGTTTCGAATGCGCGACCAGTATAAACTAATTTCTTTACATGCCCCCACAAATAAAAATCCATTGGTGTGATATATGGCGATCTGGGAGGCCATGCACAAGTGCACAAGCCCCGTCACGACCGATTCAGTGACCAGGGTATTCTCTGTTTAAACAAAAAGTTAAGGAACTTCGCGAGCTTACTGCGCCGGCGCCCCGTCATGTTGGTAATACATATTGCGTAGAGATGCAAGTGGTATGTCCTTTAATAACTCTGGCAGCGTGTCGGTGACAAAAGTATGCTAGCTTTCACCGTTTAATCTTTCTATGAAGACCGGGCCTGCCTATACATTGACACTAAGCCGGTGTTGAAAGCTATGCGGTCTTGGTTCATGTGGATTTTCTTAGCACCACAAGTGTTCATTGTGCGAATTAAATAATCCTATTCTGTCAAATGTTGCTTCATCAGTCCATAAAATCATCAGTCCATAAACTGTTAGCTCGTTCAGCACTTAGTAACAAGTTACAAAATGTAACTTGCGCTGGTTTGTCAGCTTCGCTGAGTTCATGAACACGATGCAGATGGAATGGGTACTGCCCTTCCTTGTGTATGACACTCCATGCGTAGTACTGTGACACATTGAACTGTCGGGCTGCGTCATAAGTGCTCGCTGCTGGAATTTGTTCAAAAAGCTGCAGTTCCTGCTCACGTACTGTGCGCCTCGGTGGACGACCACGATCGATTGATACAGGCTGGAATTGCCTGTAATCTCGCAATCGCTGTGCAGTACCTCTAGCATCGTAGCGTAGCTCGGTGCACGTGAGTTGGGAAATCGCCTTGAATATTCAGGACAGGCTTCACTAACGTTATTATTGCAAATTGCTAAAATTCGCACTATTTCGGTATACTCACCATTTGAGTATCGGTAATCCCGATGGCTTACCGATACTAAGGTACAACGTAACGTTCGCGATATTAATCTCACAACGGAAGGAGAAACGTCGCGGGCGCACGAAAGCCAAAGGCGACTGACGACACAGGTAATTAAGTCAAGTTCAAATGAGCAAGCGCCGGCTCCCACACCCTTCACCCCTATCCCGCCACCCGCTTTCTTTTGCTAACTAGGGCTATTGCCGTTTAGAAGGTCGAATTAAAATATTTTTATTTTTGTATGAAAATATAAATTGAAGAAATATATTTTTTTTTCTTACAGATGTTATTGTAATGATGTAAATAATATATTCCCAAAAGGTCTTCAGTGAATTAAAAATTACCCTGTATATATATATATATATATATATATATATATATCAATTAATTAAGGATTTAAAATAAAAAGGTAAGTACACTTTAATTAATATGAATAATTTATTAATATTGACTAATATATTATTAATATAATTGTTTGCAGTTTATTATAAAAAAGTTAAGACGCTTATACACTTTAAAAAGTATTAATAATATATTAATATTAGTTATTAATAAAAAATAACCTTAAACGTGGTAGAGCCACGCTGCAGCTATATTAATTATTTAGTTGTAGCTCAAATGGGTCGGCTCAATCGGGGAAGGACCACGCTCTCACAAATATCAGCGTACAATAACAGCTTAATGCTGCTGTGTTCCGTATGGTGAGTGTAGAGAACTCAGTTCATCTTAGTCTTCACGGCTTTAAACGCGTTTGGATTTTGATTCGCAAACGAGGATAGATGTAATGTTTATGGGCCACAGCAACCACTTACCATCAAGTGGACTATGTGTTCGCATGTTACCCTTATCCTATAAAAAATATTGTTGTACTAGCTTTTTTACCAGCGAATTTACCTCATAAACCCCGCTTTCCTAACATCATTTGTGTTACAGTCCAATTTACGGAATTACCTCGTTGTCCGTGAGTAATTCTGTCTATTATGAAGGTTATTTTCAAAGACTTGATAATAATACGTTAACTGCGTATTTTTAATGTGTATATAAATAATATCAATAACTCGAACACAGCGTCTTGCGCGCGTGTCCACAGAAAAATGTACAATAAACATATCCACATCCATGATGTAACGTATATAAGATAGTAACATTACTCAATTATATAACTTAATCGTCTATAACTTGACTACAGTGCCATCTAGCGGATTCTAGTATAACTATTAAACATCTTTATGAAAATATTATATTGTGTGAATATTATCTCAATCAGTAAAGCAAGCCAGAAGTTACACGATCACTAATAGACGTACCAACGATTATATATGAAAACTGGCGATCCGCCCCTGATTCGCTCGGGTGAATTTTGGATCTCGACAACGCCGCCACCTATTCGGTTCAAATTTAAATCAAAACCTTTCTCGAATAATGTTATTCGCACACGCAAAATTTCATCAAAATTGGTCCAGTCGTTTAGGAGGAGTTCAGTAACATACACACGAACAGAAGAATTTCATATATAAAGATAAGTATAAATTTAAGTACTCCATCACAAAAATTGATGTACAGAAAATTATTCCTTATACCAAGTTACAGTTTACCTAATATTAAGCGGCTACTTCTACTCATGGCCACCTGCAACCAACTTCAAATAAATAATGCTACAGTTGCGAAGTATAACGAAATTGTGTGTGTGTATGGCAGAAAAGATTTTTCTTGAAAAGGTTTATGTAAATCATAATTCAAAGTAGATCAAACCTAGAACAATAATTGAGGGAATCAAATTACTGAATCACAAGGTTGTCGTTTATTTTAATAGACAGACTATAGCGGGGCCAAAAGGCGGATAAGCTGGCGGCGACGATGAGGGAGGTCCTTTCAGATCTGAACATTCGCATTGGTCGCCCAATGAAAACAGGCGATGTTCGGTTAAAAGACTTAGACGACGCGGTGAGCCCCCAGGAAGTGGCGGCAGCGGTAGGTGCAGTGGGAGGATGCCCGGTGGATGATGTTAAAGTCGGGGAAATTCGCCGAACTCCCACCAGTATGGGGACATGCTGGGTGCGTTGCCCAGTAACAGCAGTCCGCAAGATCCTGGCACAAGGTCGTGTACGCGTAGGCTGGGGATCTGCGCGTGTAGATCTTCTCGAACCTCGGCCTATGCATTGTTTCAGATGCCTTGAAAAAGGACACGTCGGCAGTAGATGCCCAAATAAGGTGGACCGTAGTGCACGCTGCTACGCCTGTGGTGAGCCTGGACACAGGGCCAACCAGTGCACATCGTCAGTCCTAAAGTGTCCGTTATGTTCGGACCTCGGGTATTCCTCTAGCCATAGACTGGGTAAGAAGTGCGCCCAGCCTCCTAAAAAGGCCGGGAGGAAGGATAATCCATCTCCTAGTTCTATCAGGGACATGGCCGTAACACAACCCAGCGCGGAGCCGAGCCCCAGCTCGGATATGGAGGTAACAAATCCCTAAAATTCACGCCCCTAAAGGTCCTCCAGGGCAACCTAAACCACTGCCGCAATGCACAGCATCTGCTTATGCAGACTATTGTGGAGTGGCGGGTTGCCCTTGCAGTAATAGCGGAGCCTTATGTCGTCCCCGACCACCCTCACTGGTTTGGGGATGAATCGGGCTTCGTTGCCATCTACTGGGGGGGCGGAGAGGGTGCCCCACCCTGCTCTCTTTTGAGAAGGGGGCAGGGCTTTGTTGCAGTGCAATGGGGCCCCATGGCCATAATCGGCTGCTACGTCTCTCCCAACAGGTCCCTTGCCGACTACGAGGCGTACCTGGACGAGGTGGCAAACTGCGTTCGCAGGTTCCAACCCCGTCCTTTGATCGTCCTGGGAGATTTTAACGCCCATTCTAGGGCCTGGGGTAATACCAGAAACGATCCGAAGGGAGAGACCGTAATGGAGTGGGCGGCTGGACTGGAGCTCCGACTAGCGAATGTGGGGTCCATAAGTACATGTGTGCGATGGCAGGGGGAGTCCATTGTGGATCTAACGTGGGCTACTCCTCCTGCAATGCAAATACTGTCAGGGTGGCGAGTGGCGGAGGAGGCGGTCACATTGTCCGACCATCGGCACATCGTTTTCGATGTCACACTTCGCCAGCCTGCCAGTGTTTCCAGCCGCCGGGAAGGCAGCCCACCGCGGCGTTGGTCTCTCAAGCGGCTAGACCGAGACAAGCTCGAAGCCGCCGCCATCGACGCGGCATGGCCAGAAAAAGTTGAAGAGTTTCAGTCCGATCCGGAAGGGGAAGCAAACTGGTTTCGGGGTACGATGACGCAAATATGCGACTTGTCGATGCCCAGAACCAGTCGCCCCAAGCGTAGGGTGGTATACTGGTGGTCGGCAGAAATCGCAACTCTCCGTGCGATCTGTCTGCGGAACCGGCGCCAATACACCAGAGCCCGAAGGAGGAGAAGGCGAGCTCCGCCTGAAGAGATAGCCAGACTCTACGGGCAATATCGTGCGGCTACAAAGGCGTTGCAATTCGCCATTGCCAATGCCAGGTCTCGGTCCTGGAATGAGCTCCTGGAGGGACTCAACGAAGATCCCTGGGGGCGCCCATACAGAATGGTGCTGGGTAAACTCCGGCCCTGGTCGCCCCCCTTGACGGAGACTCTCGATCCGGACCTGCTGGAAAGGGTGATCAGCACGCTCTTCCCAGAGGACCGGTCAAGTCCCTCAAGCTACCCGCCATTATCATGTGAGTGGCAAGATGAGATGGCGGTAACCGTGGAGGAGCTGGACCGAGCCATTAGCCGCTTAAGAGCCCGGAACACTGCACCGGGACCCGACGGTATCCCGGGTCGAGTCCTAGTGCTGAGTCTGGCTACTCTGGGGGACAGGCTTAGGCAGCTTTTTACCGACTGTCTGCGAAGTGCCAAGTTCCCAACCGCATGGAAAGAGGCAAGGTTGGTCCTCTTGAAGAAGGAAGGCAGGGCCGCCGATTCTCCCTCTGCGTACCGTCCCATATGCCTCTTGGACGAGATCGGCAAATTATTCGAAAGAATAGTTGCCATTCGGCTCAACGGGCATCTGTCGCGCGTTGGCCCCGATTTGGCTGATAGCCAGTTTGGATTCCGACGGGAGCGTTCTACAGTAGATGCCATCATGCGCGTCCGCTCCCTGTCGGAACAAGCAGTATCCCAGGGTGGTGTGGCGTTGGCGATAAGTCTCGATATCGTCAACGCCTTTAATTCTCTACCCTGGGGCGCAATTAAGAGCGCACTGGCACACCATCAGGTGCCCCCCTACCTGCAAGGTGTTATTGGGGACTACTTGCGCGACAGGTACATCCTGTACGTGGGGCAAAATGGTAGAAAGTTCCGGAGGGAGATCAGACGTGGGGTTCCACAGGGCTCGGTGCTGGGGCCGCTACTGTGGAACCTCGCCTATGATGCGGTTCTGCGAGTTGACCTTCCCGCTGGCGTAGATATCGTTTGCTATGCCGACGACACGTTGGTGGTTGCCAGCGGGGCCTCCTTCAAGAGGGCCAAAGAGCTCGCCGAGCTTGGGGCGGAAGTCGTCGTCGCCAAAATCCACGAGTTGGGATTAGAAATAGCGCCTCACAAGACCGAGGCGCTATGGTTCCATAAATTACGTCGCGGCTGGGAACCACCCGACTTGTGCGTCCGCGTAGGTGGGTCTGAAGTCCAAGTGGGGCGGTACATGAAGTACCTAGGCCTCCACCTGGACAGTCGATGGGGCTTCGAAGAACACTTCGAGCGCCTTGTCCCCCGAATTGAAAGGGTAGCGGGTGCTATGCATAGACTGCTGCCCAATCTAGGGGGACCAAGGGAAGAAGTGCGTCGCCTCTATGCAGGAGTGATACGGTCCGTAGCCTTGTACGGGGCGCCTGTTTGGGCGAAAAGGCTGGCCATCCAACGCTGTAGGGCTAAAATCTACAGGGTGCAGCGGAGGAGGATATCCTTTGAGGCGGCGACACTCCTGGCTCGCTTCCCACCTCTGGACATATTGGCGGACATGGATGCGAGGGTATACGACCGGACGCGTGTCCTCCGCCAGAGCGTCGGGAGTGAGCCAGATGAGGTGTTCGAAGGGGTCAAGCGGCAGGAACGAATTAACGCATTCGTAACGTGGCGCGCTCGCCTCTCTGAAGAGCGTTATGCGTGCAAACGCGTTGTTGGAGCAATCCTGCCGCACTTTGAAGCCTGGATGCATCGAAGAACAGGACGACTCACCTACAGACTCACACAGATAATGACCGGGCACGGGTGCTTCGGTGATTAACTGTGTAAGATTGGACGGGAAGCGACGGCGAACTGTTTCCACTGCGGTGGGCAGGAACAGGACTCCGCATCCCATACGTTGGCAACATGCCCAGCGTGGGAACGGGAGCGGACGGTCCTGGTAAGCCGGATTGGTCAGAACCTCTCCCTGCCGGCGGTCGTGTCGGCGATGCTGAGCAGGGACTCTGCGTGGAGGGCCGTAGCCACCTTCTGTGAATCCGTTATGATCCAGAAGGAGGCTGCTGAGCGGTGTCGGGAGAGGACAGATCCCGCTCGAAGACGACGCCGCCAAGGCGTTCGTCAGGGCCCTCCCCTTGATGATGGTGTTCCCCTACCAGAAACGGGGCCTCGGGGGTTACAGCCGCTCGGGGCGGGGGCCCCGAGCGTCTAGTGATGTAACACCTGAGGAGGACGGTGACTCGAAAGTGGTCTCGAGCACCGTGATAGCATTGCGAGGGTGCTGGGGGTAGTAAGGACTGCCCCCGGGACGTGCTTTAATAGAGCAAAGCGTGAGAGGGGCCCCGGTTGCGTTCCGAACGGAGATCCCGGGACCCCTCATATACGCTGATGAAGACCACCGTGGGGTTTTGGCCGGTAGGAGTCCGGCATAACCTTTCCGTTGCCCCCGCAACAGAAGGTATCCATGAGGATTTCCCCACGATAAAAAAAAAAGACAGACTATAGCGAACAGTTTTTATGGGTCTCCAGGAACAGTATAACGATAACGTTCTTACTTTCCACATTATACATCTCGAACAACAATTAAACTGATATTATTGCGTAGGCTCGAGCCTAAGGACTTTCCATTGTCTCTCAAATCCTTGGGTAAAGGAAAACCCAACCAACTAAATAGCTTCATTCTAAACCAAAATCTTATGTTAATTTATTCACTCATTCATAACAGCCCATCAAAAGTCTGCTGAACATAGGCCTCCACAAAGACTTTCTTAAAGTGATGTCTGATATATTTATACCACGCCTGACAGATAAATTGAAAACCGTTATTTTATAATATTTCATTTGTTATCAGGAAGATGCTTGATGATGCTTCCTATCGCCTGGCTCAGTTTTCCTTTGTCGCCTCTTACGAAAGCCACGGAATGGAATTGGATAGTGGCTTTCCTTGCATTAATGCTATACGGCTGTCTGATTTTTAATATAATATTATGTTTTAACCTGGGTTAAAACAATATTATGTGTTAATAGCTAACTTAGTAACTTCGAATTATAAACATAATTTTATTTAAAAAATGATTTTTTTTCGTCTTAGAAACTCACTGATATTTTTAATAATCAAGGGGGAAAATAACTATGCCCGTCATCTGATTTTAAGTTATCGTTGCAAATCATCAACATCTGTAACACAAAAAAAATTGCAAAGCTAGATAAAAAATTGTTAATCTTTTTTGAACTGTCTAAGTAAAATCACATGTTGAGGGTTCCATTAAGTAGACGTTCGAGGCAATAGCTTCTGGAAAATAATACAGTGATTCACTGCCAACAGTCCAGATAGTGTGGAAATCATTGGGAATCATGTTTATAATACTTTAATTCAATAATAATAATTGATTTTAATGATACCAGCAAATGTTGCCGCAAAAAATATTCCATTATTTTGCAGAATGTACCAAACACGACAAAGTAAAATATTTTTAGTAAATGTCTGATAATTATCCCCAACCGCATGTTCAGTAAATATATATTAAAATGCACGCATTAAGAGATTGTAATTCTTGCCCACCGTCTCAAAATTTAAATTGTACAATACCGTCTCACTCTAAATATGCGCCCGAATGAAGCCAGAAGACAGAAAAATGGAGCATCACCTTCTAATATTTTAGGGATAAAGCTAACGAAAATAAACCTAGCAAGCTAACAGCATAATAAAGTGGCGAAGCAATCAGCTTTGTAGCGGTTTCTAACGGAAAAAAATTTCAAAATAGGAGGTTCAGATGCCTGGGTGATCAGTAATTGATTTCTGAAAACAGAATTTGAAAATTTGAAACCGTTCTCGAGATAATTGTGGAACAGACGGACAGACGGACGGACAGACGGACAGACGGACAGACATCGTGAAATCAATAAGTGACTTCGCAAGCTTCGCCACTTAATAAATACATTATAGTAGTATATCAAAACTAGCTGTTTCCTGCGACTTCGCCCGCGTGGAATTTATTACGGTTGGATTTTATGGGTTTTAATTCTTTTTGCGCATAACCCTAATTCCTTTTCCAAAATAAAAGTAACCTAAGTTACTCTTATTAATATTAGCTATCTGCCAGTGAAGGTCCTGTCAAAATCGGCCCTGCCGACATAGACAGACAAACATTTTAAAATTGTGTTTTTGTTATAAGTACCGTATATATTTTCCACCCGACTGCCAAGCGTGGAAATTAAGGCAAATCTCCCCCTACCATGAGAGAGTACCATTAACTAGTAGAGAACTTATTCAGGCTGGTGAAGAAGGAGAAGAAGATGAAGAATGTTTACTACGTGTTAAGCAGTGAGCGAAAATTTCTTAGGAATAATTATTTATACATAAAATAAAAATATTTCGAGAACATGCACAATATGTTCTATTTATTATGGTTTGTTGTAATAATGAGCAGCGCTGCGAGCTCTTCTTTACTCCTAAACTGACCTACAAATTAGATGAGGTCTCTGCCCAACCCTCTGGTCTGGAACCTCTGGGACATTGTTTTTGTGCCGAATTTCATAAAAAAAATAATATACACTGAAGATGTAAGATCTAAATATTTTAAGGTGATCAGAGATTTTTAGTGTGTTTTCTTGTTAGTAATGTTTTTTCGAAAATTATCATCACTTTTTTTTAGATTAGGGGTGACGAACCACGGTCCAACTGACGGTAAGTGGATGCTGTGGCCCATAGACATCTGCATCTATCCTCGATTAATAATTAAAATGCAGATGCGTCGTCACCCCTAAAGACTGAGATGGGATGCTTCATTTCCAGAAAAACGGGTCTCCGGATCTCTACACTCACCATACGCAACACAGAAGCGTATAGCTGCTATTTTATGCGGGTATGCTGTGAGAGCAGGGACCTTTTTTGGTCGAGCCGATCTATTAGTGCTACAACCATAATATAGCTGCAAGCTTCTAGATAGCGTGACAAGCTGGTGAGAGATGTAGTAAGTCGTGGGGTACAAGAAGTCGTTTGATGCAAGAAATTGTTGGATAAAGATGGCCTGTTGGTTCGTTATTAGACTTGTGATTGGCTGTAATGATGATGATGATGAAATAAGTCCGCGAATTAATAATTTTTATGTACCACTTTCATGTACATTTTCATTAACTATATTTCAAGCAATGAATTTTCATTTAGTATATTTATAATAAATACATGTATACGCTAAATGTGTTATCCACTGAGTCCCCAATTGAAAGGAGTGGCTTACGCGCAAATGAATGTCCCCAGTAAAGCCTTATTAGTATTAAGAGCGCTGTGGTCTCTGTGGATTTTATAATGACATTACACCTCTCAGAACGTGGGTACATGGCTCACAATTTTTTCTGCTACCAGGGCGGTGCTATTTAGGAATGAGGTGAAACATTACACAGATTTCATAGCGGGGGACGTTAATTTGGTAGGAAAATGTAAGAGTTAATGTTTCTTTCTGAAATTTTAGTTTTATTTTATAATAACTAGATTATAAATTAAAAAAACCAATGTAGCATTGTTTCGTACGTTTCATTTAAAATGCTACTTCTCAATTATAATAATACTGTATAACAAATAACTTCACAGCAATCCCAACAAACAACATCTGGTGAGCGAAAAAATATTAACCCTCATTAACAATAATTCGCGTCGTCGGTCTAGCTATCGTAAACGCGTCTGCTGATCTAAAAATATCAAAGAGTTTGAATCATAGGACAGATCAGATCAGATTTTTCTATCAAGAAATTCTTTCTAGACATCTATGAGTCGGAATAAAGCGATGTTTCACCCCATGTCTTGAAAGAAGGGAAAGCTGTTGATCCTGAGCTTGATCATTCTCCGGTTGTGACGGATTGCCATCACAGCTGACTATGAGAGTAAGTGAATATAAAGTGCACTATAATCCTGTCTGGCACAGATAGCCGGTTACCATAAAGTCTGGTCGTGGTGATCTAAATTCGGTTATTACATTTTGGATTGGATTATTCATTGTCATTTGTTTAACTCTGTGTACTGCTTTTCTGTGAATAAATGAAATCGTCTAGATAACTTGTTTGATTTATAGTCATGTACCAATAACCAAAATTGCACTATAGGAAACGCGTGGCTAAATTCTATGAAGGAACCTATTGGAAAATATACATTTTGTTACGGTTTTGAGACTATCAGAATGTGTAGTTAAAACTGTAATTGTTTATCAATTTAAATGTTTGATTCAGTTACTTCATGAATTGAATTGTTTACATTTTTCTATCACTCATGGGACATGATTGTCTGGATGTTTTAATATGTTGTATTATATGTAAGTAAATACGTGATGAGTCTATCTCCTCGATAGCAGGTCATAAATTCTATGAGACAGACCTTAGCAGAGATTTATGACACCCACGGAATGACAAAGCATTTGTATTTTGATTCCTAACCGAAGATAGCAGAGGAGTATGTGTTTATACGCCACAGCATCAACATATAAGCAAACGGAATGCACAGTCCGCATGATGGTTAGTTCATGCTACGGTCTATAAAAACCTATATCCATCGATGATTAAGTATAAAAATGCAGATTCGTTGTCACCCCTGAGGCCTTAAATGGAATCTTGTAGCCAGTAAAAAGGATATCCGAATCTCTACACCGACCGTATGAATAGAATAGAATAGAATAATTTTTTATTCAATATCGATTATTACATAATTCTTATTGAAAGTCATTTTTTATTTACCACTGGTTCGGAAAATACCTCTGTCCTGGGAAGAACCAGCAAGAAACCCAGCGGGAATTTTTTTTTTCAAACATATTTCATTTAACAATAATTTCATTTATACAATTTTTAAATGATTTTTAATAGAACCAGCATGGTGGCGATCACCTTATTCCCAGGGGTTATTTTCATTCATGTATTCCTTGATATTATAATAACCCTTTTTGTACAGTTTTTCTTTAATAAAACTTTTAAACTTGTTTATTGATAAACTTTGAATATGTTCTGGGATTTTGTTGTAAAAGCGTATACATTGCCCCATAAATGAATTACTGATTCTGTGGAGTCTAGTAACTGGTATTACAAGCTTATGTTTGTTCCTAGTGTTTAAAGAATGCACATCCTTATTCTTATTAAAGCTATTTATGTTTTTATGTACATACATTAGATTTTCATAAATATATTGCGATGCCAAAGTTAATATGTTTATTTCTTTAAATTTTTGTCTGAGGGACTCTTTACAATTTAGGTTATAAATAATGCAGCATTATTCTACTGTGTCACGCTCTTTTTCTGTGAAAGCGTGGTCCTTCCCCAGTTTATTCTATCTATTCATGTTACAACCATAATATATCTGTAGCTTAGCTCTCTTAATACCAGCGTGATATAGTAGCTTAATGTTGCTGTGATTCGCAAGATGAGACATGCCGCCTTTCCAGTAAACGGAGACCCTTTTACTGGAAAGGAGGCATTTCGTCTTAGTATCCAGGGGTCTCCAAGATGGACGCATTTGTATTTTGATACCTAATCGAGTATAGATGTAGATGTCTATAGGCCACAGTATCTCTCGTTTGTTACACTTATGCTATAAAAAAATACAAACGAAGTTGGTGATATGGATGTAACTTCGTGTGGACTTCTTTTAGGTTGTAAACAGGTGATATGTATCCTGTAAGTCGTATATCGAGTTAGCTGGCAAAATAGTTTTCAGTGTCTGAAATTTTTAGTTTCGTATTTTTCAATGTCGAGCGTGTTTCCATTTTTTTTTCAAGTAATTTATGTCAGACAGTATATTGTTCTCATTAACTTAGTGACTTTGCTGAACTGAATGCCGTATTTTAACACAGATAAAAGATAAACTTTTTTTTCTATTTAAATTATTTTTATTATATTTCTATACCAATATTTTCTTATGGTGATATTAGACAACAGATCAGAAAAGATTCTTGTATACAGGCTTTACAAAAACTAAGGCAAAGGAAAAGTGATTGAAAAGTTACTTTTCTTTTAGTATGAGCAACTTTTTTGTTTTTTATATACCTCTTTTAATATTTTATGTTTATAACTTTAATAAAGGCCTGAGTAGTGGTGGTGTAAGATAATCTACTACATCGTATAATCTCGAAGGTGGCATTGACGTGACAATGGGAAACTCGTTTAGGAGATGGGCAGCAACATCTTCTTGATAACCCAGTGACAGATGCTGCAAACCCACCTGGTAAATATGGAAAATAACTCATCTATTGAAGAAATCTATGAGAAAGGCCTATTTTTGGCACGAGACTTGTGATATTTTTGATCTCTAATAATCTAACAATGAATCTAGTTTAACTTGATTTTCAATGACTTAATAAAGTTTGGCTCAAAATCATTTTCGTTACATTTACCATTACAAGCTATCAAAAATAGACTATTTTATTCCTCAGTCATGAAGTTTTTCCACTGTGAATTCGTTCACCGCTGAGCACCTGGTAACCAGCACCATCTGCAGCTATGTATATATATACAACGTGTCCCAAAATTCAACAATAAGCCAACACCGGAGGATAGACCTGCCCCGGACTAATCGGGGAAAAAAAAAATATATCCCAATTATATTTTAAGTTATATAAAAAAAATGAAATTCTTCAGAAATTGAGACCGTTTATGATATTTTTCACTACCATGACCACAATTTTTTAAATATTTTTTTCTTTTTTTTTATAGACAACCTGAATAGTACTGCTATCTACCACAATTCTTAAAAACTCCGGAATAACTCTTGTTTTATCACGAAAATTAATGAAACTTATTTTATTCCCTAAATTTTTTGAAGACATATACTTTTAACCAAATTTAACTTATCGTAGTGTAAAAAAAAAGTATGAACACTAGTATGGCAAGTTTTTTTAAAAATTGACGCAACTAACCAACATTCAAAAATGGTATAATACTCTAGGAAAACAAGTTATAAAAAAATATGGGCCTATTATTTCTTAACATGGGCCAAATGACGGTCGGGTGTAATAAAAGTATTAGTTCTTGAAAAATGTTTAATATTTCAAAACAAATAGTACAAACAGTTTCACGTGTAATTTATTAAGTTATTAACATTATAGAAAATGTTCGAACTGTTTGCCACCATCATTAATACATGCACGACATCGCCTTAAAAATGATCGTTTTATTTGTCTTGCATATCTTCTGCTATTAATGTAATCAGCAGCCTGAGTGATATTTCGACGAAGCTCGTCCAATGTCACAATGGGTTTTGAGTAGACCCTGTTTTTAAGACAACCCCAATAGAAGAAGTCTAGGGGGTTCAAATCGGGTGAACGGCGTGGCCATAAGATAGGACCAAGTCGCCCGATCCAACGCCCTGGATACTCTTGATTTAAATATTCTCGCACAGGACGGGGATAATGTGCTGCGCAACCATCATTTTGGAACCACATGTTTTAAAGATCACTTAAAGGCACGTCGTTTAACAATTCTTGCAAGTCATTTTGTAAAAAGTTTAAATAACTATTGCCATCTAAGTTTCCTTGTAACTCAAAGGGCCCAATTACTTTTCCATTTAATATGCCGGTCCATAGGTTAACCTTGAATTGATATTGGGATTTGTCTTGTCTCATCAAGTGTCGATATTCATTACTTCAACTATGTAGGTTGTGAAGATTTAAATACCCATCTTTCTTGCACGTTGTTTCATCCGACTAAAGAATTTTGTCTAGGAAGTGGGGATCTTCACTGTGCCTTTGCAGCATTACACGGCAAAATGTGACCCGTAGCGGATAGTCCCGCGGTAATAACATCTGCAAACGCCTGTAGTGATATGGGTGAAGCTTGTGACGTTTTAATATTCGATGTGCAGAACTTTTCGGGATTCCTGTAGCTTCTTCTATGGCACGTACCGAAGTAGTCGAGTCATTTTCTATCTCATTGAGAATTTCTTCATCACGATCCAATCTAGGTCTTCCAGCGCTTCTCCTACTGGATGGCATACGACCCTCCGAAAACGCTTGATGCACATTAATAAACACTCGATAATCAGGATATTTTTGAGCATTTGGGTATCTTTATCGATACAGTCTGCTAGCAGCGTTAGCATTACATCGGCATTCTCCATAAATTAAATGCATATTGCGGCATGTTAAACGCCAAACAGTCCAAAATGCGCCAGAACTCTAAATCACAAAATACACAATCGTAGTCCAAGATAATGCCAGGTCAGTTCAGTTTGCAGATCACTTCCAGTCCAAATAATGCCAGGTCAGTTAAGTTTGCAGGTCGATTCCAGTCCAAAAAGCCAAGCCAAAAGTCGATAGTATGTACGAGGGCCACGTAAGTTGAATTGGGGACGGTGCGCAGTAAACAAAGGAGCAGAGCGTACTGAACCGACTTGCTGAGAATAATAACAGCTTCTCTACCTGCCCTGTTATTGTCTCTTTTTAACGTTAATATCTCTATCTATCTATCTCTCTCTAACATCTAAGGTATTAATGCCCCATTCGAATTCCTGGAAATTGTAACAGTAACCCGTTTTGGGCATGTAGTAAAAGTGATTACTGACAATTACAATTTAAGGAATTTGGCCCCTGTTTAGAAATAATAGGCCCATATGTTTTTATAACTTGTTTTCCTAGAGTATTATACCATTTTGGAATGTTGGTTAGTTGCGTCAATTTTTAAAAAAACTTGCCACACTAGTGTTCATACTTTTTTTTACACCACGATAAGTTAAATTTGGTTAAAAGTAAAAGTCTTCAAAAAATTTAGGGAATAAAATAAGTTTCATTAATTTTAGTGATAAAACAAGAGTTATTCTGGAGTTTTTAAGAATTGTGGTAGATAGCAGTACTATTCAGGTTGCCTATAAAAAAAAAAAGAAAATATATTTAAAAAATTGTGGTCATGGTAGTGAAAAATATCATAAACGGTCTCAATTTCTGAAGAATTTAATTTTTTTTATATAACTTAAAATATAATTGGGATATATTTTTTTTTTCCCCGATTAGTCCGGGGCAGGTCTATCCTCCGGTGTTGGCTTATCGTTGACTTTTGGGACACGTTGTATATATTTCCGTTATGCAGCTATATTAGTAGTATAGTTGCAGCACCTCCGCTCTCACAGAATACCAGCGTAAAATGGCAGCTTTACACTACTGTTTTTCGTATGGTGAGTGTAATAAACCGGCGACCCATGTTACTGGAAAAAATACATTCCATCTATTAAATGTAAGTTAGGAGTTGTTAGCACTTCCCCGTCGAGGTGCATTTTGCACCTTTGACGCAATACCCCACCACCGATCTTGATGATAAGTCTGGCGTAAACGAGGTGGTATATCTAAGTGTGTTATATGATGTTTCTTTCATTTCCCACAGCCGTCTATTACGACACTCATGAGGCGTAATTCGGTGACGCGTCTTCTTACGTCGCCACTACACGGAAACTATTTAGCTACTAGAGAATAATTATTAGATAAATATTCTTTTAGACAATTAAAAAAA
Source organism: Parnassius glacialis (assembly GCA_033319125.1). Taxonomy (NCBI): domain Eukaryota; kingdom Metazoa; phylum Arthropoda; class Insecta; order Lepidoptera; family Papilionidae; genus Parnassius; species Parnassius glacialis. The sequence goes on along the minus strand of JAVANC010000026.1, from coordinate 11,516,329 downwards.
GCCTATATCTCAAAAAATTAAAGAATATGTGATCACAACGTTTCCTTAAAGTGGACGTTATTTTTTCTTTCATATCAAATAATTTTTAAGGAAATCGTTAAACAGTATTTATATATCAATGCACGTTTAAATTACTTTCCCTGTCTTTGTGACATATCAGACATTGAATAATTGACCGCATCTCCTTTTGTATCGTCATTACAAAAGAATCCGCAAATCGTTTTCGCGATTTCAACATTTCTGTTTCTTCGTCACGTTAAATGACCATGAAAAAAAAGTTAACTCTTTGTAAAAATTTAAAAAATATATTAAAACATGCAAATAACGATTATTCAGTTCTATCTTTTGGTATTTTTTACCACTTGTATTAAAGTATTTTACTAAGGATCTGTACACGGAATAATGTTTGTAAAACTCTTTAAAATCCCTACTAAAGAAAGAATTAAAAAAAATATTAAAGTATGTATTGTAAAAAAATAAAACATGTAAAAGATGGAAACAGAGAAAAAAAGGACTGCTTTATTAGGCTAAGAATGACGATATGGAAGGTACTGGAATATGTATGTACTTATAAGCAGTTTGTTATATAAAAAAAATTATGAGACAGTTGGAAGATTGATAAAAAACATTATCTTCGTTCTTGTCTATGTCTCGGTTTTGTTGATAAAATACAATTAATTTTTTTTTATAGGATAAGGGTGACAAACGAGCACATAGTTCACCTGATGGTAAGTGGTTGCTGCGGCCCATAGACATCTACATCTATCCTCGTTTGCGAATCAAAATGCAGATGCGTTGCCACCCGTGAGGACTAAGATGGAATGCCTCATTTCCAGTAAAAAGGGCCTCCGGCCACCTACATTCACCAACCGAAACGCAGAGGTAAGCCTCTACTTCACGCTGGTATTCTGTGAAGTCGTGGTACCACCCCGGTTCGAGCCGGCCCATCTGTGCGGCAGCAAAAGCTGCCGCGAGGCTCTACCGCTGTTAAAAATTGAAAAATGAAATTTATCGATTTCTTACTTTGCGTAAAAACACGGGGCACCTTTTTCCTAAAGTTTGGATGGAATATAATAATTATATTAATCATTAATAATTACGTGTGTGTGAAGTTACTCCGTCATCTAATATAAGAAGTTATTAACGCGGAGCACGGATGCTTTTTCTATAGGAGAGATGTAAAAGAGCATGCGGCTTACCTGATGGTAAGTGACAACCGCCGCCCATAAACAACAGAAACACCAGGGGAATTGCTGATATGTTGCCGGCATTTAAAAAAAGTGTTGGCTCTTTTTATGAAAGTCCCTAAGTCATATCGGTTCGAAAAATCGCTGGCGGTAATCGATTTCTCAAGGAAGTTGTGCGAGGAAGAAAACATCTAAATCGCACAGTGGTGGATCGCCAATCATCCAGACATTGTGGATGGTATCGCAAGTTTTGTCGCGATGTGCGATGGTAAAATTAAGCGGCTGGAATTAGTCCGAACAATTACTCAGAGCACACCCCGTGGTAGATGCGATAAAATACGCAAAGAGATGCAACATCTCTTTGCAGTGCCAGTGAGTCAAGCCAATCGGAAATAACTCGGTCATCGACGATTCAAACCGCTCTGCGCTGGATGCGGTCAAGTGGAAGGAGCTGGCACTGCGTTGCCCCTACCCAGAGATGGGAACAGTATTCCATTTGAAGCCGAACCTGCGCCTTGTAAAGTTGCAAACGGTGTGTTGGCTTTACATACTGTCTCACCAAACTCTCAAACTAACTCACCAAAATATAAACAAATAAACGTGTTTATTATTTAAATATATGAGAAAGATGTGTGCATATATACTTGTGCAAATGTACATATGTGCCTATTATATGGTATATGTAATATGTATATTATATGTATAATATTTCAGTTATGTAATCTACTACCGTTGTAGCTGTTCATAAAAATATTTTTGAATTTGTTTTTATAGTTATCCTCATCAAAATCTGAGAGTATTGTAGGGGATTTAATTAATTAAAGTAGGAATTAAATATCTATTTATACGTTTTCCATAGTCATTATGTATTTTGGATGTTACGAGTTTATTTTGTGTAATTTTTCTTGTAATAATTTTATGGTTAGTTTTAACTTGCATTTTTTTATTGTGAAATTATTCTATTAGTATTAGCATCTGAAATTTTGTATGTATAGGTAAGACTTTACAATATTTAAATATTCCTTGCATATTGATTTCACTGTATAATTTTATTTTTACTTTCATATGTATAATTATTTTCAATATTCTCATTTGTAGGTTATGTATTTTATTTAGGTAAATTTTAAATGTTTTTCCATAGCTCGTAATGCCATATGAAATAATAGACTCAGCAAGAGCGTTATATAGATTTATAAGGATGGGAAATGGCATTTTATATTTTAGTATTGCAAACTTTGCTAGCATCGCCCGTTGCTTGTTAAATACATACTCAATATGTTTACTCGAATGGAATCTTTCGTTCACAATCAATCCTAGGTATTTATAATTGTTAACTTGTTCTAGAGGAGTACAGTGACAGTTAATATTTAATTTCGTCGATCTATGAAGGCAGTCATGGTTGTGTGCGAGTATTTTATTGGTATTTCGTTTTTATTAGAGTGCGTTGAGCGTACATGTATAATTTTAGTTTTCTGTGCTCTTGTAATGTCTTTATTAGCTATTATTAGGCAAGTATCGTCTGCATATTGATACACTGAACTATGTTTTATCATGTTCACCATGTCATTTACAAAGGCCAGATAGTGTAAAAGGCCAAGGACCGATTCCTGGGCTGTTCCTGTAGTGACAGGTATTTCATCACTGTATTCGTTTTCAATTCTCACCCGGTAGTTCTACCTTTGAGGTAATCTTCACATCATCTGAGAAGAGGCCCACGAACGCCCGTATTTTCTAGTATTTTTATTAATAAAACGTGTTTAAGCATATCGAAAGCCTTACTGAAGTCGATAAATAAAAGAATTACGTGTTGCTTGTTGTCTACATAATTGTAATTTCATCGGTAAATTTTGATAGTAAAGATGCAGTTCATTTATTTTTTTGAAAACCAAGCTGAGTGCTGGACAAACTCCATTCGATATTTAATATTTTTGTATCTGATTACATATGTATTTTTCAACTATTTTATCTATCACAGGAAGTATTGTAATTGGCCTATAATTATCATAATCACAGTGCGACCCTGATTTGTAGATGGGGATACCAGAATTAACACTGGTATTAATAAGCTTTGCAATTGCTGTTGTGATTTTTTCACATAAGGATTTTATGTCAACACAGCGAATCTGGTTCGTTCCGGGAGCTTTGTTTATGTTCAATTTCTGAATTATTTTATCTATGCTCTTGCTATCTGCTGCTTTATACTGCATTGAACTATTTTGAGAAAACAGGTACGTTGCTTGATCTAAAAGTTTTTGATTACAGTTAGGTAGCTGAGCACGTCAAGCATTTTAGAGACCAATTTGGCCTTCTCTTCCAAGTGACCACAAAACTCCACATTATAGATATGTCACACCGAGGATTTCGATACCAGTTAAGGCAAAAAGGGCATGCATTAAAACTAAGGAGATACAACAGAGGCGTTCTTTTTAGCGGTAATCGCGCAAACTTGTGTCTTCTGAGGATTGAATTGAACTAGATTTAGTCGCAGTCCCCAAACTTTGTTCAAAAAAATCTCTACTTCAGACAAAAGTTTGTTTCAGTACTCGGCGACATTTTCCCGAGAAATATTGGCACGGTCGGTATATACAGCATGACCTGTCGTCCTCATAACAATGAATGATATCGCTTCGCAACATATCATTGATATACAGAAGAAACATCGTTGGTTATAGCACGTAGCTTTGTGGAACACTACCGTTAATGGACTAATTATCGGAGCATGCACCGTCTTCTACGACCTTGATGCTCCAATCTGCAAGTAAACTGGTGGTCCTCAAGGTACCGCATTGGCTGACAGTTAATAATCGTTTACATTATTTTGGAGTGCAAGGAGGTCATAGCGATAGGCATGTAGTTGGACAAGCTTTCGCCTTTTTCAGGGATCGGGTGTAGTAAATTAGTTCCGGACTAGGTCTAGAGAGTAGGAGTACCGTAAAAGACGCGTTAAAACCGGTGCTAACTCCGGAGCACACGACTTCATTACAATATGTGGGACTCCATCAGGCCCCCTCGACTTGTTGACGTCGAGGGATAGGAGTGCTTTGTCTAACGAGCGCTGTGTCAACAGAACATCATGCATAGATCACTCACTTTGCGGGCTGGTAGACGGCGTTGTGTTTCCTCTGTCGTCGAGAGTCGAGTTAGATGCAAAGAAAGAGCGTAGCAGATCGGCTTTCTCCTTTGCGGATGGGCCACTGAGTCGTCCACCCTGTGCAGTGATGGCAGAAATGGCTGACAGAAGTTCTCTGTAACAGCCTTAGCCCGTGACCAGAATACACGTATTTCCGAAGGAAGGCGAACTAATTTCTCGCCAATTCTACCAACATGCTCTGATTTTGTTTTGGCAGTGACACTTTTGAAGGACCTGGAGGCGGAATAATACTTCTTTTTAAGAGGGCTGGTGTCTGTATCCCGAGACGTTAATGTATCAGCCCAGGTCCGGTAACACTCCTGCTTATACCGTGATGCAATTTTACAGGAGTGCACAAACCATGGCTGAGTTCTGCCTCCCATAGGCACCACAGATGATAGAATAAATAATTCCATTCCCTAAAGTTCCATATCAGTGACAGAATCGGCAACAACGTTGGAATCATCCGACGAGAAGCAAACCTGCTCCCAAGAGTAGGATCCAAAAAAAGACCGCATCCCGTCCCTATCGGCCGACCTATAGTGCCAAACACGACGGTAAGCTGTAGATCGCAACTGCGATGTGAGCGTAAGTGGCACTGTACTCCGGTTTAGATAAAGGTCTGAAGAGTCAAGAGAGGCATCAACGGAGACCTGATATCCGTCGGGATGAATGGTCAGCAAAAAGTCCAACAGGGAAGGTACATGATTCTCCATATCTAGGGTCCGCGTAGGCTAAGTAACCAGTTATGTCAAACTTCATGCCAAGGCAAAGTCATAAACAGATCTATCCGCATGATCAGTTAAACGGGAACCAAGAGATTCGTGTGGTAGATGTTGAAGTCACCGCCATCACGACCTTTGCGGATGGGACCTATTGTAGCACGAAGACTGCAGCCATATAGACGTGTTCGATGTGTCATTCTTTATCAGCATTACCATTATGGGACTTAAAAAGGCACCCCTAGACGCGGGTATGGTCGTCGCTGTCTATGCGTAGCCTATGGATGGACAGGTCCGTACCTTTAAGACTGCCGATGTGTTGAAAACCGATGTCCTCTCTGACGTATACGCAAACTCCAGACGGGGGCACAATGGAGGGTTCTAATTTGTAACCTCGGGTAGGAGAGATACAAAGTATGAGCCGGAGAGGACACCTTTGTCTCAGTTAGAAAGAATAAGGCCGACTATGCCGTCTCCATATGATTGTGGACTGCGTTAAGGTTTGAATTAAGTCCCCTGATGTTGCAGAAATTCATGGACAGCATGGCAGAGGTTGCCTTTGTCTTACTGATCCGCTTGCCCTAAGCAGGTGTTGTTGTAAGCGGAATTTCGCCCCCCTCCCCCACGCCCCTGCCCCAGAACACGCGGTGCAGCCTGAGCACCTACGTTCAGAAAAAGGAGGGTAGCTTGGCCGTGTATGCTCAGCGAGGGATTCTCCGTCACCAGGGATGCTGGTAACCTTCTAGGGTAGTGTTCTATTTAACTCCGCTACCATAGTAAGGGAGGGGGGGGGGGGTATTTCGGCCTCAGGCCACTCACCAGACGAAATGCAGAAGTAAACTATATATATATTTATATTTATTATAATGATCATTTCTATAATGCACTAAAATAATACCTAATATTTGTAAAATATTTAAAACATGCATAAAAAACAAGCACGTAACAAATTAGAAATAATAATTCAAATATTTTTTGCTTTAGTAACAAAATAACCACAACTTACATAGTAATTGTATCTGTTATAAATTATTAAATTCTAAAAACTATGCAGTTAGTATTCTTTGAAGAGCAACTAACGTATAAGTAAAATTGTTTAGAAGTGCATGTTTTTTTTTTCACAACTGGCACTTCACTGGTGCACACTGGACAACTTGTACGTCTTACACCTTGTATGTTTCTTGTATCTACTATATTTGACACCTTGTACGTTTTCTTTTATCTCTGGTGTATTCTAGAATTTCTACAGGAATGTTTGTTTTTCTACTAATTATATACCTACATACTTAACTCCCAATTTTCCCCCTAATTGCAATAAATAGTCTCTGCGTTTAATTCTGCTGTTGTTAATAATTTCATGCAATACCTTGCATTTATACCCACTTAATCTAATAAATTATAAAATTTATGAATTGGCAAACGTCTTTACAGTAACTATACTTACGACCCATTTGATCTATGACATCTACTCCAAATTTCAAACTGTTGTGACATAACACAGTTTCAGGTTTTTTTTGAACTAGAGTCTATTGTGATATCAAGATGCACGGTGCTGAGCATTAGGACATTTTTATTAGGTTAAGCCTGATAAACAGTCAAAGTTACATCACCTATTTTTAGCAAAAAGGCACTAAATGACTGTTTCGAGTTCTGCACAAAAACTGGTATTCCTTTGCGAGCTCTATTGACTGTGCCCAGGTTACTACGAGTAGCACTTTTAGACTTCAAATATGCCGCTAATAAAAAGGGAATTGAAAAGTTGTATCAAGTAACATTTCTGTCTATATTGATGTAAGGTAAATTTCTTCACAATCTAGTCAACTAACCGCTCATTTGGCCTATTATAATCTTGTCTAAGGTAAGAGAATTCATTTATCATATCATTTTGATCTTTGTCTTCAACCATCCAAAATTAGTCACTGTATTTATCTGGTTTTGAGCTTATAAAATGGATAAATCAGCAGTGGCACTTAAAAGAAAAACGTTGTTCGTCAGTCGCTATAGATGGCGGTATGTAATAAACTAGTGCATTAGTAATAAATTCGTAATATATTCCGTAAATCGAAGCAAACTTATCTCCGCTAAGTCTCAAGCATCTATAATACTTGTCATTGAATCGAAGTACTCAATTTTCTCACGAAAACGATTAAAATGCATTAAATAAATTCCCTAGGGCGCAGACCGTACATCAAATTATTCCATAAAACAACGTCGGGACAAAAATGAACCAGCGGCAGTTCTAGGTATATCGGTTTTTCTTTCATAAAATATTTTTATTATAAAATTAAAAACATTTATATTAGTTCACTACATAAAATAAATAAAAGTCAAAAATTTTCGTCGCTCTAAATAAAAAAGCGTCGAACCAACTTGCGGGTGTGACAAAAATGGGACGGCGGTGCTTCTAGTGTTAAATCAAATCTTTTTCTCTTTTATAACAAAAATAATTCAAATTGAGGTTTAAGTATAAATCAAAAATATAAAAATAACAAATTAAAAAAGGTTGCATCAAAATGTAATTAGCTTAGTTTTCGATTTTAAACTTCGAGCATTTTCAATATTTTTTAAAATATTACTTATAAATATTGTACTTTTATAAGACGTTAGGAATTGAAGTAAGAAATTTCAAATGATCATGTATCATTAAATCGTTTTCGCTATCCCCACACCAAAATAACTTTTCCCATTTCTGTTTTTTCTTCGAGGTTGATAGATTGTCTCTCCAATAGATTTCAAACGACTTTCCTTCCTTTTTATTTTGAAGAGAAATATAAATTGATTAAGCTAGTGATTTCGAATTTATTCAGACTTAAATTAATATTGACGAACAATATTTATTGCAAATCATAAATTTAAAGATATTTTTTTTTGTTACCATTTGCAGAAAAAAGCCCTTATGGGACTTCAATACAATTTTCATAATAACTGTACCCACTAAGGGGCGGGGATAAGGAAATTTTAAAATGCTTACAGTTTTTTTTTTTGTAAGTAGAGATGATGCCCTAGATAGAAAATCACACACATTTTTTTTCACAAGTATAAATAGGTATTAAATTTCATGTTTTCTTTACTTCTAAATAACAGGGCTCCTAAATTCCTAATTGATTTACTTCTTTTTTTATTCTTGAGAGAATGTTTATTAGAAGAACGACAATTAAAACATGTGTTATTACATATTATAAATAATCCAATATATATTACAAGATGTACAAGATTTATAAAAAGTATAATTCCATTGATGATCTGGGACTTCAAAAACAAAAATAAAATGAGGCCAATTATGTTAGCATGTCATCGTCGGGTTTAAGATTGTATAGGCGATAGGTTAGCCAACTACGCATGACGCAGAGAAACCTCGTGCATAGCCCTCTTCATAGTTAGCTGAGCGATCTTGAACTTTCTCCTTTTTTTTCTCGTTATATTTGCCTTTTCTTTTTATTTTTGTTAGTTTCTTTTAACCGTTAATAAATGAACTTTATCAGATTAAATTTTCTTAATATTTAAACTTTTAAATTGGTAGAGTTTCCCTGTGTAATCTATTACACTGTTTTTGGTTAAAGCACGGGTGGCAAACTGGAGCAACCCGGTTTCGATCCCAGTCGGCACCAATGATATTGTTAGTTGCAGTTTTATGTGCTGAGTTACCACATGTCCGGTGGTGAAGAAAAACATCATAAGGAAACCTGCATGTGTGAGAAATAATTCGCTAACAAGTATTGGGCTGCTCGGCAAACACTTCCTTGTCCTGAAACCCTCTCAGAAATGAGATTAAGCCTGTGCTCAGCAGTGGAATGTATATAATGTATATAAGCTGTATCTTTAAATTTAAGGGTGACAAAGTAACACAAAGTCCACCTGATGGTAAGTGGCTACTGCAGGCCCCTTGGACGCCTGCAGCCAACTTCATACAAAGAAAACAATGACTGCAGATGTGTTGCCTAAGGACTTCAAAAAATAACTTAAGTTTGTACGTTCTGCAGCCGTGTGGTATTAACATTAACATTAATTATTATAGTAATAACTTACAAAAATTAATAATAATCCAAGTTAATAATACAATTTAATTAATAAGTGAATACCTGACCATTTAGTGTTAGTTTTAATTAAATATTGTTAACCTTTTGTCCTTTGTGTGCTGATGCAAAGTCCAAGTTGAATCTTCAAATTGTTGCAATGCGAAACCAAACCGAAGCGATTTAAATAAATTGACTCTCGCTCTTTCTTCAATATAATACTTAATTCAATTAATCTCTTTAAATCCGGCTTCGACCCAGGACCACGTGGGCGATTATCCTAAATTTTGAAATAATAACAGAGACTAAATTGGTTAAGGTATATATATTGCGAGAGCCAATGATACAATGAATGTGCTCATTTCTTGTATCATTGGTTACATAGTATACATAAAATGCTATAATTAAAACTCTTACTATCTAATCAAATTTTCAAAATATTAAACTTTTAAAAATAGTAATACAGACTACAAACAACAAAAACAAAATTAAATAATTTTACATTCAGAAGCCGGCAATTTAATGATGCAAGAAGACTTTAATTCTACTATACACAATATCTTAGTATCGAGTTCAGAATGTGGAATTATTTTATTCTCTTTGGTTTTTTGAAATCGACTTTTACTTTTTACAAAAAGTTCAATTTCACGTTAACTAATGAAAAAGAAAAAAGAATGTTCTCATAGCTCTTATACAGAAATAACAAACCCAGTATTTCATTGATTTGATGAAATGATATTCCATTGAACATTCGTACTCGTTTTCCATTTTTGTTCCTCTGCCGACATAGTATATTCTATTTCCATAGTGTATTCATTCTAAACATAAAAGTTATATCAATTTAAACCAAACTATATTTTGTATATCTTACGTTGTAATGCTGTTATTGTGGTTTTTTTTTTAGAAATAAATTGTTAATTTTATTTATTATTAGGATTTAGTTTTTTACTTGGTAAATCCGTGTTGCAAACAAAAGTGGGGACAGAGTTTTTTAAATAAAATTTGTTATATAATCAGGGCTAAGTTGCTTCCCACAGCAGATCAATCAAAAATCGAAGGACATGCACATTAATATATGCGATGTAGTTTGAGAGGACATAGCAATAACTTTTTATTGAAATCGGGGATAAGAGAACTACAACTCTCAAATGTGTACAACACACAAAAATGGCACTACAGGTCACCTCATGGTAAGTGTATGTCGTGGCCCATATACATTTACATCTACCAATTGCGGACACATAGTCTCTGCAGTAATTATTTTTATGAAAAAATTCTATGGAAAAAGGGTGACAAACGAGCACACATTCGACCTGATGGTAAGTGAATGCCGTGGCCCCATATACATCCTCGATTGAGAATCAAAATGCAGATGTGTTGTCACCCTTAAGAACTAAGTTGAAATCCCTTGTTTCCAGTAAATAGGATCTGCTGTTATCAACACTCACCATACGAAACACACCAGCTTTAAGTTGGTATTTTACGCTGACATTCTTTGAGAGTATGGTTGCTTCCCCGGTCGAGCCGACCCATTTGTGCTACAACCATAATATAGTTGCAGTGTGGCTCTAAAACGTATAAAAGTGGTACAAAAAATATGCAGTCATCTCTCAAAGACTAGTATTTGTGCCATTGACTCAGTCAAGCAGCCTTAAATGCCACCCTGGTCCTAAGTAGCCCGAGAGCAACTGTCATCACAGTGTTTATGAACGTAGTATCCTATAACAGGGCTTTGCCTCTCTCTTAAGAAAGGAAGGTCATAAAACAATCTACTTACCCTTGTCGTAAAAGGGAAATGAAACAGATAGGCAGCTGTATCATCCTGATAACAAGAGAAAATAGTAAAAAACTGCTGTTGCCGACCCAGCCTGTTAAGCCACCTATGGCATACCATATGAGGTAATATTTGGGGAAAGCATATGTGCCTATATTTCGCTGTAGCATATTGATGGGCTGTAATTAATAAATTAATGAAGAAAAGAATAATTTGTCCGTAATAATTTGCATCTGGAAATGAGTCTCATTGTAGGGAGGAATTTCAATTACGCCACGCTTGGTAGGTAGGTGCATTGGCTATCATTGTTCTAGACGAATAGTACTATCAACTAACTTAAATGTTACAAGTGGTAAAATTAAATTTTTTGCACAAACGATTTAAATAATTTTTGTTGATTTTTTTTTAAAACGACCGATTTTTATTAAATTTAATTAAACCACCTGGAAAATATTCCCTTTGAAACAAAAAAAAGAAGAATATTTCAAATCGATTCAAGTGTCTGCGAGTAATCGGTGAAGATACATAAAAAAGATACCGACGGATTGTTAACCTTCTCCTTTTTTGAAATTGGTTGAAATAGGCTACAAGGCGTACCAAAGAAATAGACAAACATACATATTCTCGATAAACTCTGAGGCAGTCAGGTAAATTATCAATATTTTACGTCAAAATTTCATAAAAATTATGATATTGTGCTAGCATTTTGCTTTGATAAACACATAAATGATGAAGCGTAATAAAATGACAACACAAAACAGTAAGAAAATAATACAAAAGCGAAAGTAAATCGTTTCGTCGCATAGTATATCTCAGCAATGGGACAGAAGCGGGAACAAAGCCCGGTCGGATATCTTATAGAACATCAATCAACCTTTTATTATGTGAGGATATCGCAAATGTTTTTTCTGTTTATTTAGCTAACGTTAATACAGCTTTGAATGTTATCATCGAAGAATGATAATAACCGTAGAACGTCCATGTAATTGCAATGTAAGACAATACAATACCTTTGTCGTTTGTCCTAAGAGGCGACAGAGGTAAATAAACTAGGAGTAGGGCAGTAACGTCTTCTCTCTTTTTGTAGAATGCTTAAAAACATAGAATAGATGGCGTTAGAGTCAATAATCTTTATGTATAAAAATTACGTGTCACATTGTTTGTCCGCGATGATCTCCTAAAATACCGAACTGATTTCAATGAAATCTTGCACACTCTGTGCAGTTTGGTCCAACTTGAGAGTTAGGATAGTTTATATTGTAGTGTTATGCTACTTACATTTCATTGTACACTAATTCTCCATTCTGTTTTGATATTCTGCATTCATGTTTTGCATCACTTTATACTATTTTTTTCATTCTGTTTTTGATTTTCTGCATTTATATTTTGCATCACCTTTATTTATATAGGATCCTGTAACGTTTTTACACAATAACATATCATTTTACTGCGTATTTTCACACTATTTAGTACTTTTAAAATAGCTGTCAATGAAGTCTTACCTTTTTCGGTCTTTTATTGAATTCTCTGTAACCCTACAATTTCAGGCTTCGCGCACGCTGCCGTGCATTAGTTTTTCCTATATGAATAATATCTCATTTCTTACTTAAATGTAATAGTTTCTTAATAACAGTCCTAAAACTAAAAATTGCTCAATTTGACAACCATTGTTTATGTGGTTGTTATGGTAACTTTTATTCAAATTCGTCTCTGGTATGATGTTCTTCCTACATAAATACTCTTTGGCTGTAGGTCATTTACAATAAATTTCGTTTTAATTTAAATAATTTCTCGTTCTCTCTACAAAGCTATAAAAGCCGAACAATTGGAGAATACAGGATAGTCTCGCTTCAGTTCTCAAACGAGAAACATCTACTAAAGGCCTTATCCCGAGGCCGCTTTGCCCCGGGATCCTGCAAGCCTCCATCTACACGTGAAGTCGTCGGCAGTCTGCTTCAAGCGCGGGGCCACGCTACCTTCGGGCACGCTACGACTGCTTGCTCCAGGCGCTGAGTGCACCTACTGCCGCGCTACCTTCGGGCACGCTACGACTGCTTGCTCCAGACGCCGAGTGCACCTACTGCCCGCGCTACCTCTGGGCGCGGCGACTACTTCTCCAAGTACTGAGCGCACCTACCCCAGGCGCTACGTGTGCCGGCTCCGGACGCTGCGTGTGCCCAGTCCAGGCGCTGCGTGCCGTCGCCGCTGAGAAACCTCAAGCTCTGCGTGTGCCTATTTCTACAAAAGCAGCGAGGCTCCAGGCTCCACTATAAAACTATATTGTCCTATTCTCCTACCTTTATTTTTTTTTAAACCTAATTGTAATCTCATTTCGTCCATCATCTTCATATTTCATTTTTTTTATAGAATTGTAAATACTCTTTTAAAAACTTAAATATATTATTTTCTTGGTCTACTTTTGTTGTTTTGCTGTTCTTAGGTTAGGTTCTTTCTCTTTTAATTGTCGCTTCACGACAGTTTGGCGCCCAACGTAAAAGTCCTCTTTCTCTCTTAATTTTTCACCTTTACTGCGCCTTGTCCATTCCCTTTTGATTTAATTGCTTTCCCTTTCGTTCTTAACTCATTACTCATCATTCATTTATTCGTCCTTTTCATACCTTCAAAATTCTAAAACAAAACTTCTTCTAGTTTTTCAACTTATCTGGATTATATTTAGACCTACATATAACACTTCATTTACATTCATCACTCTAAGTTACATTCATCACTCTAATATTTTTATTCTAGATAACTTAAAGAGGTACAATTTTTAATTTTTATTTCTTAAACTAAGCTTTGTACTTTGCACTTTATATAAAATTGTTTTTGAAAGCTGAAGCGAAACGAACCATAAATTTTCTAAACATTTATTAACTGTTAATTTGTATACATGTATAAATACTTTTTTAAACATTTATTAACTGTTAATTTGTATATATGTATAAATATAACTGTTAATTTGTATATATGTATTTTCACCTTATTATTTTTATTTCTTCTAATTTGTTTGTTTGCTTGGTGTTCCAGTGTTCTTCAACTTCATAGCGACTAATGCTTGCTTAAGAGTAAGTTCTTTATCTTTATCTTCACTTGGGAACGGCTGACTACTCCCTTAATTTTCTTCACCTTTATCTTCACCTGGGAGCAGCTGACTACTCCCTTAATTCTTTATCTTCACTTAGGAGCGGTTGACAACTCCTTAAATAAGCCTGAATGTCCTTTCGAAAACACACTTTTAGAGTGGTGTCTCTTCGAATTTTTTTATCTTCACTTAGGAGCGGTTGACAACTCCTTAAATAAGCCTGAATGTCCTTTTAAAAACACACTTTTAGAGTGGTGTCTCTTCGACTAATTTTTTTTTTTCCACGCAGGAGCGGTTGACTACTCCTTAAATAAGCCTTAATGTCGTTTTGAAAACACACTTTTAGAGTGGTAGTCATTGAATGTGAACTCCACCCTTACCTGAATGCAGATGATGAATGTAAGAGATAGTATATCTGATTTTGCCTGTTGATGTCTGTTTCTGCAAAGCTGTGTTTTTATAGTTTATTTTAGAATGTACATGTCAAAATTTTTGCTGAGTCAAAAGTTTTCCAGGGTCGGGGGAAAATGTAGTGTTATGCTACTTACATTTCATTGTACACTAATTCTCCATTCTGTTTTGATATTCTGCATTCATGTTTTGCATCACTTTATACTATTTTTTTCATTCTGTTTTTGATTTTCTGCATTTATATTTTGCATCACCTTTATTTATATAGGATCCTGTAACGTTTTTACACAATAACATATCATTTTACTGCGTATTTTCACACTATTTAGTACTTTTAAAATAGCTGTCAATGAAGTCTTACCTTTTTCGGTCTTTTATTGAATTCTCTGTAACCCTACAATTTCAGGCTTCGCGCACGCTGCCGTGCATTAGTTTTTCCTATATGAATAATATCTCATTTCTTACTTAAATGTAATAGTTTCTTAATAACAGTCCTAAAACTAAAAATTGCTCAATTTGACAACCATTGTTTATGTGGTTGTTATGGTAACTTTTATTCAAATTCGTCTCTGGTATGATGTTCTTCCTACATAAATACTCTTTGGCTGTAGGTCATTTACAATAAATTTCGTTTTAATTTAAATAATTTTTCGTTCTCTCTACAAAGGTATAAAAGCCGAACAATTGGAGAATACAGGATAGTCTCGCTTCAGTTCTCAAACGAGAAACATCTACTAAAGGCTTTATCCCGGGGCCGCTTTGCCCCGGGATCCTGCAAGCCTCCATCTACACGTGAAGTCGTCGGCAGTCTGCTTCAAGCGCGGGGCCACGCTACCTTCGGGCACGCTACGACTGCTTGCTCCAGGCGCTGAGTGCACCTACTGCCGCGCTACCTTCGGGCACGCTACGACTGCTTGCTCCAGGCGCCGAGTGCACCTACTGCCCGCGCTACCTCTGGGCGCGGCGACTACTTCTCCAAGTACTGAGCGCACCTACCCCAGGCGCTACGTGCGCCGGCTCCGGACGCTGCGTGTGCCCAGTCCAGGCGCTGCGTGCCGTCGCCGCTGAGAAACCTCAAGCTCTGCGTGTGCCTATTTCTACAAAAGCAGCGAGGCTCCAGGCTCCACTATAAAACTATATTGTCCTATTCTCCTACCTTTATTTTTTTTTAAAACCTAATTGTAATCTCATTTCGTCCATCATCTTCATATTTCATTTTTTTTATAGAATTGTAAATACTCTTTTAAAAACTTAAATATATTATTTTCTTGGTCTACTTTTGTTGTTTTGCTGTTCTTAGGTTAGGTTCTTTCTCTTTTAATTGTCGCTTCACGACAATATCCACACTCAATATTTTTTTTATTATAAAATTTAGGATTTTTTATATAAAGGGTCGTCTAAAAGGGCAGAACAACGTCTGCCTGGTCAGCTAGTATAATATAATTATTGAAAATTTCTGACTCTTGCTTTTCTTGCGCAGAGCGTATTCTTCACCGACTAGTAATTCTAAAACAGATTTTAAAACTGTGTCCTTCACCTCAGACCAAATTTCATAGTATAAGCAAGCACAAGTACACTCTCTATTCCCTCACTCTCATAGTTCAATGAGTCGGTTATCCAACACGCTCGAAAGAGATCAGGAGACTTAACGGCCTAACGTACTTTTCCGAGGCATGGGGGTGAAAAAACATCATCTTCCTGACTCCGGGCTGCAACTGAGAGTTTCTGGACAGAAAAACCCAATCACTGATTTTGGCCCAACACTAGACCAGTGAGGCTGTCTAAAGCCGTACCTAAATATGTTCAAAGTATTTGCTATTGTGTATTTACGAAATATCTGCACAAGTTTAATTCTACAACTTACATAATTAGTTTCATTTTATTATTTGCGAACAGCAACACGTCGCGTGAATCCTGCAGACGAGTACACAAAGAAATGTAATTACAGCACTTCGCTTTGTTTTTGCGCAAGGAGTAAGTATAACAGACTGCAATAGTCGCCTTTCAGTTGATTTTCCAGGTAAATAATTTATATTTTAAAATATTTTTTATAGGAGAGGGACAAACGAATATGCGGCTCACCTTATAGTAAATGACTACTGCCGCCCATGATCAGGTGCAACATGAGGGGAATTGCAGGTAAGTTATCAGGCTTTATAAATGGGGGCTCTTTTCTTGATGAACCCTTAATCATTAAGGTTAAGTAAAGTGTGATAAATCTTTGCTTAGAAACCCTCTCAGAAAGAAAAGGAATGTGTCATATATTATTGTTGTTATTTAACTTTTTTTTAATAAGATAAGGGTGACAAACGAGCACACATTCCACCTGATGGTAAGTGGTTGCTGCTGCCCATAGACATCTACATCTATCCTCTATTACAAATCAAAATGCAGATGCGTTGTCACCCGTGAGGACTAAGATGGAATGCCTTATTTCCAGTAAAAAGGATTAACTTTTGATAGTTATAGTGGTTTGTTTTTAATATTTTTTCCTAAAAAAATTAATACACCACATTTATTTCATATTCCTACATTGTCATCCGATTCTGAACTATGTTCAAAATTTCACGTCCTTAGCTAATCGGAAAGAGCTCGAAATTTGAGTTGCAAGATCACACCCGGAACGACAGTCAGACAGACAGACAGACAAACAAGGAAGTGACTTAGTAAAATGTGGTAAAATAGAGTTGTTATCAAATAATCCTCTTTTTCTGAAAGCATAAAAACATAAAATACAATACAATAAAAGTACAAGTGAACGCGATTGGAATTTATTTTAAATAATTTTTAATTGATGACTAGTATCCATGGCCCCATCCTATCCTGGTTTATAAGAGATGGGTGAATTGACATAATATCTTATGGCTTTGAAGAATCTTGGCCATGTGCGGGAGTTAGAATCATAGGTAGGAGACATTGGACACTTCGATAGCGGCTGTCATTAGTGGCAATTAATGTAATATGAGATGTACTAATATTATATTATGAAGGAAGTTTATGTTAAGCAGTGAACGTTTTACGGTGTTATAGGATGAGACCGTTCTTATCACTTTAGCCAGGGAGATATAAATAACAGTAAAAAGGGCGGTACTAAATTTGACGGCCTTCTAGGCTAGGCAGAGAAAGATGTCCCAGCATTAAGCAATTTATTATAATAATGTTATTAGTTAGGGAATAACGTGCTTTAAGTATAAAAAAAGAAATTCGGTAAGTACATGTTGTTTAATAAAATAATATGGAAACGATAAAAAGCAATATTCACTTTTGGTGAGATTCCAATTTAATTACGATTGGTAGAATCGGCTGCAGAGTTGTTACGTTATTATCACTGCGTTGCCCTGTTATCTTCCGGTCAGATCTTGAAAAACCACGTGCATATACTCGTCGCCTAGTGTGTACTGAACCGGAGGTGGAGCAACCCAGTCGCAAACTATTATTACAGCCTTATTCACTTCCGATGGGTTTATGCAGAATATCTAACAGAAAATATATGTACTAATTGAAAATTTGTTGCAGAACATTATATGTAAGTTCTATTATTACTTCACCGACAGTTCGCCGTAAAAGGCGACAGAAGGCTGAAAACTAAAACAGGCGACTAGCAGCACTATCTTCCTGATAACAGCTGAAAAAAACAGCGGCGTCAACCCGCTTGCTAAGCGTGATATCTATAGTAAATATGTTGCCTTTGAGGTAGGACTTTTGACGTGTTGTAAAGATAATGGTAATCCGTTACCAAAAACCGTTACCTTAGAATCATTTACCCCATTTCTATTGGTGTGTGTATTGCAAGAGGATAATATAAATATTCTGGAAATATCTCATGCTCGTGCTGGCTTCCGATAGATGGCGGAATAGCGATCTCGTTTTCATAAGACGTAAAAAACCCAAGTCCAGGCGGAAGCGTCTAATCAGCATGTCAAACGCGAACATTAAGGCAAATCGGACCGCGCTCTCACAGAATACCAGCGTAAAATATCAGCTTAAGGATGCTGTGTTTCGTATGTTATAATATTTCATCTCAGGGCTACTTAGGACCGGCGCGGCATTTGAGGTTGCTGGACTGAGTAACTGAGTCTTCAAAACTACTCCCACTACTCAAAACTTTTTCTGAACTATTCGAAAATATCAGAATTGTTCTGGAATGTTATTATTTTTTCGATTATTCGTAAAGCTAATAGTAAAATCTAGAACACTTTAGGCCGATAAAAATAATTGATAAGTTATTTGAATAATTCTAAATAAGTTTAGAACATTCCAGATAATTATCTAATATTTTTTAACAATCAAGAAAATTCTAGATAATTATAAAATATATAGGTACTGAAATTCAATATAGATATAGATATACAAATATTAGAGATTCTAAATTATTCTCGACATTTTTAGAACAATCCAAAACAGTCTGATTGAAAATATTTTAAACTAATTAGAAACATTTAAAAACATTCTGTAACTTTCCAGATCATTATCAAAAATTTTAGAACATTCTAAAATGTTCTAGATTAATTAGAAATATCTCAAGTAATTTTAAACATTGAACTATATTTGAGAACTATCCGATCATCCTAGAATTTTTAGAACAATCTAGAACGTTTTAGACTGGTTAGAGTCAGATCCATCTAATTCAGAATATTTAAATATATTAGAAAACTTTCGAGATTATTCTAAAATAATTTAGAACAATCTAGCATATTCTCGACTAATTATAGTCCCACAATTTTGAAAATATTTTTTTCTACCCCCGTATTTTTTACACATCTATTGCAATCGACTCGTAACCCCCATAGTGCACGATAGGGGATTTGTAACATTTTTTATAGGGAGGGGGCAAACGAGCATGCGGCTCACCTGATGGAGAGTGACTACCGCCGCCCATGAACAACTGCAACACCAGTTTAATTGCAGATGCTTTGCCGGCCTTATAAAAAGGAGTAGGCTCTTTTCTTGAAGGTCCCTAAGTCGTATCGGTCTAATATATATAATATATTTAATAATCCAATCTAATCTAACTACTACCAAATACAAACATTATTCAGTTTCGATTCGTAGTTTTGGCTACAGAGTGAAATATAGGCACACTAACCTGTCTTTTTTATGTATATATAATAAATATTGACTTAGATAGTGACAAACAGTACAATTAGGTTGGACTTTTGAGTGAGATTCATCCACAACTGGTTGAAGAAAATCGAGTGGATTTACGCTGAGTTGACTTCGTTACAAAATCGAAAGACAGAAATCCCTGTCCTGTAATAAAAAAATGGTCACATTATTTGTTCTTTTCACTCCTGTCTCTAATGCTTCTTGCAAGCGCGGACTAGCGTGGAGCGAGGAAAGAAACAGAATGAGTATTACTTTAGTAAAAGCAGAGTTACAAGTTCTAACAAACTTCTATTTTTAATGGAAACATTTTATGTTTTTTTTTTTGAAAACCGATAAATATTAGATGCTGCTCGAAAGTAAAGTAAATATAAATTTAAAAATTAATAAATGATTGAGATTTGCTTTCAATCCTCCCGTACTAGATTTTATAAAATTCTCTCGGATAGGTCCTTTCCAGAGTTGGTAACCTGAGGTACCTCCCAAACGCATACAAAAAATTCTATCAAAATCGTTCTAATGGACAGCAATTGATTTTTACAAATATAGAGGTATATTATTTACTTCTAAGCGCGCATTTATTAGCTTAAACTTGGATTTTTATGATTTAAGTTTTTCACAACTTAGGACGTGTGAATAATCTGTAAGTTTGCGAGCCAGACAATATGATTTCATGACCATGACTTTGTGATGCCACTAGGATCATCAGAGTTTATGTTCAAATTTTGCTGTTGTAGTGTTTTTAATCCTAATCTTATTATTCAAGTATTTTATATAAAAATATGTTTAAAAAATTTTATCTTAACTTCCAACATTGCGAAAGTTTAACTAGATAATAGCTATTAGAGCTACTAACAGAGCAAACCCTACTGTTGGTAACACGCAAGCTCGCTTCCTATATATCCTAATTGCATTAGTGTTTGCGCTTTCCAAACAGAGAATGAGCAGAGCGTTGTCGCTTTTGTTGTTGTGTTTTATTTTTACGACTAAAGAGAATTAGTAATTACAATTAAAAGGCTTTCGTTTTTTTAAATGTATTTTTTCACGTACCTATTTTAAACAAAGCACATGTTTGTGTGCATACAAAACACGTAGTATTAATTATACTTAGCATATTCTGTGTTGCATAAAAATAGTTTAGCTACGTCATCTGACAGGCCTAAGGTAGGGTTCTGTAGTGCTGTTAAGTTTATTTCAAATAGCTTATATTTTCTTTATAGAATAACATTGACAAAAAAATGCATAGTCCACCATTGATGGTATGTGGATGACGTGACCCATAGACGTCTACATTTATCCTCTATTAACCCTCCATTAATGCCACTCTTAAGGACAAAGATAGAATGCATTCATTCTATTGAAAATAGTAACCGGTTTTCAACACACACCATACAAAACACCACAACATTAAGCTGCTTTTGGTTGGTATTTTGTGAGAGGGTTGTCCTTTCTTGGTCGAGTCAACCCAATTGTGCTTTAACGGATTTTTTAAGAGAATACTAGCAGTGTCAACACCACTATTAATATCAATGGAAGCGTATTCATTAGTGGAAATTTAATTAGGCTACTATCGCTTTTAAAATAAAACAATCTGGTAGGACTACCTATTCGTACGAAATTCTTACGAAAAGAAGGAACTTGAAAAAAAAAGGTAAAAATAATCGGACTGGAGTCATCTGGACTCGAACCACGTAAGAATGTACGGATAAAACGACATTTTCTAAAAGTGAATCCTAGCTTGTTCGATTTATCGCCCTTGAAACCCTCTGCATATATAATTTCATGAAAATCGTTGAAGCCGTTTCAGAGATTGCGATTTTATATATGTATATATAAATACATATATAAAAGAAATGCTCGTTTAAAGCTATAAGATAGAGCAAATTCATTAAACAAAAAAATATATAAATTAACTAATAGCAATAGACGCGGAAAAATAACGGATTCTACTGGAGCATTTAAAGAGCAATTAATTGGCATACAGTTTAATTTAAACAAGTAAAAATTTATAGCAAAATTAAGTTTTCGATTATAATTTATTTTTATTAATTTTATTATGTTGTACGCTAACTTCCTTCTGGTAAATTTTCTGATATTTTTTCACCATGAAATTATTAAAAAAAATAAAGAAGTTCCCAGTATATGTGATTATTTTAGAAAATATAATTTTCAAAATATGGTAGTTTGCAAGCTTGAACTAAGAAATGTCGAAAAGTAATTGAGACTTTAAGAAATATTGTTGATTTTTGTGTGTGTTTCTTTTTTTAATGAACAGTTCGTCATTTGCTTTTACTGTTTTTTTAATTAATAACAAACACTCTAATATATTTCATAAACAGTCACATATCATAGTGGAAATACCAATGATCACTATAAATTTGTAGGAGGCGAACTATATTTGAGAACTATCCGATCATCCTAGAATATAAAATGTAAAAAAGTAAACGCATAATGTTAGCGTTGCTTTAGTATTATATGTGTATATTATATGATGAAACGTGTACCACAGATAAAAACGAGACGGGTTTAGATGCGTTCAAAACCCATAAAAAGTAGTAAGTTATATTACCGGCTACAATAAAATAATCTGGACGCCGTAATTTAATATACAGCTAAGTCACTAATTTTTGACGTATCAATCATTGGTGGTCGTTTCATATTTTGGTCAGGTCGTATTTGACCGATGCTCTTTTTTATTATTAATTAACTAATAGCAATAGACGTGGAGCAATAACGGATTCTACTGGAGCGTTTAACGAGAAATTAATTGGCTTACAGTTTAATTTAAAAAAGTAAATATTTTATAGCAAAATAAATATTCGATTACTATTTTTAATTAATTATCACTTAACTAGTAGCAATAGACGTGGAGCAATTTCGGATTCTACTGGAGCATTTAAGGAGCAATTAATTGGCATACAGTTTAATTTAAAAAAAAATTATGTTGTACGCTAACTTCCTTCTGGTAAATTTTCTGATATTTTTTCACAATGAAATTATTAAAAAAAAATAAAGAAGTTCCCAGTATATGTGATTATTTTAGAAAATATAATTTTCCAAATATGGTAGTTTGCAAGCTTGAACTAAGAGATGTCGAAAAGTAATTGAGACTTTAAGAAATATTGTTGGTTTTTGTGTGTGTTTCTTTTTTAATGAACAGTTCGTCATTTGCTTTTACTGTTTTTTTTAATTAATAACAAACACTTACTCTCATATATTTCATAAACAGTCACATATCATAGTGGAAATACCTATGATCACCATAAATTTGTAGGAGTTAGACGTAAAACACAGTTTGCGCAACATTTGCAACAAAGAAGACATCTACAAAAAAATCTTTTGGTACATGGGTGGATTCTTATACAATAAAATAAATGAGAAACTATCTACAGGCACCAGCTTCTCACATGAGAGAATTCTGTATTTGTACTACTAGATTTACATTGTTTTATTTTATGTTATGTGAGAAGATAAATAAAGACTTTATTATTTTTATAAGCTAGAG
Source organism: Parnassius glacialis (assembly GCA_033319125.1). Lineage (NCBI taxonomy): Eukaryota > Metazoa > Arthropoda > Insecta > Lepidoptera > Papilionidae > Parnassius > Parnassius glacialis. The sequence continues at coordinate 11,493,402 of JAVANC010000026.1, read as the reverse complement.
TATTTTATTCCCGCGTCCCAAAAACGAGTGGCAGGTGGTTGTGTGACATAAATAGGTGGTAGGTCAAGGGTTAAAATATAAATATAACGCATTCAAAAACATAGCAAAATTATTTTAAAATCTTTTCAATATTACCTATGTTTGTTTTCACCAATCTTCTTTTAATTCAACCCTAACGCCATCTAGTTGCAAATTGCAATAATAATAACTTATACACAATGATAAATAGACAACTTTACTGTTTTGTGTAACAATTTTCCACCTCATAAGGAAAAGCTTTTTGTCAAATTCTAAAATATATATTATTCATAAATATCATAATATTGTTTTACAAATTTACCCACCACCATGCAATAAAAAAACATTTTTTTTCTCTCAAATTTTGCACTCTTATCTTATCACTTTAAGTTAACATTTCAGAAAATATAAATGTATTTAATTCATTAATCCAAAAGTATAAATACTAATTTTCAAGTTACAATAATCATTTAATGATTTTTCTCCATACGAATTTGAAACCGTCGCGTAAAATTTTTTTTAAATGCTGGAATATCATATTTCATCCTCAAGTGTTTAAATTTTCCAAAAGTCTTTCTAAGTGGATACCGTAACGTAATAAATACTGTATATCTATATACTGGTATCTCTTTCTAGACAGGCATAGCTGCTCGTACATAAAAAAAAATATTAAAGAATTTATGGATGATCATAACGCCTGGGAACGGGGAGGTCGTTTACAAGCTATTCTTAATATTATTTGTTAATTGTGCATCATAATACATCATTGTAATCTTTTTTTTAAAAGTCCAGCTGGGTATCTGCTGGGAAAAACCACAAAGTCAAAATGTGTTTCAGGATGTGATTTTAAAAACTAAAATAATTTATTTAATAGAGTTTTCTATTTTCATTCAATTGACTATTTTACAACGTCGCACGAATTTTTTATATGGGTAGCCTATGGAAACATTCCTTTGATTAGCATACGAGAGCGACACTGAACGTTTTTAGAACTAGCCAATCGTAAAGGATACAATAAAAAATAAGTTCAAATTTTGAAAATGGAACTCTTTGTCAATATTATTGTGTATGTTTTTTATTAATTTAATATTTGTTTACGATTTGGCGGCAAATTGAAACTTGTCTGTGTCACGTCAGCATGAATTTAACGCGAGAAATTTTTCTTTCTTTGATTGAATTGAATTTCAATGTCATTTGAGTAAACAATAAAGTTATAATAGACTTCGATTGGCCTTTCACCATGAAGCCCAATCTCGTGCCACTGTTTACAACTGGTTTAATGAGTTTAAACATGGTTGCACTAATGTCACCGATGATCTGCGTGAGGGACGGCCTTCTACGGCGACGACTGAAGATAACATCAGTGTTGCGCGGCATATGATAGAGACTGACAAAAGAGTGACTTATCAGGAAATTCGGAAAAGCTTATGCCTCGGTATGGTTCAAGTGCACAAAATCCTCCACGAACATTTAGCGGTCAGGAAGCTTTGTGCCCGGTGGGTACCTTATAATTTGACAGATGCCCAAAACTCCTTTTTTTAACGAAGGTGACTCAAATGTTGTGTTCAACATACTTACGGGTCCAACTTTCGTGGAATTTATTGTCATGATCCTACATACTACCTATATACTTCCCACTGTTGCGCATAGGCCTCTTCTCATTTCAGAAAGGGTTTTAGAGCAAATAAACGTCTGCCGCGCTACCCCAGTGCATGTTTTTTTTATTCATAGATAAAGAGCTTTGTCGCTGATGCGATTATGCCGCCCTGGTAGTTTACAAAAAAATCATAAATATAATTACTAACAAATAAACCTATTATACTAACTAGTTACTTAATCTCTTATTAACTAACAAATACAGTTTTTTGGCATCATCTGATAACGGGTCCGATAAAATACTATTACTACTACCAATTAAGGAAAACGGTAAATTACAATTTGCTCTCTCTCTTGAGTTCCGGGCACATTCTATCAAAATGTGATAAACATCATCGATAATATTACAAATTGAACAATTTGGTGAGGTAATTTTTCGCATCAAGTATAAAAATTTATTGCATGGAATGTGTCTAGATCTGAGTCTTAATGCTGTTACCGTGTCGCGTCTACACAATAGTCTGTTATCTATCCAGGTAGATCGCATTAGGTGTAGCTGGATCGTACGGTACCATATACCCTTTTCTTTTGATCTTTCGTCAAAATATTCTTTCCAGAGATCATAACAATATTTTTTCAATAAAGGTATGCAATTTTAAAGGGGTAATATCAATGTCAATGCCATCAGACATAGCTTGCTTGGCTAAGATATCAGTTTTCTCATTACCCTCTAAGCCAATATGCGATACCTTCGCATATACTGTAAATATACTATTCTGGAATCAGCCTGTAACTTAACTAGAAGATTTAAAATCGCAAATTCTACTTGTAAGCCTCGGAAAACCGAAGTACACCGAGCAAGATGTTGAAGCGCACTCCTTGAATCTGTTAAAATAACGACATTGTTATAATTGTTTGCCTGTGTATAGGATAAAGCTTCATAGATTGCCGCAAGCTCAGCTTCCATTATTGAAATACTCCCATTGATTATTAACTTTATTGCACTACCGTGCAATATATCGTAAAATGAAGCCCCGATCCCGAAATTGTCTTTTGAACCATCTATAAATATTTTCAGGTAAGTCGGGTAATGTTCGTTTAGGTAATTAATACACATGTTTTTCAAGGTAAATTCATGGTATTGATGTTTAGGGTTAAGAATCCATCTATATTTGGTCTTAAAAAATCTGAAAGGTTTAAACTAGTGATCCACTGATTCAGTGTAAACTATTTGAATATATAACAAGTGATTTAAACTTATCATGGATTATTGTTAAGAGTGGTTTTTTCTTATTATTCCAATACCTGTTTTGAATGACATCGGGTAGGCTAGATATATGATTAATGAAAGAGTTTTTTAATACGGATTTATTTTTAAACCAGAATTTTCCTGCAATATAATGTTTTCATAAATGTAATGGGCATAAACTGAGATCGCTTTTCATAACGTGAATAGGGGTGCTTTTTATATAACCTCCTATAGTTCTCATTGACTGTTTTTAAATTTTATCTAACTTAAATTAATTGGTCTTACTACTGTTATCATATAAAAAGCTCACATAATCTAACCGACTTCTTATAATACTAATATAGAGTTTCCGTAAATGTTTAGGGTGGACACCCCAGCCCGAACCAGATAAAACTTTAAATACATTTAAAAACTTTAATACTTTTTCAGATGTTTCATTTATATATTTATTCTACCGTAGCGTTCGATCCAACCACATTCCAAGGTATTTGACGTTATCTACCACTTCCAAAGCAACACCCAATGCATGTTGGCGGGCTTCATGTCTTCTCAATATGTTTTTTTTTCTTATTTCTCAGTAATGTTGGTTTCCTCACGATGTTTTTCTTGCCGCCGGGCACGTGATAAATCAGCAATTAAAATTGCCAGTAACAAATTCATTGGTGCCAGCGGGTATTAAACCCGGGTTGCTCACGTAATGTAAAATTAACAGCGAGCGCTTAGCCTCTGAGCTATCACAGCTTTTTTAGTCCCTGAACTACGATGGCTCTTTCTCCCTTACACTTTTATAATTTATGTTTAAGTTTTATGAAATTTGAACGTACAGAATGGGACCACTTAATCATTATTTCTATTTCTTAGTTCTTCAAACATGTTTAATATATGAAGAGAAAAATATTATCAAATGAAAACCAGCCATGTAAACACAAACTTCTTTTACTGCACGGTTCTGAAAAATTAAAAAGAATTTACTTAGCCACAAGACACCGCTGAGATGAGCGTTGAAATAGCACAGTCATAATCCACGCTTAAATCTATTGTTATATAGTGGCGTCCCATACGAGCAGTTCACTCCGATATAGTATGCTCGCAGTGAAAGTATTTGCGTAGTAAATAATGTTTTTGCAGTCTCTCTTATATTTATTATTGTTTGATTCTGAGCTCCTGAAGCAAGACCCAAAATTTCTACATTCTTTCGCTTTAAAATGCTTGATTTTATTAATTGCAAAACCTTAACTAACGCAGATCCTTGGAGTGAGTTGACATACAACTTATTTTATTGCTTAAATTCTGTCTAAATATATATCTATCATATTGTTTAAACCGATTTTATTGTTTCTATTGCAAGGAAAGTATGTAACTGTAATAACAGTGTGAATATTTTTATTACGTTGACATTTAAATATTAAAAATATAAGTGTGAAATGATAAATCAACCCGCGACTCAGAAGTTAAGTTCGCTTTGATTCACTGCCTCGTTGATCTAGTGGTCTTAAAAACGTAATTGCTGATCGTGAGAACTCGGGTTCGAATAAATGGTCGGGTCAAAATGAATAATAGGGCTTTCTGTCAAGAAATTTACTCTCTCGACCAAAAGTCGCTCCCGAGCCTCTTCACTACTGAGGTCACTCATTTGGTTCCTAAAGACCGGGATTCCTCAGACCCGAGCAAATACCGCCCCATAACGTGTCTACCTGCCATATACAAGACACTAACATCCATTTTGAGCGCGAGAATCACTCGTCACCTGAACTCAAATCAGGTAACGTCGCGCGCTCAAAATGGATATCGGGGCGATGGTCGTGGAACCAAGGAACCACTCCTCATTGATGCGGTCATTGGCAAGGTGGTTAAACGCAACCGTCGGAACCTATTCGCCGCCTGGATAGACTACAAAAAGGCATTCGACTCGGTGCCTCATACATGGCTTAAGAGGGTCCTTGAGCTGTACAAGAATGACTTTAAAATTTGAGACTTCTTCGGGCAGTGTATGAGGCAGTGGAGTACGATCATTTGTCACCTAGGCGAGCGGATGACGGCTGCAGAGAGCCACATAAGGATAAGAAGGGGTATCTTCCAGGGCGATTGTTTAAGTCCAATCTGGTTCGGCCTCTCTCTGAACCCTCTCAGTACCTTACTGGAGGGTTCCGGGAGGAGATTTCAGCTTCGGAAGGGAGGTACAAAAGTGACCCACCTTTCTTATATGGATTATCTCAAGTTATTCGCCTCCAGTCGCTCCCATCTTATGGCATTGCTAAACATCACTTGTGATTTTAGCAATTCTATTAGAATGGAGCTGGGGACGGATAAGTATGCGATCCTCCATGTCGAAAGGGGACGGGTTGCTAACTCTGAGGGCATGGACTTATCTATGCCCATCAGCATAAGGAACCTTTCTGATGCTGAAACATACCGATACCTGGGTATGTCACAGAACATCGGTGTCGAAGAGGCGGGTATGAGGCAGTCAGTTTGCGATGTGTTTTATGCACGCTTGACAAAAGTGCTTAACATTCTTTTTTCGGGCGTTAATAAGACACACGCATATAACGGTTCGATCATGCCTGTTCTTATGTATACATTTGGCATACTCAGGTGGACTCAGACCGAACTGAACGCTCTGGATAGAAAAATCCGCACTGTTATGACGTCCCACAGGATGCATCATCCGAGATCGTCGGTAATGAGGCTGTACTTGCCGCGGAAACATGGTGGGCGCGGCTTTTTAAGCGCACTTACCATGCATAATCGCGAAGTGTGCAGCCTCCGTAATTACTTTCTGGCGAGAGCGGATGATCCATTCTATAGGGATGTTTTTTCTTGTGATAAAGGACTTACCCCTCTATTCTTAGCCAACGAGCAATGGCAAGACCAGGCATTACAGAGCATTTCCGTTCGGGAGACCGTATGGAAAGAGAAAGAGCTCCACGGGAGGTTCTACAAGGCTCTACACGAGCCTTTCGTATACACAGTCGTCTCCCTCCACTGGCTACGTTTCGGTGACCTCTTTAGGTAAACCGAGGGTTTTGTCTGTGCGATACAGGATCAGGTTATTAAGACCAACAATTATCAGAGATACATCGTGAAGGATGGCACCGTCGACATCTGTCGAGCTTGTCGCCATCCCGGTGAGTCACTTAGGCATGTCATCTCCGGTTGTTCGGCGCTTTCTAACTCTGAGTATTTGCACAAGCACAACATAGTAGCCAGGATCCTACACCAGGAGCTCGCTCTGAAATACGGCCTCGTGGATCGGAAACTGCCGTATTATAAGTACTTGCCGGAAGCTGTGCTCGAAAATGATCGCGCCAGGTTCTACTGGGACCGGGCCATCATTACAGACAGGACTATTCTTGCGAATAAGCCTGATATTGTGCTGATGGAACGGACACAGTCAAGGATTTTTTGGTCGACATTACTATTCCTTATGACGAGAACCTCGTGAAAGCCGAAACATATAAGCTGACTAAATATCTGGACCTGGCTCACGAGGTGACCGACATGTGGGGTAGTTAACCGGCCGAAATTATACCTGTAGTCGTCTCTGCGAACGGGTTAATTCCAGTCAGCCTCTCGGGTTATGTGAGGCGACTGGGACTCCGTGACGGACCGCTCCAAGCTCAAATGTAGAAGGCGGTGCTCCTCGATACCGCCCGCATCGTCCGCCGGTTTCTTTCCCTTTCCCCCTAACCCTTGGCCGTTTGCTCTCCCCTGTCGAGGGCTTCCATCTGGTTGGGTTTTTACATATTTATGTATTTTTTATGTATTTATTCTATTTAATTAATATTAATGTACGTTTACCATGTTTACTTACAATTATATATTTATATTGCCAAATCAGATGAGAAAAGTTTAGAAATACAACATAATAATAATATTAACACCGTGGCTGCTCTGTTTCTGTGTTTACGGTTTAGATGCAAATTAAAATAATTTGATTGTGGGTTACTTACGCTTTTTAATAAAAATGCTTTTCCGAATACTTTGCAAGCAACTTGACACATTCTTTACTATCATCACAAAGCCTCGTCTATTGTAGGATTTGCAGTAATTACTTTGCCTTTTTTTTTTACATGGGGAAATGCCTACGCATACCCGCCTCGCGGGGGCAAGGACGGGTTATGTCGAACTCGCACCGACTAAAACCCCATGGTGTTCCACCCTAGTCGCATATTGGCAGGGCCACGGGAACGCTTTTGCACACTTCCGCGGCCCCACCTGCGCTGGCCGCCCCATGGTGGCCCCTCCTCGGGAGAGAAACACTCCTCCCCCATCTCCTTCTCCGGTAAGGCGCACCAGAACACATGGCGCGCCCTCCTCCTCGGCCTATAATTTCACATGCGCAACGGACGCCCCCGTGTCCGACGCGCGAAGGCCATGGGGCCAGGAAAAACCAGCACTCAGGAGCACCAGCCTTCCCGACCCCAGCGGCGGATCCGGTCTATGGCTCCGCCGCCAACCAAAATTCGGCTGCGGAGGGTAGGGAGAGCGGCGCCGCGCAATACCGGCACTCCTCTCACCCCGCAGCCCCACCACCACCGCATCAACGGTGCGGCCCCGTTTGAGTCGCGGTGGATAGGGCGAGTGGCGCATCGCCATACCAACACTCCTCTTCCTCCGCGACTCCACCTCGGCTGCAGAGGTAGGGGTGGGGAGGACACCCCTCTCGCAGCAGCCCACCGACACACATCCGAAGCGGGCTCGCCAAGCCCACTCGGAGCGGCCACCTCGGGCCGGCCCCACACCACGGGCCAGCCAAGGGGTTCCTCTTTGTTCACCGTGGGTGACCAAGCCACGGCTACTAAGCCCCCCCGCCACGACAAGGTGGGAACCCGTTCGGGGGGGAATTGCTTTGCCTAAAAGGCAGGTTTGCGGTCGCAGTACCTCATATCTCTAAAAGTTAATACTTAAACTCTTATGCCCAAATACTCAAACGCTGCTCAATTTTAAGATTCCGTTAAGTCTCGTGCTGTCTCTATCACTTTAAGTCAAAGTGACTGTGACTGTGGTAAAGCCTTTCTGACTAGAAGTTCGTGTAAGTATGTATTATTTTACCAATGTCTTGAATATTTTTCTCGGCTATAGAAATAAATTAGAGTTATATACTCAAGTTTGAGTAGATCAGATTACTAGGTGATATATATGATTCCTATACTGCCTTGGAGTCAGTTTGAGTATATACCATCCTTTCATCTAATTCTGCACTTTTGTTCATTCTGCACCAACATCAATGTAAACTTTCGAGTTCAATTTCAATGAGTATGCATTGTGAATATATAATATTGGATGTCCATATAATATATAAACTTCCTCTTGATGGTGTATGGACGAAGACGACTTGAGGTCAATATATAATATTGCCTGTCCATAAAATGTACAAACTTCCTCTTGATGGTGTATAGGCGAAGACGACTCGAGGTCAATATATTATATTGCGTGTCCATAGAATGTACAGACCTCCACTTGAGCTTGTGTGGACGAAAATAGAGCGGTCAAGTGGAAGGAGCTGGCACTGGGGAGCCCCTGCCCAGAGATAGGAAAAGTATTCCATTTGAGGCCGAACCTGAGCCTTGTAAAGTTGCAAGCGGTATGCCGGCATGAAATACTGTCTCGCTCTGCTGAGCACGCCAAGTTGTTTAGAGGCCAATTTGGTCTTCTCTTCGAAATGACCACGAAACTGCACGTCACTCGATGATGATGATGATGTCGACGCTGAGGACTCTGATATTGGCAACAAGGGGAATGCCTTGAAATTGAGGAGATAACCCAAAGGGATTCTTGTTAGCGGTAAAAGCGCAAGCTTGTCTTCTGAGGATTAAACTGGACTAGATTTTGTCGCCCCCAATCCAAGATTTTGTTCTGCAAAGACTCGACTATATCTAGTCAGGTCATAAATTCTGTCACATGTTTAATATAAAATAATTGAAACAAGTTTATTCATTATGTAACCATTTATATACCAAAATGAACTTAACAAAACATAGATTCTTATGACACTAAAGTTTATTCAAAATGACCTCCGTAATTTTGAATACAGGCCTTCAATCTGCGCGGCCAGTCGTCTATCGCAGCACGAACGAGGTCCATGTCAATACAGGTGGCTGCCTTAATCAAGGATGTCTTGAGTGACTCCAAATTAGGATGAGGCTTTAAGCACGCCTTTTCCACCAAGTATTGCCATATCTTGTAATCTAACGGATTCAAATCTGGACTGGAGGATGGCCAGTCTTCGTGCCGGATGAAGTCGATTTCACGCGCCGCCAGCCAGTCTTGTGTCTTGTGTGCACTTCGCTCTATGAGCTGGCGCCGAATCTTGTTGGAATACCCAGTGCCTGTTATTGAACATGGAATGAGAAACAGGTTCCACAAGATTTGTCAGGACTGTATTTTGATACACAACTGCATTCGTTTTTACACCTTTCTCACATAAATGTACTTCTGTTAAGCCCCAATATGAAACTCCCAAGCATACCATGAGCGAGGATGGAAAATGACCTCGTTGAACACGCGGAATACGGTTGCTCGCTTCTTCACTACTTTGTACATACACCTTATCATTTTGTCTGTTGTAGCTGTCTTTTAAGGGAAAATATTTTTCTTCCGAAAAAAGAATTTCCCAATATTTTTTTCCCGCGTACCGCTTCAACAAAGCGCGGCATCTCTTCAGTCTCAGGTCCATTAGACGAGCATTCAAACGATGTCCTGTTTTTCTTTGATATGCCCGAAGCCCTAAGTCTTCATTTAACACTCTTTTCACCGTGGTTCTGCTTAACCCCATCTGAAGGGCCAACAGTTTCTGCTTACGTTTGGGATTTCTTTGAATTCGCGCCTTCACAGCTTTTATCACTGCTGGAGTCCTAACAGACCGAGGGCAACCACTTCTTGACCTGTCATCTACACTAGAGTCTTTATTGTATCGTTTAATGGTACGATAAACGAATCTTTTGGTAATATTCAAATTTTTCAGTATGTCAAATATTTGAATTGGCGCGTAAACGCAACGATGCAACGCAATAACTGCAACACGGTCTTCTTTAAGCGTCCACTCCATATTTAAAAATGAGTAAAATTCTAAAAAGTATACAGTTTTATTTTTATGAACAATTCGAAATTCGAATTCAATAAACTTTTTTGTGGCCAGCATTCTAAAATATTTTTTTTACAGTGTGACAATACTTATGACCTGTGTATATATATATATATATATATATATATATATATATATATATATATATATATAAAATTCTGTCTGGTTGTGACCTCCTTCTGGACGGTTGAAATGAATTTAATGTAATTTTGTGTGCGTGATAAAGTTGATTCAAGAATGGTTTAGATTCACAATTGAAACCAGTAAGGTGTTGTTGTTGAGATCTAGAAATCGCTCGTGCGAAATCGGGGCGGATTGCTAATATTCTGTAAAAATCTAGTTTAATAGATTTTACAACACATAATACGTCAAGCAACCAAAAATCGTACAATATTTAGTCTATTATGGATCCATAATATCAAAGAAACCACAGTCATTAATATTTCTATTTGTCGTAAATAATTTTTTAGCAAGCAACGATGGGGAAGTAGCAAATCACTAATTTTATTAGGTGCTAGTTGACCCCGAGCTAATTACTTCCTTATTTACTTTTTTATTTGCTTGTTTTACTTTCTCGACTAAATAAAACAATCCACAATCTTAAATCAATGGCGTTACTTTCATTTCGTTTTCACAGACCATTAATTATTTCTTCTTACAGATAGATAATTTTGTTATTTGAAGTTTAGTATTCCGTACCAAATTCGGAAAAAACAGAACACTTATGGAATCACATCTATGTCTGCAAAAAATCTGCTTGCCTATCATAGAGGTTTTTCTTCAATTGTGTTTCATGTAGATAATTGAAATTTTGCTTAGGGCGACTATTCGACATGTTCTCTAGTGTACTGTTTGCCTGGTAGTTCTGAGACAAAAATACATATCAATTTGCTAGATACGCTCTTGGTTCCATAAAGTAACTAAATAACCAACCAAAATAAATATTAATTGTAACCTTATTATTTTATAAGATAACTGTGTAGAGGCGGTGTGAAAATATCAACTACCCCAAATTATCCCATTGGTGTAGTTAGAGGCGACAGACGAAAACAAATCAGAAGATGGGCAGCAACATCTTCCTAATAACGATTAAATTTAAAAAACTGCGGTTACCAACTCGCTTGTCAATCGTGGCTACTATGGCATAAGACAATCTATATATATTACACACATATATGTTTTATAGGATAGGGTTACAAACGATCACACAGTCCACCTGATGGTAAGTGGTTGCAGTGACCCATAGACATCTATATCTTTCCTCGTTTACGAATCAAAATGCAGATCTGTTGTCACCCGTGAGGACTAAGATCGAATGCTTCTTTTCCAGTAAAACGGTCTCCGGTACATGTATATGTATATACAACGATTTATATATATATATATATATATATATATATATATATATATATATATATATATATATATATATATATATATGTAAACCACACATAATAGATACGATGTTCAGCTGTTTTTTCATGGGTTTTAATTTTTTCTGTGGAACCCAATTTTTTTCCAAAATAAGAGTAGCAGAAATAAAAGTTACTCCTTATAATATCAGCTATCTGCCAGTGAAAATCCCATCAAAATAAGTCCACCTGTTTCCGAGATTAGACGGAACAAACAGGCAGACAGGCAGATAGATAGAAACTTTAAAATTTGTTTTTTGTTCTAAGTACCGTATATACTTTCATATGCATTTAGTAAAAAACTGTTATTTTAATATTTCAGACACTTCAATTTTATTTATATGTATAGATAATTATTTAAAGTAATGTTCAAATCGTTTGTAATTTAGGTTTTATTCCGAAATCGTAACGGGTTTTAGCGGAGATAGCTTAACGTCGACAATAAAGCCTTCATTAAACTTTAATGGTCGAAGCAAGCATTTCCCAACTTTATTTAGACAATTATTGTGCGACGCTGTACTCGTATTTACACTTTCAGTGACAGTAAATTATGTGCATACGAACTTGATTACTGAAAATTTATATTTTTGATATGATGTTTGTAGTAATGGCTACATAATAAAGTAAAATTTCATGACATATAATATACATTTGAATTTTTAAAATTTGTTTATTATTTTAGTAGGTACTACCTCTCACCTATTTACCTTATAACAGTATTTGCACTGCTGTGTTCGGTCTAAAATGTATGGAGATCCATTATTATGTTAAAATACAGGAAATGAGTTATTAGATTTTAGTCATCGGGGCCACAACGCATATGTAGGCTTCTTTGTTTGAAGTTGACTGCAAGTAGCCATGGATTGCAATAACCACTATTAGCATTAGGTAAACTGAATCACTTCAGTTTTATATATAAATAAGAGATCTTCAGCGATAACATGGCCCACACTTTAAATAACTGTTTTTACCTTTCTTTTTTCGTACGAAAATACAAACACCTAATATATTTTACATCTCAAGATTTTTTCCTAACATTTAATAACAATACTGAAGCTATAATTACAAAAAGGAGATTATGAAGACTTTATACTTTCTTCTAAGCTTATGTGTAATAAATAATGCACGCTTATACTTACAACAACATTATCCTTCTCTAGGGGACAATATCCGTGATAACGCTGCTTAACTTTGTGGAAAGGGATTATTAATGTAGACAATTAAACTAAGTCATGGCAGATTGGGGGCTAGATGCTCGCCATAAATTGCATAGTACACGAGAAATCCCAAATCAAATCATCAAATATTTGTCAGCATGATTGACCAAAATCTTCTTAATCTTTTTTATCACCTCGAAAAAGACCACGAGAGGGCATGGACTTTTTTAGTTGTAGACAGGATTCGCCTTATTAGACGTACTTGTAAGACAGATTTTTTGACGCAGTAACTGTCAACGGTTTGGGTGTAAATTATTGCATAACCCAACATCACAGCCATGAGACCCGTATTTTACTCTCTCTTAGTCACTTTTTATGACATTCTCGGGAAAAGGGGTAGGTAATTACCAACTATGGCATGTCAATCAATTTACTCGTACATAATTTATCCACTGATAATACGTTTCGGATGATGATTTGTATAATTTAGTATTGTGTTTTTTACTACTGGAATTTTATTGTAATAATTAAACTTTTCTTTGTACAGTGTCAGTAAGAATAGCGCAAAGTTGGTACAAGCGTTTTCAGTCTGGGAGTTTTGATGTCAAAGATGCAGTTCGCTTTAGTCGCCCTCATACGGATAAAGTCGATGCCGTTTTTTAAAAAAGGTGAAGTAAGATCGGCATATTAGTACAACAACATAGATGAGCAATTGAGTATTAACAATTAAGTAGTTTTGACCTATTTGAAAAAGTCCGGCTATGCAAAAAAGCTCGATATTTGGTACCACACGAGCTCATTAAAATAAACCTAATGAATCGTGTAGTCATTTGAGATTCTCTATTGAACCGCAATGAAACCTAACCATTTTTGAAAAGATTGATCACTGCTGATGAAAAATGGATCACCTACAACAAGAAAGTGCGAAAAAGATCGAGATCAATGGTTAGTCAAGCTCCACAGACTGTAGCGAAACCCGGATTAACACGCAAGGTGATGCTGTATTTATGGTGAAAAACCGAAGATTCGGTTTCGGTTTCGGTTTTGGCAAGTTTCAGCAAAAAAATCTAGTTTCGGTAATAGTTTCGGTTTCGGAAAAAAGTCTGCCGAACCTTCGGCGGTGCCGAAACTCAGTGTTCGTGGATTATCGTGCGTCGTTCGGATGAGTTCGTGACTCGTGTATTATTCATAATTACACAGAAACAGAACCTATATAATATAGATTATAAATAATACTTATTGAAAGTCACTTTTTTGTTTAATTACCGCTGGTTCGAAAAACTAGCCTCTGTCCTTGGAAGAACCAGCAAGAAACCTAGCGGGACTTTTTTTTAAATAACAGCTCATAATCAGAGGCGTAGTGTGATGAACGTGGGCGAAGTTCCCTTTTCTTTTGTTCCAAGGATCTACCCAATAGATCTATCCTACCAAGCATGCGTTGACACGACATAGCATAGAATTATTACCCAGTAGAAACGCAGTCTAGTATAAAACACGAGCGTCAAAGTGACGCAAGGTTATTATGTTAAGCTAGGGTCCCATGGACTGTTTTGTCACAGGTCAGACCGTGCTAGGCCAGACCAACAGGCCGTGGGAACCATCGCATCCGAGGCCTGCGGTGGCCTGTTGTCGCCCATCCGATCCATCGGGAGTCAGTAAGATCAACAGGCGGCACGGCGCGGCGCGACGGTGCCTGTCGCGTCCTGTACGGGCGCGTCGGCGTTAGTAACAATCGTTCATTTCAACTGCGGTAGCGCATGCGCGTTTACGCTGATTATGGAGTGGACGAACGAGCTCATATTCGAGTTTTTAACTCATTATGAAAATGAACCAGCGCTTTGGAATAGTTTGTCGTCTCAACATAAAAACAAAAACGGCTTTTTTTGAATGACCACACCCACCAGCGTCGTTTCTTCTGCATTCTTTTTACTTAGTTTATCCAACGTCCACCTCTGAATAAAACCACAGCGGCTGCACACGCAGACTTGCGCTCCGTATCAGTCAACATATTGGAATGTCAGTCGACAGGCCGCACCAGGCTGGCACATGCCGTGGGAATGCTCAGTACGAGCCGCGACAAGCCCATTCAGTTGGGGCAACGCCTGACGCGGCCTGTCGTCTGGTAGGCCGTGTGACCTTAGCTTAAGTGTGCGCGAGTCGAATGTGCCTACGCTGATCTTACGCATACATACACGGCATTCAGTGATACCAGTTTCTGACGGTTAAAATCAAATTGGGCAAATCACAATTTTATTGATAAATATTAGTTAATCGATAAAATAAAGATTAAGTACGATGACGTATTTTATGAAAACATAAAATGTAATAAAATAAATACGATAATGATGGTACTAATATTACTTTATTATACTTACATATTTAATGGTACAAAAATTCAGACGTAATAAATTTTAAGGATTTTATGTTTTACAAAATTATTCAATCGGAAATTCTTTTTTCGGATGAAAAAAATTTTACCGTAGAAGAGAGCTACAACAAACAAAATGATAAGGTGTACCCGCACAGTAGTGAAGAAGCGAGCAACCGTATTCCACGTGTCCAACGAGGTCATTTTCCATCCTCGCTCATGGTATGGTTGGGAGTTTCTTATTGGGGCTTAACAGAGGTACATTTTTGTGAGAAAGGTGTAAAAACGAATGCAGTTGTGTATCAAAATACAGTCATGACGAACCTTGTGGAACCTGTTTATCAAACCATGTTCAATAACAGGCACTGGGTATTCCAACAAGATTCGATGCCAGCTCATAGAGCGAAGAGCACACAAGACTGGCTGGCGGCGCGTGAAATCGACTTCATCCGGCACGAAGACTGGCCTCCTCCAGTCCAGATTTGAATCCGTTAGATTACAAGATATGGCAACACTTGGAGGAAAAGGCGTGCGCAAAGCCTCATCCCAATTTCGAGTCACTCAAGACATCCTTGATTAAGGCAGCTGCCGATATTGACATGGACCTCATCGTGCTGCGATAGACGACTGGCCGCGCAGATTGAAGGCCTGTATTCAAAATCACAGAGGTCATTTTGAATAAACTTTAGTTTCATAAGAATTTATGTTTTGTTACGTTCATTTTGGTATATAAATGGTTACATAATATATGAACTTGTTTCAATTATTTTATATTAAACATGTGACAGAATTTATGACCTGACTAGGTATATATCATAACAAACAAATATGAATATAACTTTTTATATATTCTTATTACATAAGATTTACACAGTGGTAGAGCCACGCGGCAGCTTTTGCTGTCGCACGGATCGGCCGGCTCGAACCGGGGTGGTACCACGACCTCACAGAAAACCAGCGTGAAGTAGAGGTTTACCTCTGCGTTTCCCTTGGTGAGTGCAGGTGGCCGGAGGCCCTTTTTACTGGAAATGAGGCATTCCATCTTAGTCCTCACGGGTGGCAGCGCATCTACATTTTGATTTGGAATAGAGGATAGATGAAGATGTCTATGGGCCGCGGCAACCACTTACCATCAGGTGGACTGTGTGCTCGTTTGTCACCCTTATCCTATAAAAAAAAAGACAAATATAACAGTAACTGTTTCTAAAACACCACAACCCTTTCCAAACGTAGCAAAACATTTTAATAATTTAAAAAATATATTGAATGTCAATAGTATATTTACATAATATTGAACGTTGCGTGCTGTTTACGTGCTAAAGTAAACTCAGAATAACAAAACAAAACCGTTTATCGTAGGTAAAAGCAAGCAAGCAAGCAAGTTGTGTGCTCTTCGCTCTATGAGCTGGCGCCAAATCTTGTTGGAATACCCCGTGCCTGTTATTGAACATGGTATGAGAAACAGGTTCCACAAGGTTCGGCAGGACTGTATTTTGATACACAACTGCATTGTTTTTACACCTTTCTCACAAAAATGTACCTCTGTTAAGCCCCAATAAGAAACTCCCAACCATACCATGAGCGAGGATGGAAAATGACCTCGTTGGACACGCGGAATACGGTTCCTCGCTTCTTCACTACTGTGTGCGTGCGTACACCTTATCATTTTGTTTGTGGTAGCTCTCTTCTACGGTAAAAATTTTTTCATCCGAAGAAAGAATTTCCCGATATTTTTTCCCGCGTACCGCTTCAACAAAGCGCGGCATCTCTTCAGTCTCAGGTCCATTAGAAGAGCATTCAAACGATGTCCTGTTTTTCTTCCATTAGCCCGAAGTCCTAAGCCTTCATTTAACACCCGTTTCACCGTGGTTCTGCTTAACCCCATGAAGGGCCAACAGTTTCTGCTTACGTTTGGGATTTCTTTGAATTCGCGCCTACACAGTTTTTATCACTGCTGGAGTCCTAACAGACCGAGGGCGACCACTTCTTGACCTGTCATCTACACTAGAGTCTACATTGTATCGTTTGACGGTACGATAAACGAATCTTTTGGTTATATTCAAATTTTTCAGTATGTCAAAAATTTGAGTTCGCGCGTAACCGCAACGATGTAACGCAATAACTGCAACACGGTCTTCTTTAAGCGTCCACTCCATATTTAAAAATGAGTAAAATTCTAAAAAGTATACAGTTTTATTTTCATGAACAATTCGAAATTCGAATTCAATAAATTTTTTTGTGGTCAGCATTCTAAATGAAAAGTTTTTACTGTGTGACAATACTTATGACCTGACTGTGTATATCCAAGATCAAAATGAGACTTAAACCTTAGAAATAGATTATGTTATGAGTTTTATTTTTATGTAAAATTGCATACCAAAAATATTTTTAATTTTTTTAAATTTTCCTGATTTGAATCATACCATACTCCAATTTTATGGCATAATCATCATATCAGTGACGATCTGACGTCTATTGGTCAGAGTTTTTCACAGCTCCGCCGCGAATTCTGGGTTCCAATTTTAAGCAGAGCCCGCTCACCACTCACTCACACTCACTACAACTCCACATATAATTCAACAGGAGTAAAAACGCCTCTACCCTAGATTGCCATAAAGTACGGCAAACTCTCCCCCATCAGTTGTCGGTTCTTTAAGCTATATCACCGGCCCTTCGTCACTAAAGCTTACTGCTCCGATAGGATATGTCATTTACTTTTGTGCTTCTGAGAATATCCTTGTTACTGATTCAATCACGATGAAAAATTCTTAGAATCCTTGAAACGAGGCACTCGATCTCAGTACTCAGGGGTGTCAAATCATCTTCATTTTCATTCATAATTGAGGATAAATGTACATATCGTCACTGGAAAGCCAATACTACTTAAACGCCAAAAGGGCATTTTACAGTAGAGCCACTTTAAGTTTTTTTTTACAAAACCGTTCTCAACTTTTTTTTTCTACTTAAGATTTCGAAATACAATAAAATCAAAAAATAATCGTCATTCTATTACCTACGTACTGGAATCGAAATATTCTGCATATTTCATGTAATTCAGAAGATAGCTGTCACTTTAGTACATTTGTTATGTACACTTCGTAAGGAGAAACTACTTATCCCCATAATATATATTTTTTAATACTGACAACTAACGTCCTTTCTAATGTATGAAAGGAAAAAGTACTTACACGCATTACGTGTTGATAATGGTCTCAGGATAATAGTACTTAAATATTATAACATGTCACAAGACCGTACGGAAAAGCGATGTATAGTATTAAAAGTTGGTACCATTGTTACGCCATAAAGACTTATGTAAAAGACATATGATTTAAATTTTAATGTTTTTTTCTTAACGGAAATAGACAGTACTTGTGCTAACAATAATTATACTAGCAGCAAACTAAATAAATAAGAATACTATAATACCTTATTCGAGTTAGATTGAATCTTTTTACTGTATTGGTTGAAGAAAGAAAAAACAAAATATTACCATTAACTTGCTTAGTAATCACGTTTAATGAAAAATAATAATAAAAAAATGACGGGATAGTATTTTGACAGTTTTAAAACTTGGTTACTTGTAGCAAACCTGAGTCAAAAGTCACGCAAAATAATTTTATTAATAATCTACAATATTATGCAATAAGTAACCTATTATTTGGCACAATTTTCGAAGAGATTAAATTGATATGCATAATAGGTTTTGAATACCTTGTGAAAAAAAAGTTGTATCCATTCATTCAGTTTGGAAAATAATACTTAAATGGTGTTAAAAATCTACTTTACCTGAGTATAATTATTGTGTGAAATAAACTTTAAATTTATAATACAGCATGGCCCATAAGTCTCTTGAAATGTAAAAAAATTATAAAAAAAAACTAATGACATTATGAAAAAGGTTTTTATTTTGTCATAATCCTTATAAAATGGGAATTATTTTTTGAAAATTACGTCATCTAAATGTAATCCGTTACGATCGCGGCACTCCTGTAAGCGACGTTTAAAATTATCCATCACTGCGCGGCAAGCAAGCTCTGTAATGTTTGCCATTTCTCTTTGGATATTTTCTTTCAGGACGTCAATTGTCCGCGGGTTGGTTTCGTACACTTTAGTCTTAAGATAACCCCATAAGAAAAAGTCCATTGGGGTCAGATTTGGACTACGTGGTGGCTAAAGAATATCTCCTCTTCGAGAGATCACTTTATTAGGGAAAAGTTGACGGACGACCGGCATAGCTACGTTAGATGTATGGGCAGTTGCTCCATCTTGTTGAAACCAGGTCCGCGTATTGAAGCCTGGAAAATTCTGCAACTCTGGTGTAAAAAAGTCCTGGATCATAGCTACATACCGTTGTGAAGTAACAGTAAGCGCGCGGCCTTTGCCGTCCTCAAAAAAGTAAGGGCCATGCGCTGACATAGCCGCCCAAACTGTCACTTTAGGGCTATATAAGGGCTTTTGATGTTTGCAATTTGGATTTTCGCAACTCTAGTAGCGACAATTTTGCTTATTGACATGGCCGTTGATGTGAAAGTGAGCCTCATCAGAGAAAAACACGTTATTAAACGAAGTAAAGCGGCTCAACATTTCATTTGCGAAATTTAGTCTGTGGATAGTGTCAGTATCTTTTAATTCCTGTACTAACTGAATCTTGTACGGGTGAAGATGTAAAGCTTTCTTAAAAATTCGCTGTAACGATGTTCTGGGTAAGTTTAATGCACTGGAACGCTTACGAGTAGACTGGATAGGATTTTCACGAATTGAGTGTTTCACTACATCGATGTTTTCTTCCGTCCGTGATGTCCTTGGTCGACCTGACCGTTGTTTATCCAACGTCGAACCACTCTCTTCGAACTTAATAACCCAGTTCTTAAACGTTTGAACACTTGGAATGTCTTTAATGTTGCGTAAATTCTAATATTCTCGAAATTTACGCCGCGCAATGGTAGCCGAATCACTGTTTCGATAAAACTCGCGCACACAAAATGCACGGTCCGCACCGGTGAAACGCTCCATGGCGACTAAATTCCCAGAAACCGTCGGTACTCCCCCCGCACCGCGCGCGCCACACATGCGCACCTTTTGTATTTTATTCGAAATTTACATTTCTAACGACTTATGGGCCACCTTGTACTTTTTAATAACTTTTAAATAAAACTAATTTTACGGATTTTATCGCGTATATTAACTTATTTTATATTGCCAACGTTTTGAGCACTATACAGCACCCATGGTCACGGGAGGGACTGAGGTGTATGACGTCTTAATGTCATAGTTAACCACGGCTACCTCCAGATTAATCATCATCATCATCATTACAGCCTTTCATAAGTCCACTGCTGAACATAGGCCTCCCCCAAGGAATGCCACAAAACACGGTCCTAAGCCACCTGCATCCACCGACTTCCTGCATGTCTTACCAGGTCGTCACTCCATTTAGTGGGAGGTCGCCCTACACTTCGCCTACCGGTACGAGGCTGCCACTCGAGAACCTTTCTTCCCCATCAGTTGTCGGTTCTTCAAGCTATATGTCCGGCCCACTGCCACTTCAGCTTACTAATCCGTTGGGCTATGTCGGTTACTCAGGTTCTACTGCGGATATCCTCATTACTAAGTATATCAGCAGAGAAACCCCGAGCATAGTCCTCTCCATACCTCGCTGAGCGACCTTGAGTTTCCTTATACCTCCAGATTAAAAATTATTAATTTTTGTTCCGATCTACGCAGTATGAACTTACAGTATCTTGAAGGGTACGGGGTAAGGGGTAAAAGGTTGGGATTCAATTTTATTAATAATGGGATCCCAAGCAGATGGTAGCACCCAGCCATTTTCTCTATTGAAATTAGGATGTTTTTTGATTTAAATAGCCTCTAGAATCATCTTTCGAAGGAATCGGTGTTCATTGGCGAGGATTTGTGGTCTATCAAATCTAATGTAGTGACGGGGGCGATCCGGTACGTGTTCACAGGCTGCAGACTTCCTGAAGGGTCGATTCTTCACATCAGCTATGTGTTCTTTAACGCGGGTTTTTATGGATCTTTTGGTTGGTCCTATATAAGAGAATTGAATTCACAATCAAGCTTGTACACTCCTGCATCTTGCAGAGGGACGTTACAGTTGACGGATGGTAAAAACTGACTAATCTTCTTCGGCGGCTTGAAGTATGTTTTAATGGAAGCACGCTTGAAGATGTAGTCCATCTCGTCAGTGACATCTCTGACATATAGCAGTACAGCAGGCACTCGCTCGACTGTGGCCGGCTTCACTCGTTCACTATCATGTAGGCGCGGGACCCGAAGCATGTTGTCTTGCAAAACTTGCTTGACGTGTTGGAGCTCGGCAGCCAGGTGTGATTTACCCACGGTAGTAAAAAGTGAACGATGGTGATGAGAATCACCGTTTAAATATCTATCTGTATGGGTCTTTTTTCTATACACAGTGTGGCTCAAGGTGTTATCAGGATTCCGAATTACTAACACATCTAGAAAAGCTAAAGAATTGTTTGCCTCTAACTGCATAATGAACTGAATTTTAGAATTTAAGGAGTTAAGATGGTCCAAAAATGCAGTTACTTTATCTAAAGGTAGAATTGTGAAAGTGTCTTCTACGTACCGCTTGTAGAATCTTGGGTTTACGGGAGAAGTAAGCAGGGCTTTCTCCTAAAAGTCTTCCATGAATATATCGGCGACAATAGGAGATACAGGTGAGCCCATCACCACGCCATCTACTTGCTTGTAGAACTCTTCCTTCCACAATAGGTAGCCAGATGTAAGGCAGTGTCTGAGTGAGTAACAATCGAGATGCAGTCTTCAACAGGTAAGCATGTTAACAGAGACACATCAAAATTGACCATAGTTTCGTTGTCTTCCAGATGTAGGTCTTTGATCTCGCTGACAAAATGATAGGAATTTTTCGTGTGTGTTCTTGTATGTCCCTTGAGCGGAGAGAGTATTTTTGCTAAGTGCTGAGCCTGAGTTGTTGAATCGATTTGGCTCACTATGGGACGTAGTGGAGCATTTGGCTTGTTTACTTTTGGTAACCCATACAACTTTGGTGGTTTGGCACACGTAGGTATTATCGACTTTACGTCTAGATTTAATTTTTCCGAGTGTTACTTTATGAGGTCACTAATTTTTGAAATGTGTTATTTTTACGCTCCGAAATGTCTGCAGTCTGTGAATACGTACAGGATCGCCTCCGTCACTACATTAGATTTGATAGATCACAAATCCTCGATAGAGAACACTGATTGCTTCCGAGGATGTTTCGCAAGGCTATTGAAATCAAAAAACATCCTAATTCCAATACAGAAGATGGCTGGGTGCAACCATCTTCATGGGATCCCATAATTAAGAATATTAAATCCTACTTAAGCATACAACTGCAAGCCTTCAAGATACTGTAAGTTCATACTACGTAGACCGGAACAAAAATTAATAATTTTTAATCTGGAGGTAGTCGTGGTTAACTGTGACATTGGGACGTCCTACACCTCACCTCATGTTCACGTAAATATAAGAAATCAATAATTTTTGAATTTTATAATTAGATAATGTTTTCTACATCCGTATCTTGAAGGGTGTCCTGAACTTTAAATCTACTTCCTGATTACAGAGTAATTGACACAATTTCCACACAAACAACTAGCACATCAATCACATTTTTGGACACACCGTACACAACCCAATTCATCACAAGATTATTTTACTTTAAATTTTTATTATTATCATATCAAGTTATTATATTCTAAATGGTTAGTATTAAAAATAAATATCTAAGAATAGGTCTATTAAACTCTAGATCTCTGAATACTGGGCAGTATGAATTCCTTGTGGCTGTCTGCAATCACACTCCTGATTATTAGCTATAAATGAAACGTGGTTAAAAGATGGAGAAGATGAATTTGCGCCTATAATACCAAATTATAAGTTTGTGCATAGAGTTAGGCAACAAAAAAGGGAGGAGGTGTGGGCTTCTATATTAAGCAGGAAATAAATACTAAAGTACGGCAACACCCAGCGTCGTCTCTAGAGCAGATGTGGCTAGAAATTTAACTCCCGGGAGATTCAGTGGC
Source organism: Parnassius glacialis (assembly GCA_033319125.1). NCBI lineage: Eukaryota > Metazoa > Arthropoda > Insecta > Lepidoptera > Papilionidae > Parnassius > Parnassius glacialis. The sequence goes on along the minus strand of JAVANC010000026.1, from coordinate 11,470,440 downwards.
CCTTGGCACGGCCTACAGGCCTAACAGCGTTGGTGTTACAGAAACACTGGACGCTCTGAGTGACTCCCTGAATTCAATGGCACCATACGATTACACTTGCATACTTGGCGATTTTAACGTAGATATGACTAACAAACATTGCAATAGAGCAAAAGATATAATGCAATTCTGCTATCAACATAACCTTGAACAACTCGCCAAAGAACCAACGAGAGTCACTGATCGGACTGAAACTATTTTAGATCTTGTCATGACTAACACTCCCTCAAGATGCAAAAACATTAAACTTATACACAATCGTTGTCTTAGTGATCATGCATTGGTGCTGTTAGATTTGGACATAAGAAAACCAAAATTTTATAAACAAGTTAACAGAGATTACTAAGAAATATTAATTTTGATGCTTTCGCAAGAGATCTGAAACTTATACCCTGGGACTCTATCTATAATCTAGAGAACGTAGACGGAATGTTTCAAACTTTCAACGCATATATGAGTCAATTATTTGATGCTCATGCACCTGTCCGTACGCTGACGATAAGGGACAAACCAGAGCCATGGATTACAGATATGTTGCTATTTATGATGAGTTTACGTGACGATGCGTTAGAAAAAGCCCAGAATGATAAAAAAGACTGTTCAAATGAATACTACCGAACCCTTAAAAATTTAGTCACAGCAACCCGTAAACGCGAACAAAAATCTTACTTTAACCATTGCATAAACAACATCTTAAAAGATCCGAGGTCGCTGTGGCGTAATGTAAAAAATGCTGCACAAATCAAAACTACTCATTTAAATACAATTTCACACCATCTCAATGACCCGAATATTATTAATGACTATTTTCTAGACTTGCTGCCATGTGACAAACGAGAACTCAAACAAGGTTATAAAGTATGTAACAAATGCTCACACGATACCCTATTCGAACTAAGCCCGACTAATGAAATAGAAATCAGTAAGATTATCAATAAAATAAAAACAAAAGCTGCAGGGCACGATAACTTAAGTATTGAAATGCTCAAATGAACTTTACCTGTAACTCTCCCTATTATTAAATTTTTAGTAAACAAGTCGATCGAAACCAGTACATTCCCAACGCAATGGAAAAGAGCTCTAGTCAAGCCCATTCCTTTAAAAGAACACAACAAGTGAACTAAAAGATCTGCACCCTATCTCGATCCTCCCGATGTTGTCTAAAGTCTTAGAAAAGATTATACTTTGTCAAGTGCTAAATTACTTAGAAACGAATAACCCTCTAACAAAGTTTCAATCAGGGTTCAGAAAAGAGCATGGAACGGAAACTGCCCTCTTAAATGTCACTGACGATCTAACAGAGGCCTCCGATATGGGATTGAGCAGTATTATGGTGCTGTTAGATTACACACAGGCATTTGACTGTCTACAACCTGAAATCCTCTTAAATAAGAGCACTACGGCTTTTCTAAAAACACATGTAGATGGTTTCAGTCATTCCTTTCCAACAGAGCACAAATTGTGGTAACAGATGTATGCAATGGTGGCAAGAAATTCTCCTCTCTACGGAAATTTGTAAGAGGAGTACACCAAGGCTCCTCACTCAGTCCTATATAGTTCTCTTCGTACACAGCAGACCTGCCTAAGCAAATAAAACATTGTAAATACCATGTATACGCAGACGACACCCAGCTATATTATTCTTTTGACCTCAGGGATGTTAAAGAGACAATAAACAGAATAAATGAGGATCTCCATATTATCCAAACCTGGTCCCGGAAAAAAAATAACTAGTATTAAACGCAACTAAATCTTAAGTCCTAGTACTGGGCACAAAAAACCAAATATAAACTATTTTAGACAGCGAGGATACGATTAAAATAGAAGATGAAACCTTGACACAAGTAAGATCCACTCGTAATTCAGGGCTTATACTAGACGAAGAGCAGAAATTTGTAGAACACATCAATAACAAAATAAGAAGTTCGTACTTTAAACTCAAAACTTTATACAAAATAAGACCATATTAACCCTTTCGCTGTCCCGTGCACTACATATAGGTCATTGCTATTGTCTTACTATAGTGTTTTAAAACCGGACAGTGAACGTGTTAAAGAGGACCTACGCTTTCTCTTGTGTGACTCTTTGGTGTTATCACAATTGAGCTACTGCAGCTCAGTCTTTAGCTCTAAATTGTCAGCTTATACCGAAAGAGCAATACAGAGAGTACAAAATGCATGTATTCGATACTGTTGTAATGTACCAAGAAGACAATTTATAACCCCATACTTAAATAAAAAAGGCATACTCAATATGGGCGCCAGGAGAGAATTACACTATGCTTCGATAGTCCAAAAGGTAATTTGGAACAAAAAGCCAGAATACCTTTTTGAAAAACTCACCTGGATCAAAGAAATTTCATGTCGAAGTATTCGTGTTACACACAAATGCTCCTTCACACACCCGCACACAAAACAGCAAGATATAGGAGTTGTTTCAAATTCACTGCAGCGAGAATTTGGAATGACCTCCCTCCATCCATGAGAAAGAAAATGTCAATAGATTGCTTCAAAGCCAAATATAAATTGGCTCTGTCAAAAAGACAACTCGCTGCAGAGAATTTGAAACATCCCTATGTTAAGTTTTTACATTTACGGGACTTTTTTGTCAAAAATTAATAAGGATACACACACACACACATATATATACACACACACATGCGTGCACACACGTACACACACACAAACGCACACACACACACACACACACACACACACACACACACAACAGTTCAATGAAAGGAAAGTTTATTTTATATTTTCTACTTCCCGTGTTGGTTTCATTTTTTTTTTGAATCTGTTGTTAGTTTATTTCGTAATGGTTGTTTTTATGCATATTTTTTTAAATGTTTTTATTTTGTCTTTAAGGTTTTTAGTCTTTTTTTTTGTATTTGCGATTTATTATCACATTACCTTGTACGTTGTTTGGTTTTTAAGTATTAGTCAGGTAAATGGGGAGCCTGCTACTTTGGACTCCCGCACAACACCTCAGGGAGGAGGGAGCGGCTGAAAAACGTCTCTGTACGAGATCTGTATCTCGTTACAGACAAAGCTGAGCCGTCTCCTTTTGTCTCCGATAATTATAACATTAACGGCACATGGAAAATTTTCATATTCCTAGTCATACATTTCAAGAATTATTATATTACTACGTGGTAGAGCCATACTGCAGCTATGTTAGTAGTATAGTTGTAGCACGAATGGATCGGCTCGACCGGGGAAGGACCACGCTCTCACAGAATACCAGCGTTAAATGGCAGCTTGATACTGCTGTGTTTCGTATGGTGAGTGTAGAGAACCGGAGACCCATTTTACTGGAAAAGAGGCATTTCATCTTAGTCCTCACGGGTGACGACGCATCTGCATATTTGATTCTTCATTGAGGGTAAATGTAAATGTCTATGGGTCACAGCAACCACTTACCATCAGGTGGACTGTGTGCTCCTTTGTTACCCTATCCTATAAAAAAATATCTCTGATGTACAAAGTTTCCACAAATAGAGATTATTCATTTGAATGCTCGCAATGTTCTTGTAATTTTGCAAATGAGTATGAATGCATGCAAGAAGTATTCTGTTTTTATTTTGTCCGGGACACGCATCGCTATAAAACAAAAGAAGTCTGACTGACCTACGATCGTCTCCATCTTGATATATTTTTCCAATATGGTGCACACTTCGTTAGCTCCACGTTTGCCTTCTGTCTCAGTCCAAGAATATCAATAGACTTCCCTAATTCTGGACTCATAAAAAGTAAGATTATATACAGCTTATTTGCGACTGTAGTATAATAACATACTTTGGCCATATAGCGTATTTAAAACTTTTTGTACATCAAAATATAAATTGAACGTACGTCCTTAACAAATCATAATCAAAACAAAACTTAACTGAATAATTTTTTAACGTTTTTCACACATCTAAATGCCAAACCAACTATTAATATTTTGTCGAGTAAAAAATCCATACTTAATAAAATAATTATTCGATTTCATTGAATGTAAAACAAAATACTAATTAAGAAAGGAAAATATTTCTGCTGCGCCGTTGACAACTGTTAAAGCGTAACGACTACATACAATTTTTATCAATATGGAATAAATCCAGGGAAGTAATGTGATAATATTTCATTTATAGAGTAAAGTGCTTTTATTTAGGCCGTAATTGATTGTTTCAGGGAAAGATGTGGAGTACAGCACATTTCAAGTTACTTTGAATATGTAATTTAAAGACTTTTGAGTGTTGTAGAGATCTGTTTAGATTTTTTCATGAATGTCTCTGCTCCGCTACAGTCACAGCCGGATTTCCTACAGTGTCAAAATTGTGCTGACGGTAGGCTGTTTAAAGGTAAAAGGGGATTAAATATACATATTAAACGATGCCATAGTAAAAGTATTTCGGCTTCACAGCCTGCCGTAGAAATTCATAACTCTATTAGCAATTCCTCTAATGACACAAATTTTTCCCTGTTTTCGGAGCAAATTTATAAATATTATCGTAATGTACCAGTGGTTAAAAGAATTTCTAGAGGTGCGTGGATGCAGCTTGCTAAAGCATTGTCATGCACTATTCAAAATTGTTTCACTAATAGTGAAAATAGTTGGCAAAAATTATTTACTTTCGCGTATTTCCATTTTCATTTTGATAAAACAATAAATAAATCAGTTACGTCTCAACTAAAAGAGACATCTTTTCAAAATTTAGATTACCCAATTAATACTCATTTATCTCGACCACGTCCTAAATTTGATTTAAAAAAAGTAGTTGAGTCGAAAGTAATGGATGGCGACTTAAAAAATGCATCCCGTATTTTATTCTCAGACGACATCCTGGCTCCTCGTAATGTCGAAACACTTGAAAGCCTTCGTCAAAAGCATCCTTCGGTCAAACATCCTCAGAGTTTACCGCTGCCTCCCAGGACTTCTATGCAACCTTTACAAATTTCGGAAAAAGACACTTAAGAAGCAATTATGTCATTTTCGAATGACTCTGCTGGCGGCATTGACGGAATTACGCCTCAACATCTTAAAGATCTTGTAAGCGCTTCTGCCGGTGACGCCGGCGGAGTACTTCTTAAAGACATTACAAAATTATGTAACTTTATGCTTTCTGGTAATGTTAATCCAAATTTCATTCCATTCTGATATGGGGCAAGATTATGTGCCTTCAAAAAAAAGGATAACGGTATCCGTCCTATTGCCGTTGGTTCCACATTTCGACGTTTAACTTCAAAATTAGCTTGCAGGCACATAATCTCTAATCTTAAGACCAAATTTCAGCCTACTCAACTAGGTTTTGGCACTAGAGGTGGCTGTGAGGCGGCGGTACATTCAGTGCGTACATTTTTAACAAACTCTGATGCAGATGTTCTTCTGAAGGTTGACCTAAGGAATGCTTTTAACTCTATCGATAGGGTAACCTTGCTGAAAGAAGTGGCTAATAATACCCCCGAAATTTATCATTACGTTTGGCAATGTTATAGTCAAAATACTAACTTGTTTTACGAAAACCATGTTATCGATTCCGCTGTCGGTGTTCAGCAGGGTGACCCACTGGGTCCAGCACTTTTCAGTTTGGGAATTCAACCAATTATTTCAAATTTGAAATCCAAGCTGAATGTCTGGTACCTAGACGACGGTACACTGGGAGGTAGAGCTGATGACGTCCTCAGTGATCTTACTCATATTTTTCAAAATTTTAAAAATATTGGTCTTGAACCAAATAGCAATAAATGTGAAATATTTTTTTCCAATAATTTATCTACTTCTCATAGAGACACTTTAATTCAAAATTTTAATCATATTTGTCCAGGAATAAAAACTGTCAGTACGGAATCACTATACCTGCTAGGTGCCCCGTTGTTTATCGATAGTATTAAACCTGTTTAAAAAACAAAATTTGATCAGTTTTTAAACCACGTTGATAAATTGTATAAATTAAACCCCCACATAGCTCTTACTATTTTAAAATATTGTCTTCTTGTACCTAGATTTACATACTTACTCCGCTCGAGTCCAGTCTGGAAATGTTCGGATATTTTACAAGATATTGATAATAATCTTAAAATAGCTATTGAAAAAATTCTAAATTTAACTTTAAATACTACAGCCTGGACTCAAGCTACTTTACCTATAAATTTTGGTGGCATTGGTGTGAGAAATCTTTCTAGCATTGCATTGCCTGCTTTCCTTGCTTCCGTACATAGTGTCAGTGACTTATGTAATATAATTTTAAATAATAAAGCAGACCTATGCTTTGCTACGGAGGCAGGGCAGACATGGCAAACGCTCTGTCCTGGTGAAAATGTTCCACTGGAAGTTAACCAACAAAAACAGTGGGATATTCCATTGGTACAGAGCGTGCAGAAGGATTTGTTTCATAATCTCCAGAGTGACCTAGATAAGGCACGCCTTCTAGCTGTTTCGACTAAGGAATCTAGTCACTGGTTACACGCTTTACCATCAAGTAATCTCGGCACATTACTTGATGAGGAAAACTTACGCATTGCCGTAGGAATCCGACTAGGAGCGGCGATTTGTCAACCCCATCAGTGTCCCTGTGGTAGCAGCGTCGACAAGTTTGGGCTCCACGGACTTTCATGTAAGAAAAGCGCTGGTAGATTTTCACGACACAGTTCTTTGAACGATGTCATCCGAAGGGCTCTTGTCTCTATAAATGTTCCCTCGGTTTTAGAGCCTTGTGGAATATTTAGAGACGATGGCAGGAGACCCGACGGTATGACATTGGTCCCTTGGGAGAGAGGTAAAGCTTTAGTGTGGGATGCTACTTGCGTAGACACTCTGGCGGTCTCTCATCTCAGGGGTACCCCGTTTAGAGCCGGGGCGGCATCAGAGGCAGCTGAACTGAGTAAGTGGCGCAAATATGAGTCTCTGAGAGATGACTACATATTTGTGCCATTTGCTGTAGAGACTATCGGTCCGTGGGGTCCACGTGCGGTGAAGTTCCTAAAGGAACTCCATCCGCGGCTGGTCGTTGCTACTGGTGATAAGAAGGCTGGTTCTTTCCTTGCTCAAAGGTATAGCCATTCAGCGGGGAAACGCAGCCAGCGTTCTTGGCACGATACCGCGGGGAGTAGGACTATATGATATTTAAGTTTCTAGTTTTAATTTTTTTTTTTTATTATTATTATAGTTTTTAGTATTGTATATTTTATATAATATCTTTAATTAAATTTCTAAATAGACACTTAGATATGTAAAGCAAAGTTACTAAAACCGTTCCCTCTAAGAAAACTGCTAAAACAAAACCTACTAACGCGCCATGCTTACCAATTTCTACATAAGGAAAAGTTACTTATCTTCATACTCGTATATGCTAGTATTTACGGCTGGCAAAAATACTAAAGTTATATCAATGACTCAAACTACAGTACTTTGAGTTACTGAACAAAATAGAAATGTCTGTTGTCAGTAAAGAAAAATACTAAACTGACAACGACTAAAAATTAATCATAATTTGTATTACGTAAGTCTTTGTAAAAACATGAAAATTATGATAAATACCATACTTTTGCAGTGCTTAAGCGCCAAAAAAGTGCTCAGATCATCACGAAATATAGACCAATCGACGCAGAAAAAAAATCCAATCCAACGATATATATAATTCATTTTGGCCAAAATGGCGCTTAAGTAGTATTGGCTTTCCAGTGACGATATATTTTTTTTTTATTGGATAAGGGTAACAAACGAGCACACAGTCCACCTGATGGTAAGTGGTTCCTGCGGCCCATAGACATCTACATTTATCCTCTATTACAAATTAAAATGTAGATGCGTTGTCACCCGTGAGGACTAAGATGGAATGCCTCATTTCCAGTAAAAAGGGCCTCCGGCCACCTGCACTCACCAAGCGAAACGCAGAGATAAATCTCTACTTCACGCTGGTTTTCTGTGAGGTCGTGGTACCACCCCGGTTCGAGCCGGCCCATCCGTGCGACAGCACTTACCATCCTACCTTACCATCAGGTGGACTGTATGTTCATTTGTTTCCCTTATTTCATAAAGAAAAAAGTTGAGTAGTATCTTCGTGACTAGATTCTTTTGATATTACCACAATCACATTTGTGTTAATAAGATTATTACGGTAACGTTAGAGTGATGGCATGCCCACATTAAATAGATTATAGCAACATGCTCGCGTGTCCTGAATGTTTTAGGAAGCCTTACTGTAATCGCTTTTATTTTATTAAATGGTGAATAAACCTTTCATCAATTGTATTGGCGGTATAAGAATACTACCCCATATCGATCTGTGTATAGCGAAGAGGCAACAAAGGGAAACTGAAACAGGTGCACAGCAGCATCTTCCTGATAACAACTCAGAATAATAAAAAACTACGGTTGCTAACCCACCTACCAAGCGTGGCAACTATAGCAGAATCCTAGTTGTGGGACAACCTATAGGGGAGACATTGGACTTATATGGAATGTTATGAATCGTAATTTATCTTTTCATACACCTTAATATGCATGGGTCCTGACTGTTCTTTATTTAATGTAATATAATTACTTGTATAACTAGTGGTCGAAATTCCATCACACAGCATACGCATAAGTGTGAACAAAATATTTACACACATCATCGAATGGAATACATAAATGAATTTTTTGTATGTTTTACTGCACCATTATACCATAGTATTTTTCCAAAGTGATAACTTTCATTCGTACGACAACTTTCGACGTTTGCGTACTAATATGTCACAATATATTGAGATATTAGAAATGCCGAATCATGAGACGTTCCTGGCCCGTGGGGGTCGTAAGAAATAACTATGGGGAAGGCACGAGAACATATAACTTTTGATTGATAACGCCTATCATTTAGCTGCAAAATTCATAAGCGCAAGTGTTGGTCACGTAGTCCCGGGTTGGAACTCTTGTTCTACGCAAATGGATGTACTCCTTTGAGACTGGCCGCCGCAAAAAAATTCGGTCTAGAGGACATTGTTATTTAATAGTTTTTAAAAACTTCAGTACCGTGACATGCACAAATCTCATGTTATTAAGACTTATGACCTATTCTGTGCAACTAACGTACGTGATCGTATGTGAACAATACGTCATCACCCGCTGTGTTTGCTTAATTAATTAACACAATTTAATATCGCTGAGCAGTCAAGCAACATCCATTTAACACTTTGTTATATGTTAAATGGATGTTGCTTGACTGTTCAGCATATGTAAATACTTTAAAAATAGTTTTAAGATCATGTGTGTGTGTACTTTTTACTATATCATTTTTGTTGTGATTAATTTAGCTATTATATTACCTATATTATCCAACTTCTTGACTACTGGATATGTTTTAATTTAAGGAAAAATATGAAACAGACTAATATTAAAGACTAGTGATCACGAAGTGGGCGAAATTGTTAAGTGCTGTATTTCACTTTCACCTGCATAATAATAAATAATAACGCCTTGACTTTCAATCCAGACTATTGAAAAAGGAATACAAAATACACAGCCCATTCAGTCAATCTGTAAGTTATTATTTGTTCACAACAATTTAAAATTTTATGGCGACTATCTCTACTCTGTACGACTGTATGACCACAGTCTATTACCTGACTGTATGACCACAGACATACCCAATATACACACAAAATTTCATACAAATCGGTTCAGCCGTTTCGGAGGATTTTGGTAACAAACACCGCGACACCAGAATTTTATATATTAGATTGACCCTCTGTCAGCTTTTTCGTTTGCAATTGAGAATGAACGTTTTTGTTTTTTTAAATGAAAATAAATTCAATTTTAAGGAAAAAATATAAATGCGTTGGTTTTTAAAATAAATAATTAATAAAAAACTTTAAAAGATCTTAGTACCAAATAAGACTGAAAAGTGCCTTTTCTTGGTTTTTTTGTGATTATTTGTATTTTGTAATAAATGTTTCTCATATATATTTAAAATCTTATTATTTACAATCCAAGCATCGATTATGAATTGTTTTTCATTTATTTATTTGCACTAAAATTATCAAATTACCCTAAACAATGTAGGAGTCTGTCAGAATGTCCATGCTAGTGTTAAAAATAAATAAGTGTTTATAGTTAAAGGCTAAAAAGGGGTACAAAGGTACAAAACGGCTTGACGTATTAATATTTAGATATAAATTATATATACTTACTAGCTGACCAGGCAGACGCTGTTCTGCCCTTTCCGAACAACCATTTACTTTACCAAAATAACTCCTGAAATAAGCAATAAAAAAATTGAGGGTCACTTATCGGGATAAAAATTATCCTATCTCTCAAGTTGGACCAAACTGCACAAAGTCTGCAAAATGTCATTGAAATCAAAATCTATCTGTTGAATACTTACAGCAACACGTGGTGGTTATACTACTAAATTGTAGCTTATATTAAACGTTTGTATTTTTTAACATAGCGCCATCTATTGAATATTTACTCAATCCAATCAACAGATATCGTCATCTGACAGAATCGTTTGGAGCTAATAGAAAATTGTGACTGTCAAATAATAGGCAAATAATTTCCAATAAAATAATATTGTATTGCGACTATAAATTGAGATGTAACCTATCCTATCTTTTAAGTTGCAACAGTAATTAACAGTACAGTACAGTAACTGCAAACAGTGTGCAAAATTTCATTGAAATCAGTTCAGTAGTTTAGCAGTCCATCGCGGACAAACAAAGTGACACGTACTTTTTATATATAAAGATTAGATATATTCAAATATAGGCACTGGAAGAAGCCCAGAATAAAAGTAAGTAGTTTTGATAAACAAGCAAAAACTGAATCTATAATAGGTGTAAAAACATATTTTAGATTTATTGCTTTAATATAACCTTACATTAATTTCGCACAATGTGGAAAGAAGTCTATGCTTGGAGTTTCATCATATCCACCATATAACCAGAGTAACCGATATAGCCCTAATAATCTCTAAGTTTATGTGGTAATGCTTCTAACTGTAATATAACTAGATCACTTATATGCAGATGATTTTCAGATATATACACAAGCTACTTTTAGTGACTTAGCTGTAGCTATTAACACTATAAACAGTGACCTAGCAATCATTTCGGAATGAAGCAGAAATTATGGTTGCAAAATAAACTAACTGAAGACACAATTCTCCGCATATGCTTATAAAAAGCAATTTACCACAAGCAACCAAAGTTGAAATTGATGGTAATATAATCCCGACTAGTGACATTGTCAAAAACTTGGGTGTAAAAGATCGCTCTTAGCGATAAGACCGCCCATTGTACCACATGTCTCTTTCTCATTTTTTGTTAATATTTATGTTATTTTTTGGCATACAATAAAGTGTTATCTATTTATCTATCTAGATCAACCGATATCTAGATAACCGATGGGGAAAAACAGAGCAGACTCATAACGGTAAGCGTACGTACGTACGTACCTCATTTGTATGTCAGCGTGTCTCTTCCAAGTACAAAATATCTGCCGGTAGATTGTTTTAAGTCTGCAAAATTAAGAAGTGAAAATTCCCTAGAAACACTAACCTGGTACGTACCAGGTATGTAATGTACACACTACACACTAAACTATTCACTAACCTGGCATGCTATGTATTATAATCATCATAATTATCATCTCAATCACAGCCCATTCAATGTCCAATGCTTAATATAGGGCCTCCTCCATGGGTTAACCGGTAGGTGGGTTGGCAATTATAGTTTTTTACGAATTGTTATCGGGCAGATGCTGCTACTCATCTCCTGTTTCATTTCCCTCTGTCGCCTCTTGAGATAATCATGTGATGATTTGATTTAGTGGATTCTCATAACTCACTAATACACGGCAAATTCGAGCTTCCAACGCCTCAAGGATAATTATTTGTTACCGACTTTTAAATATAATTTTCTCTTATGTACCTAGTTGTAGTGTTTGTTGGATGCAATTGCGGGATAATGGCAACACATTTATGCTCAAAAAGCTACCACATGCATTTTTTATTAAATTGGCTTTGCTAGGAATATGCACATGTGACGGTTTAGTATTTTCGGAAAGCACAATGACCATTCCATACAGCCTATCAAATGTCTACTGCTGAACTTAGGTCTCCCCTATAAATTGCCTCATAGTAACCACGCTCTGCAGGCGGTTTGTTAACTGCGGTTTTAAATTTATAGTTGCCTTTAGGAAGGCGCTGCTGCCCGTATCCTGGTTTGTTCAATGGCACAATAACACACTACTTACTCCAAGCAGAGTTTACACTACTTCAGCACACAATAACCGACTTCTCTATTTAGACTGCTACATTGCAGTCTGAAGGATAAAGGTAGTACGTATAATTACAAGCTGATAAGCATTCGTTGTTAATCGTCAGTGAAAACGTTTGTTCAAAGTAGGTTTGTGCAACCAACAGGTGTCAATGGACTGCAGTAGCCACTTACCATCAGGTGGATTTTTAGTTCACTTGCCACTTAATTAAAAAAAATATAGAATACTAACAATGTTATTAACATAACAACATCGTACCACTGCAAATATGCTTTAACTTTAATGCTAGGGCTACTTCGGGGCAATGCGTAGCGGATTCAAACCTAAAATATATACCCTTAACCATTACGTAATTGTCGCTACAGTTGTAATGTCCTACAGACTAGTTTTACCGATCACGGCGTCTAGTTTTAATGGAGACTAGTCATCTGCTCAAGACAGGATTATATTGCACGAGTATATGCGCAAATGTAGGTATAATCTCTATTCCCACACTTATAATTCGATATGACGGAAATCCGACACGCCGTTATGTGCTTTTCGAGGCACTGGAGTGAAACACTACTAGCTTTCTGACTACGAGATGCTACTGAGAATTTCTCGAAAGAAAAACCCAATAACGCATGAAGTCGGGACCTCATTATTAGTAGTTACACTTATGAACATTAGATCAATGGGGCAGTCAGCTTCAATATCAAGTGATCAAGTGATCCTTTTTTATCAAAAATAAAATTATAAAACAAGCTCGAGTACATCAGTGATGAAGTCATAATACTTATACGTTTAACAACTTTCGTATAAACCAGATGTTTTATGTTTATTTCGACGAATTTCAACATTTAATAGCAACATTCAAAAAGTAAGTATTATGGACTTGTAAAGTTGTAATATGCAGTAACATTCAGCCTGTTTTATTACAAACAATGTTAATTAAGAGACAACCATTGTTTTATATAAATCTCTTCATAATAGGTCGGGGAAAAAGTTTCTTCGTATTTTGCTTGTATAAAGTTGAAGAAAAATCTCTTTGGTTTTACTGTTTGTATCTGGCTGGTTTTAATATCAATACATATAGGAAATTATGAAAAAGAAAACCAAAAATAAAAAACACTTTCCCGCAATTTTTAAATTCTTTTTTTGTCCACCAAAATGAGTGAATCTAACGAAGAAATTCGATTAATTCTGAATTTATTAAGTTTAGTTTAGTTATTACAAATATGGGAAAAATGCGAGTCAAGCCGCGAAAAAAATTTGCCACGTTTATGAACCTAATAGTGTCATTAAGAGTAGCACAAAGTTGGTCCAAGCGTTCAAGTGACTGAAAGTTCAGGAATTTTGATGTCAAAGATGCAGCTCGCTCTGGTCGCCCTCATATGGATGAAGTCGACGCCATTTTTGAAAAAGTGGAGCAAAGTCGGCATTTTAGTAGTAACGACATAGGCGAAGAATTGACGATTGCCCGCAAATCAGTATTGACCCATTTGAAAAAGTCTAGCTATACAAAAAAGATCAAAATATTTGGGAGCTCACTGAAAGAAACCTAATGAATTGTGTAGTCATTCTCTATTGAAACGTAATAAAATCGAACCATTTTTGAAGAGATTGGTCACTGGTGATGAAAAGTGAAAAAGCTCGTGGTCTAAAGTTAGCCAAACTCCTGTGTGTATGATAGGATATAAAGAGCAACATTTATTATGAGCTATTACTGCCGGGCAAAACCATCGAAAACAATGTTAAACGGTCGGAATTAATAAGAAGAAAATGAGTGGTCTTTCATCATGATAACGCCAGACCATGCACATATGTGGCGACCGCAAAAATTGAAAGAGCTTGGTTGGGAAGTGTTACTGCTGGATGCAGTTATATAGTCCTGACCTTGCACCCTCAGGTTTGCACCTGTTTCGGTCTCTTCAGAATTGTTTGGGTAGTGTTAGATTAACATTAAGACATGGCTGCGAAAACTTGTCGTATTTATTTATTTTTTTGGTAAAAATGCCAAGATTTCTACAGCAACGGGGTTATGTCACTGCCTACAAGATAGCAACGAGTTATCAAACAAAATGGCACATATATATATTATTATAATTAAATGTAATTAAACTAAAAAATAAACCTTGAATTTGTATATAAAATACGAAGAAACTTTTTCCCCTACCTTATAATACGATAATATCCTGTTATATTTTGGAGTTTAAGAGAAAATATGCCCACTTTTTCTAAAAAGTTACAAGCTCGCATGTGTACCACCGACTGATGGCAGATAATCCTTATTACTTTTTATTTTTTCTTTTCTATTTAGACTATATTTTAAAGTAGTTTTAAAACAAAATGAAACATAATATCATATACATAATTAAAACTCTTACTTTTACCCAGAGGGGTAGGCAGATACTACGGACTTCCATATGTCACAACTCTGACACAACTATCTCGCTTCTTTCATATCATATTTGACGGTTACGTGGCGTAGTGGCTTAGCAATGAATTGCAACGCTTAGGGCCGCGGGTTCGAATTCCGCACGGTACAAGTATTTGTATGAAATAAATGTATGGAAATAAAACTAAATGTATTAAATTTACAACAACGAATGATAGAAATCTGAGTACCAATGTGTTTTTAAATGGGGAAGAACTGAGCCCTGTTGAATCCACTGTTTTTCTTGGCATCACTCTCGACGCAAAGATTCAGTGGGGCCCCCATATATCCAAACTAGCAAGCAGACTAAGTTCTGCAGCCTATGCTGTAAAAAAGATTAGAGGTCTCACTAGTGTCGAGACAGCTAGATTAGTTTATTTCAGTTATTTCCATAGCATAATGTCTTATGGGATTTTGTTATGGGGACATGCGGCTGATTCAGAAACTATTTTTGTTTTACAGAAGAGGGCCATTAGAGCTATTTACAACCTAAAACTGAGAGAGTCTCTTAGAGATAAATTTAAAGAAATAAATATATTAACTTTGGCCTCTCAGTATATTTACGAAAATTTAATGTATGTTCACAAAAACAAAGGTAGTTTTAGTAAAAAAAGTGATGTGCATTCTGTAAACACTAGGAACAAACACAAGCTAGTGATACCAGTTTCTCGACTCCACAGAGTCAGTAATTCATTCTTGGGGCAATGTATACGCTATTACAACAAGGTCCCGGAAAGTGTACAGGCTCTCTCCATTAGCAAGTTTAAATGTTTTGTTAAGTTGAAACTGTATAAAAAGGGTTATTATAGTATAAATGAATACATGGTTGATAATAACCCCTGGGAATGAGGTGATCGCTTCCAAGCTGTTTCTAAAATAAATTTTGTACTTATATAGTTAGTACAACCATTATTGTAAAATTTGCTTTAAAAAAAAAAGTCCCGCTGGGTTTCTTGCTGGTTCTTCCCAGGACAGAGGTTTTATTTTTCGAACCAGTGGTAAAGTAAAAAATGACTTTCAATAAGTATTACACATGTGATCTATATTGAATAAAAAATTATTCTATTCTATTCTATTCTATTCTATTCTATGGCCTACAAATAATTGTTCCAGGTCTGGATGTTTGTCCTTGTGCAATATATGTTTGTAAACTGCCTCCACGAGGCAGGAGAAAATCCTAGTGTGGATGTAACTTTTTTTTTTAAACAGAAAGAGAAAAAGAGATATCCATACATGTTCGTCAGTTAAGAATAATCTTAACTTGCACCATCTTCTATATATCACCAATTTGGTCGATACAATCATCTAGGGTGCCCCTTGTCGACTTTGCTACTCACTTCTGCAATATATATTTGCTTTGTCACACTTTTCTCATTAAAATTTCTAAAAGTCCATACTAATGAAACATTCCCTTTTTAATCTTAGTCACGACATATTAATCAAGCCACACTTGTCTCTTATCATATAATTTCTTATCATTCAGAGTCCACTCTAATGGACTTCTTAATTATTTTTTTATAGGATAGAGTGACAAACGAGCACACGGTCCACCTGATGTTAAGTGGTTGCTGTGACCCATAGACATCTACATTTATCCTCAATAAAGAATCAAAATGCAGATGCGTCGTCACCCGTGAGAACTAAGATGGAATGCGTCTTTTCCTGTAAAATGGGTCTTCGCTTCTCTACACTCACCATACGAAACAGCAGTGTCATGCTGCTATTTGATGCTGGTATTCTGTAAGAGCGTGGTCCTTCCCCGGTCGAGCCGACCCATTTGTGCTACAACTATACTACTAATATAGCTGCAGTTTGGCTCTACCACGTATATAATTACCGCATTTCTACAAAACTAATATTACTTTCATGCATCTCTCCTTCTGTCCAACTTTCACTTTCATACCTTAAGTTAGGGACTAATACATCAGTGTGAATTGCCATACGTACCTTTTTGACTATTATACTTGATAAAATATAGTGAAGAGCCCTATTTACTCTAAGAGCGTACTCCTCTTTTAAAGGCCGGCAACGCATCTGCAATTCCCTCCCTGGTGTTGCAGTTGTTCATGGGCGGCAGTAATCACTTACCATCAGGTGAGCCGCATGCTCGTTTGCCCCCTCTCCTATAAAAAAAATTACTTTAACTCTTCCTGTCTCAAAAGTATCGCCATTATAAAATTGAAGTGATTAACGAACTTAGAATCTACTCTGCATTATATTGACACCTGGAACCTACTTTAAACAAAGAAAGCTACATATGTATTTCACCCTTGAGGACCAAAATGGAATGTCTTTCAATCTGTATTTATTATGGCTCTCCATACCGTATTAGGCCGGAATACAGCAGTAAAGGCACTGCTGTTTGACAGTAACTTTTTTTGTTTTACTTGAGGAAATGCCTATGCATATCTGCCTCGCGGGGGCAAGGACGGGTTATGTCGGACTCGCAACGACTAAAACCCCATGGTTTTCCACCTTCGTCGCATATTAGCGGGGCCACAGGAACGCTTTCGCACACATCCGCAGCCACACTAGCGGCCGCCCCACGGCAGCTCTTCCTCGGGAGAGGACTACTTCTCCCCCATCTTATTCTCAGGTCAGGCACATCAGAACACATGGCGCGCCTTCATCTGTGGCCTCCAACTTTAACAGTATCGTACTATGTAGTTTATAGGTATTGGACTTAAAGACATTTTCCTATTTTTAAACTTTAAAATGTCATCGTACGTTTGAACATTTCTTCCCAGTCTGTCAAAATCCGGCTCCGCGAGCTATAATGTAGAGCCCATAGAGGCATGCCACTCAAGCCTACTAATCTTTCATACCTTTAATAAAACAAGTTTTACGGATTTTATCGCATTTTATCTACGCAAAATGAGCTTAATATGTCGTACCTCGCTGAAGTAAAAATAAAGCGCACGTTGTTCAAAAGGAATTATTAGCTCAGTGTCAGAGCAATTAAGTGATCAACTTGTTCATCAGTAACAAGGTTGCTTAAACGCAGCGTAAGGGCGAGTATGTGCAAGCGTAAAGCTATATACCCTTGATCGCGTGTAAAGCTTAATAATTCCTTATATAACCGTTTATAATTAAAAATTAAGTGCTCCCTGACTTTTTTAGACATTTTTCAAGCTTATTTCTGTTTTTTTAGTCTTATTATTTTTCCAATAATTTGTTACGGTATTTATATTAAACAATATGTCATTTATGTATGTCCGCATATGTGTATGTTTATATGTATTTCTATTTGTGTATTTATGTGTTTATGAATACCTAGTCAGGTCATAAGTTCTGTCACAGGTTTAAAATAAAATAATTGAAACAATCTTATTCATTATGTAACCATTTATATACCAAAATGAACTTAACAAAACATAGATTCTTATGACACTAAAGTTTATTCAAAATTACCTCCGTGATTTTGAATACAGGCCTTCAATCTGCGCGGCCAGTCGTCTATCGCAGTACGAACGAGGTCCATGTCAATATCGGCTGCTTTAATCAAGGATGTCTTGAGTGACTCCAAATTGGGATGAGGCTTTGAGCACGCCTTTTCCTCCAAGTGTTGCCATATCTTGTAATCTAACGGATTCAAATTTGGACTGGAGGAGGGCCAGTCTTCGTACCGGATGAAGTCGATTTCACGCGCCGCCAGCCAGTCTTGTGTGCTCTACGCTCTATGAGCTGGCGCCGAATCTTGTTGGAGTACCCAGTGCCTGTTATTGAACATGGTATTAGAAACAGGTTCCACAAGGTTCGTCAGGACTGTATTTTGATACACAACTGCATTCGTTTTTACACCTTTCTCACAAAAATGTACCTCTGTTAAGCCCCAATAAGAAACTCCCAACCATACCATGAGCGAGGATGGAAAATGACCTCGTTGGACACGCGAAATACGGTTGCTCGCTTCTTCACTACTGTGTGCGTACACCTTATCATTTTGTTTGTTGTAGCTCTCTTTTGCGGTAAAAATTTTTTCATCCGAAAAAAGAATTTCCCGATATTTTTTTCCCGCATACCGCTTCAACAAAGCGCGGCATCTCTTCAGTCTCAGGTCCATTAGACGAGCATTCAAACGATATCCTGTTTTTCTTCGATATGCCCGAAGCCCTAAGTCTTTTTTCACCGTAGTTCTGCTTAACCCTATCTGAGGGACCAACAGTTTCTGCTTACGTTTGGGATTTCTTTGAATTTGCGCCTTCACAGCTTTTATCACTGCTGGAGTCCTAACAGACCGAGGGCGACCACTTCTTGACCTGTCATCAACACTAGAGTCTTCATTGTATCGTTTGATGGTACGATAAACGTATCTTTTGGTTATATTCAAATTTTTCAGTATGTCAAAAATTTGAATTGGCGCGTAACCGCAACGATGCAACGCAATAACTGCAACACGGTCGTCTTTAAGCGTCCACTTCATATTTAAAAATGAGTAAAATTTTAAAAAGTATACAGTTTTATTTTCATGAGCAATTCGAAATTCGAATTCAATAAACTTTTTTTGTGGCCAGCATTCTAAAAGAAAAGTTTTTACTGTGTGACAATACTTATGACCTGACTGTGTATATAATTGTCTTAGTAATATAATATATTAATTGTAAATTTTCATATAGTTATTTTTATGATCCTTAATTCCTTCTCTTTCAAATCATATTGCATCTTCAAAGTAGTGTTCTCTGCTTACTTACGAGTATAGTTTGATAGGTAGAAAACGTCATAAGGCGATAAGTCCACCGTTGGGCATTTTTGTTTTAAAAAAGAGAATAATCATATATTGGACGCGTGATTATTGAAATATTTTGCGTATGTTCCCCAATTTCTTGGAAACAGTTGATCCTATTATTATGAGAGCTTCCGTGGCCATGGGTGTGGGATTACAAAAATAAGTTAATTTAGTAAGAGAAAATTCGTAACAACTAGTTTCATTCATATTACAATAATAAAAATGAATCTCATTTCTAAGAAAAAAATTGGCTACTCTCATTTCTGAGAGAGTTTCCAAATATTTATCCAAAGCTTGTCTTCAAAATATTTCCAACCCCTCTGTCATGGAGGTTTCCTCACGATGTTCTCCTTTACACAAAGCACTTAACTTTTTTCGACGTAGTTGTCATCTCGCTCTCACAGAATACCATTGTAAACAGCAAAAAAAGGCTGTGTTTCTACCAGAGATGTACGAGGTAGCTGGGTGGTAGTGAGGGTAGCGAGGCTGTATAATATTGTGAGGGTTTCCACCAGAGATGTGCTAGACCGCTGAGCGATGCGAGGATGCATATCGACGCTGTGAAAGGATACGCAGATGAGCGGTTCGAGAATGTGTAGCGGGTTCGTTTCAGATGCGAGCGGGGTCAGGTGTGGTAGGAGTGGAGCGCGCGTGCTACTGCCAGGTGCTTCTTGCGTCCTTCTCTAGCATGCATCCCTCGCAACACATCCCTAGCATACATACCTCGCAATACATAACTCGCACACATCCCCCGCACACGTCTATCTCTTGTTTTGTATAAAATACAAAAGCCTCGCGCCGCTGAGCTGTTTCCACCAGAGCTGCGCTGAGCGAGGCTAGATAAATGAAGTGATTTACATGTCTTCCTGTATTATTCTCCTCGGACAACTTTGTAAAGAATTACATAATATGTAAAAAATATTTTGACAAATTGGAAATCTTGTCCTATTTTGAAGTCCATTGAATAAAAAATTTACAATTTAGCGATGCTGGCAAAAATATCAGAAATAAAAGCTTCAGTTGCTTTTAATGTTCGATAGGTAACTTCAGTTAGTGTCAATGATAAGTGAACCAGCAGTAATGGCACAGCTGTCAGTTTTACAACTGGCGATATTAATCAACGCATCTTTGTTTCGCTTTAAGTGCCAACAGTTCATTACTACGACGACATTGATGGCGCTGTAAAATCGCTAAATTACTGAAGCATGAGTAAAATAAAACGTTGGTTATGGAAAGGAATAAAATTAAGGAAAATGCAGAGTAGCAAAAATTTTAAATATATTGTTACGATTGGTTACGAATGTAAATTTTTTTGTGAATTATATGATACTTATATCAAGAGCTATTATAAGTGTAAGAGGATCCAAAACTTCGTTTATTTATAAGTAATCGTCGTATTATTCTAGGGAATCCCCAAGAATCATAATGAGCTGATGGCGACTAAGTGTGATGACTATAAGAAAATTCATCGTACCAATTTTATCCTACGGGTCCATAACAATGGCACACGCATTTTCTTACATGGATGGTGGAATGGGACATTTATATGTAGAATTCTACATTTATACTCCTTCATCTAAACCTAAACTACAAAAAGTCTCTTATTAATCGGGTATTAAGATCACGATAAAAGTAACAAAAATGAAATTAAATATATTTTTTTTCTTTAAAGTGAGATTGAAATTTTAATTAATGAAGTTATAATAAATTATAAGAAACTAAAATTGTTAAACTAAAATTTAATTTCTTATTTTTTTCTAAAGCTAAATTAGTATCGTAATGAGAAACTATAAAGGTATTCTCCTTTTTGTCATGTTTACAATTACAAAAGATAATAATAATTATAACTTTTAACAAAAAGTAAAAACCGACTTCCAAATGCTACAAAAGAAATTATTTATTTGCTTCCCTTAGGGGTGCAGTTTTTACTCCAAATTTATAATGGACCACCTTTGAAGTATAACCATTATTTAGTAAAATAGAATCATTAAATTCAGTCCTGAACCTGCGAAGATATATGAAATTACTTAAACAATAGTGCAATATGAAAGTTATACTTCTATTTCCACCCTTGAGGGCGGAATTTTTTTTAATTTAATGGGCCACCCTTAAAATGACGCATATTTAATTAAAAAAAATCATTAAAATAGTTTCAAAATCTGTAAAGATATCGTGTAACACACGTCGGTTAATTATTTAGATGTGACTCTATATTAAAAATAACTTTCTGTACCATATTCATCGAATAAATAGTCGAAACACGATGTTGAAATACCGCCGACGTCCCTGTGTGGGTTGCTACTAATTTCATGACAGAAAGATCTAATAATAAAGAGCAATGGCAGAAAAATAGTTAGCAAAAATTATAGCGTCTAGAAATAAGTTATATATAAAATGAGTTTTATTATTTTTCTATGATTTTTCAAATAAAAATGTATTTTAATTAAAGCCACAGAAAAAAGCAAACATTTTTGGGAATATCAAATGACTTAAACCATTTTACTTTATTCAAATATTGCCATTTAGTATATTCATACTATTTTCGTATACATTTTGTAAGACTACCAACACAACATACAAAATAATTTTATATTAAGTTATTATTAGTAATAACTGTACTATCAGTAATAATAAAAATAAAAGTGATATGGCTGAGAATAAGTCTCTTACAAAGAATTTCCTACAATAATACATTATCTCACTCATAGTACATATTACTATGTAACAATTCCATTTAATGTTATGCCAACACTAGCTAAAACAAAATGTCACTGTTTTTTTTTACTGGCTTTACGGCTCTGGGTTCAAGCCCTTCTGAGAATGTCACTATGTTACAAAAGGCCTGGAGCCATGCCAGATATATACATTTATAGTATGAAAATATATAATAGAGATACAATAATCTAAAAACTCTCAATTATGTATTATGTAATAAGCTAACATCAAACAACCACAGGAAGAATGAGTTTTTCCAAGTGACATAGGACATAACCTAAAAAGGTTCAAATGTAAATATCTTTTTTTTGACGCCTTCTCAGTACAAAATTCTTCGACAGAGTTATTATGGGGCTGACGCTAAACATTTTAAGATATATTTTGGTAAATAGACGCTACCATTTCTTCTCAACTAATTTCATGTATGAAAGTCTGCCATTGTTTTTTTTTTGGCTCAATCCTAGATTCGAAACCGGGACCACATAATAAGCAGTCTTGCACTTTAAGAATACTCTATCAACAAGGTAGTCATGACAAGGGTGGTTGCCGTAAAGATGGTTCGCGGCTACCGCACGATCTCCCGCGAGGCGGCGAGCCTCCTTGCCGGATTGCCGCCATGGGATCTGGAGGCGATAGTCCTCGCGCGCCTGCACGAATGGCGCGCGGAGGCACTATGCCGGGGGGAAACCCCGCTGCCGCGGCAAGTTGTCGCGCAGCGGACAGACTTCCGGCATGATCTCATGGCGACATGGAGAGAGCGACTGTCGCAAACCCGTGCTGGGCACGCCACTATAGCGGCGATAAGACCCCTCTTTGAGGAGTGGCTTGAGAGACGCCACGGCGTCCTCACCTTCCGCCTGACGCAGGTCCTCACCGGACACGGTGTGTTCGGGAGGTTCCTGCACCGAATCGGGCGGGAGGAAACTCCCGGGTGCTCCCACTGCGAGGATCGACCGGAGGACACGGTGGAGCACACCGTGGAGGTGTGCCCTGCTTGGGCGGAGCACCACCGTGTCCTCGTAGCGGCGATAGGCGGCGGCGACCTCTCGCGTCCGGCCCTGGTCGAAGCCATGGTCCGGAGCGAGACGGAATGGGATGCCGTCACCACCTTCTGCGAAGTAGTGATGCTAGCGAAGGAGGTGGCGGAGCGGGAGAAGGAAAGAGCAACAGCTTTCCTTCCCGGCCGCCGCGGGAGATGCCCCGGGCGTCGGGGGCTACGTCGTGGCCCCCGGCCACCGTAGGCGCGGGCCTGTGGACGGCGAGCAATGGGTAGCTCGCCGTCCGTCCGTCTAACGACGACAGGCCGTGTCGACGGCGCGTTTTGTTCCACGCGCGCCTCAAAGAGCTGTCAGCAGCGTGAAGGGGCCCGCAAGGGCCGACGCCTGCCGGGGCTGCGGGCTGTTCGAAAGAGATACCGCGGCTCCGGAACGTAAGGGCACTGAAGGAACACGGATGGTTTTTAGTCAGTAAAAGTCTGACACTCCCTTCCGCTCCACCCACAGCGAAAGGCGTCATTAGATGATTTTCCATACGCAAAAAAAAAAAAGGTAGTCATGACGGGTCTACCATGAACTAAACATAGTGTAGTCTACGATATTGTGTTCTGTAATCGCTTACTCGTCTCAGGGGCGAATTGTGGTTGGCTTTGTTTCGAATTTTGACGTTTGGTTCCGTTGCATTATGTTAATATAGCAGTATAACATACTGATTGTAAATTGAATATTGTATACAATTGTATAAAATATTAAATTAACAATATATTATTTTAAACAATTGTAAAACTTTACTTTTTTGTAAAAGTGTGTACATTACCCCATTACTGACTCGTCGAATTACTGACTCGAGTAACTTGTGCTAATTCCTAGTATTTCATCATTATTTAAAAACAAAAAATTTTGTTTTTATGTACATACATTAAGTTTTCTTAAATATATTAAGAGAACAAAGTCAATGTTCAATATTTATATCTTTAAATTTTTCTCTGAAGAATTACTTCGAACCTAGGTTATAAAATGCTCTTATGGCTCTATTCTACTAAACAATGATTTCTTTAGCAGAACACTGATTGACATTGAAACTATCTAGTGTTAATGTTAGTACCCCCTAGCAAGATTACATATGAAATTATGCATATATAAGCCGATATGTTTATGTTAATATCTTATTTAAGACTAGCGACTGCTTTCGCCTGGATAGGATCTATTAATGTGACATTATTTAGATTTAACATAATCAAAAACCATTTATGCTATCAATTTTTCGTTTTTCTTTTACATCTGGTTATATATTAGAGCCTAAATTCCTCGTGGCATTACTCTCCATCTGTTCGTAAATTTTCATCTCAATTGGTTCAGTCATTCCGAAGATTAGTCGCCACCAAAGATATTTAAGTAGTATTAGCCTATATATTTAAATCTCTTTAGTCACCACATAGAGACAGACGAAAAGGGGACGGTCCAAAATTGTATGAAGCGTAGGCCTAGTTTTGTAATAGTATGGAAATAAATTAAAATAAAATACTAAACCCCTTTTGATCATTCAAATCCACGAATTTGCTTTAATTTCAGTGGTATTAATATTTTATTCTCACCAAAAAATGCAACACTAATGTCGGACTGATGTCCTTTTGATTTGACATTAGCTGTCACCTCTGAAATATACTCGTAGCCTATCAGGTAGATTTATACAAATGATGATTAAGATTTATATGTAAAATAGCTAAAGTGTCTCGAAAGTAGTAGGAAAGTAGGGTAAAAAAGTTGTATTTTTTTATTAAAACATGTGTACGTGCTTTTTGGGTCTTAAAACAACTAACGTTCTTGTTGATATCTGCATATCATAAATGTAATTTAGGAGGAAACAAATGTAAAAACTACTACCTAATTCCAAACAAGAAGACTGTTGAGATAAATCAACGGTACCTACGCACAAAATTATTTCATTACATTCATTAGTGTGTACTAATGCACACTTCAGTGCCAGGGGCATCCAGGACTATTTTTGTTTTACATGGGGAAATGAGGCCTAGGTGTTTTGTTAGTTCTTACAAAAATTAAGTGCCAGATAGCTCAAAGCCCAGATTATATGTGTATAGCGGGTAACTCCGTTTCTCTAGCCTAAAAAAATCTATCCTGAGATACTACTTCATTGCACTAATAATAAGGAATATATTTAACTTATTTTACCTTATAGTGGCTGTTTTAAGGTGGATAAACAAAATATTTCTGAATACTAATATCTGTTCAGGTATATGTGTCTAACTGGGCTGCTAAAGTGCTAGGGTACATTCATAGATAATATAATTTATTTGTTATAATATGGTACATTACAGTTGTTACAAAAGAATTCGCATCCTAAATATTCTGCCGTTTCCGGCGTACAAATATTTTCATGTAACAGTTCCTCAGCGTGTCAGAGTATACCTTGAGCCTTGACAGACATTTAAAGCCTGGATAATGTCATAACAAAGGTTAACAGTCCTATGAACTATAGAAAGTGAAACATTAGGTCAATCATGTTTTGGATACTTAAGGTAACATAAATAAAACAGCTCTATTTTTTTATTTATTTACTCTACTTCAAAATCCTCTCTACTAAAATGCCATCCAGAATTGAGACCGGTGCGGTTATGGAATTTCGATAGCGAGCCCAACACAAATACCAGACAACGGTCATTATGTGGGCACAACAACCCACTGTCTGTTGTCCAGAAGTGAAACTGCAATAATAACCTGCAATCATCTCATCCCAACTTGTCCCTTGTCTCGCCAACAGTATTTATGTATAATAAGCTCTGCCCGAGTGATGGCGAGATTTTATACGACCTCTTATTAAAACAGAATCTTGTTGGGATGATATTAATTGAGTCACAACTTATTTGCTACCCTGTCTTCGTTGACACCAAACATACAATATACTGATAGTATTGGCATTAGGGTGCTGGAGCCCATTTTCAAGATTTGGGCCGACAGATAATTCTTGTAATACGTTTGCAGAACATTGTGAACATGTTAATGCATTTTCATCCATCTAGAACAAAACAATGTTATTTTAATAAATTATCTATATTGCAGAAGCGCATTTTAAACAGTGCAACATGTTTTAACAGGCGAATTGAAAGATAATTACATCATATTAAGATTTTGCAGCCTTTATGAACTTATGTAGAAATTAATATTTATTAACAGACTACAGATAGAAGCATGTCATTCAAATGCGTTTAATAGCATAAGGAAATATCTTTCTTTAGTACATACCTGTTTTCTGATTCAAAATGTGATTCTACAGAATACAAATGTCCGATTACAACGAAATCAAAATCTCACGTAAATCATTAAGTCCGCAAAACAAAAGCAGAGCCAAACAAATAGTAACTGATCCAAAGTCCAAACAAAAACCCAAATCGCCAAAGAAATCCACAATCAAACGCTTTCACGAGTTCAGAACTACACGACCAAGCTCGGAATAAATAAAAATATCATTTAACAAAAATGACATTTGACAAATAACCGTGTCATTTTCCTTTTTTATGACTGGAATCTTTTAAAACTATCAAAAACTTAGGATTGCATTTTTATTTTTGCAAATTATTTAGTTTGATTTATTCTCTCATTTTATTTTTAACAAAATCCCTGAAATTTTCTCTTCTTACGGTATACTCTATATAGACTGAGCCCGAAATGGACCGTCTCCTTTTGAAAATTGTTGTTTATAATAATAAAAATAATAATTTCTTTATTCAGGAAAAAAATTTCAAAAACATACATTTGCATCTGCGCCTGAACTAAGCATTGAGCTTGTATCTCAGGCAAGAGTACTCTTTCTTATGGGACAATTTTACAAAAAATCTTTCTGATTTAGGAACTTACGTAAACATATTATCAACAATATTGCTTTAAAGTATGAAATTAAACTTAAATATTTGTTAGTTTTTAAGTGTGGAGTGTCAATTGTACCCCGTGTGTGTGTGTGTGTGTGTGTTCGTGTGCGTGTGCGTGTGCGTGCGTGTGTGCGTGAGTGCGTGCGTGCGTGCATGCGTGCGTACGTGCGTGAGTGCGTTTATGCGTGAGTGCGTGCGTGCGTGGGTGTATGTGTCTGTGTGTGTGTGTGTGTGTGTGTGTGTGTGTGTGTGTGTGTGTGTGTGTGTGTGTGTGTGTGTGTGTGTGTGTGTGTGTGTGTTGTGTGCGTGTGTGTGTCTATGCGAGGGAGAAGGTGAGTAGTATTCATCATAGTAACAATTATAATACATCAATTAATCAAACAAAAGAAGACATCAATTAATGGTTTATTAATAACACATTATAAAAAATAAATCAATTATTTAGAGATTTTATAAGTCTTCGGTTTCATCATAATTTATTTTTTGAAGCCATTTCAATAGAGTTTTTTTACATTGATTTTTATTGAAAGTGTATAAGTTAAAAAAAATGGACGTTAAAAAAAATGGACGAAGCGAAACAAGTATGTAAGGATCGTAGCAAGTGGAAAGAAGTGGTCTCTGCCTACCCCTACGGGAAAGAGGCGTGATTATATGTATGTATGTATGTATAAGTTTAGTTGCTTATTTATTTTATTGTACATGAATGGACCAAGAAAACAAAAATATTTATGTGCATAGGAATGTTTAAAGGTGTATGGCACACTTTTTCCGGTCTTCTCCGGTTTTAAAATTGTAAGATAAATGAATAATTGTCGGACTGTTAATACTTCACAGTTTTTATATAGTTCATAAGTCGCATAAAGAATGGATCGAAAAGTACAAACCTTTAAAACAGCTCTCTGAGCTCTTTCTAGGGGAATTAATGTATATTTGATGTTCCGCCCCATATTGTTATACCGTAAGTTATAATGGATTGACACTAAGCAGTGTATATTTGTTTCACTAGTTCAGGGTTAACTACATGTCTCAGATTTTTAAAGACGTATATTAGTTTTCGAACTCGGGACGTCAATACATCTAAATGTTCTTTAAAGCTCAATTGGTAATCAATAAAAATACCCAAATACTTGACACAGTAAGTTCTAGATAAAGGTAAACAGGTGCACGGTAATCGTAAAGGTTTCGTTAAATTTAAACAGGTGTGAGCAGTTAACTTATAGTTAATTGTTGACTGAGGGTCATTGGTCATGGAAAAGGCGATAAATTTAGTTTTGTTAATATTAAGAGGTAGGTAGTTGTATATAGTTTATGTCTTAATACCACGCAAATAATCCCCTGAGATTTCTAGAAGCTAGTTATTATAATATTACAGACAGACACGTCATATTTATTTCTATATACAGGTAGGATGCTAATATCAAAATAAATTTAAAAATCCTTAGCTCCCCTCAACTCTTCAACCTGAATGTCAACGGTCTGATCGTTTAGCTTAGTGATGCCAGAGTCGGCTGCTCAATTGACGCTTTATTTATTTAATAATATTACTCGTAGTTGTGCCGACAACATGGTTTTGCTGAGCCCATCGATCAGAACCCTGTTTTTGTTTTTTCAAATTAATTGTTTTTTTTTTAATTTAATTGTTTTTAAAATTCCTCATGTTAGACTAAAGGGAATTTAAGATTTTGAACGGGGTCGTAGAGCGTTAGCAATGAGGTGTTATATGCTTTCCGGCAGGTATGGTAGGTGTACGAATGTACTTAATATAACATTATTTAAAGCTTACTGTCGGACATTCTACAACATGTGGTGCAGCATATTCAGTACAACAATGGATTCAGGATGTTTTTAAGGTTGCCACGCTTTTGCGTTGCATCACGTATGTTTGCCGAGACACGCGTGAACAGCATTATAATGTCATTACACAAAATAATAGCCTACTTGGTTTGTCCCGTGCGAGAGAGTACCAACGGCCTCCTATTTTCTATATATGAACGGCACGATTACTCTGTGATGAGGTACTATAACACAGTGCCTATGGGTTTCAGACCCAGTATGTTTATAATTAAATTTTAATCCCTAGTTATAAGTGTTCTAACAAAATGTGTGTATTTAATTAAATAATTAATATATAATAAAAATAATAAATAACCCACCGAGTGTAATGGAAGCCATTTGTTCTAATATTACAGACAGACGCTTCCATTTTAATTATATGTATAGATTAAGAAATTTTGTCGTAAAACCATATTATAGCAAATGCGGAGTTATTTTCACTGGTAACAATTCCTACCATTTAGAATTTAATATGGTGTGTAAGAACATCGGTCAAATACGACCTGACCAAAATATGAAACGACCACCAATGATTGAAGCGTCTAAAAATAGTGACTTAGGTGTATATTAAATAACGGAGTTCAACTTAGTTTATTGAAGCCGGTAAAATAATTTAGCTTTTTAATGATAAACCTCATTTCCTTACTACTTTTTACAGCTTTTAAACGCATCTAAACCCGTCCCGTTTGTATCTGTGGTACACGTTTCATCATAATACTATACTATTACTACTAGACGCTTCAATCATTGGTGGTCGTTTCATATTTTGGTCAGGTCGTATTTGACCGATGTTCTTACACACCATATTAAATTCTAAATGGTAGGAATTGTTACCAGTGAAAATAACTCCGCATTTGCTATAATATGGTTTTACGACAAAATTTCTTAATCTATACATATAATTAAAATGGAAGCGTCTGTCTGTAATATTAGAACAAATGGCTTCCATTACACTCGGTGGGTTATTTATTATTTTTATTATATATTAATTATTTAATTAAATACACACATTTTGTTAGAACACTTATAACTAGGGATTAAAATTTAATTATAAACATACTGGGTCTGAAACCCATAGGCACTGTGTTATAGTACCTCATCACAGAGTAATCGTGCCGTTCATATATAGAAAATAGAAGGCCGTTGGTACTCTCTCGCACGGGACAAACAAAGTAGGCTATTATTTTGTGTAATGACATTATAATGCTGTTCACGCGTGTCTCAGCAAACATACGTGATGCAACGCAAAAGCGTGGCAACCTTAAAAACATCCTGAATCCATTGTTGTACTGAATATGCTGCACCACATGTTGTAGAATGTCCGACAGTAAGCTTTAAATAATGTTATATTAAGTACATTCGTACACCTACCATACCTGCCGGAAAGCATTTAACACCTCATTGCTAACGCTCTACGACCCCGTTCAAAATCTTAAATTCCCTTTAGTCTAACATGAGGAATTTTAAAAACAATTAAATTAAAAAAAAAACAATTAATTTGAAAAAACAAAAACAGGGTTCTGATCGATGGGCTCAGCAAAACCATGTTGTCGGCACAACTACGAGTAATATTATTAAATAAATAAAGCGTCAATTGAGCAGCCGACTATGGCATCACTAAGCTAAACGATCAGACCGTTGACGTTCAGGTTGAAGAGTTGAGGGGAGCTAAGGATTTTTAAATTTATTTTGATATTAGCATCCTACCTGTATATAGAAATAAATATGACGTGTCTGTCTGTAATATTATAATAACTAGCTTCTAGAAATCTCAGGGGATTATTTGCGTGGTATTAAGACATAAACTATATACAACTACCTACCTCTTAATATTAACAAAACTAAATTTATCGCCTTTTCCATGACCAATGACCCTCAGTCAACAATTAGCTATAAGTTAACTGCTCACACCTGTTTAAATTTAACGAAACCTTTACGATTACCGTGCACCTGTTTACCTTTATCTAGAACTTACTGTGTCAAGTATTTGGGTATTTTTATTGATTACCAATTGAGCTTTAAAGAACATTTAGATGTATTGACGTCCCGAGTTCGAAAACTAATATACGTCTTTAAAAATCTGAGACATGTAGTTAACCCTGAACTAGTGAAACAAATATACACTGCTTAGTGTCAATCCATTATAACTTACGGTATAACAATATGGGGCGGAACATCAAATATACATTAATTCCCCTAGAAAGAGCTCAGAGAGCTGTTTTAAAGGTTTGTACTTTTCGATCCATTCTTTATGCGACTTATGAACTATATAAAAACTGTGAAGTATTAACAGTCCGACAATTATTCATTTATCTTACAATTTTAAAACCGGAGAAGACCGGAAAAAGTGTGCCATACACCTTTAAACATTCCTATGCACATAAATATTTTTGTTTTCTTGGTCCATTCATGTACAATAAAATAAATAAGCAACTAAACTTATACATACATACATACATATAATCACGCCTCTTTCCCGTAGGGGTAGGCAGAGACCACTTCTTTCCACTTGCTACGATCCTTACATACTTGTTTCGCTTCGTCCATTTTTTTTAACGTCCATTTTTTTTAACTTATACACTTTCAATAAAAATGAATGTAAAAAAACTTTATTGAAATGGCTTCGAAAAATAAATTATGATGAAACCGAAGACTTATAAAATCTCTAAATAATTGATTTATTTTTTATAATGGGTTATTAATAAACCATTAATTGATGTCTTCTTTTGTTTGATTAATTGATGTATTATAATTGTTACTATGATGAATACTACTCACCTTCTCCCTCGCATAGACACACACACGCACACAACACACACACACACACACACACACACACACACACACACACACACACACACACACACAGACACATACACCCACGCACGCACGCACTCACGCATAAACGCACTCACGCGCGCACGCACGCATGCACGCACGCACGCACTCACGCACACACGCACGCACACGCACACGCACACGAACACACACACACACACGAGGTACAATTGACACTCCACACTTAAAAACTAACAAATATTTAAGTTTAATTTCATACTTTAAAGCAATATTGTTGATAATATGTTTACGTAAGTTCCTAAATCAGAAAGATTTTTGTAAAATTGTCCCATAAGAAAGAGTACTCTTGCCTGAGATACAAGCTCAATGCTTAGTTCAGGCGCAGATGCAAATGTATGTTTTTGAAATTTTTTTCCTGAATAAAGAAATTATTATTTTTATTATTATAAACAACAATTTTCAAAAGGAGACGGTCCATTTCGGGCTCAGTCTATATAGAGTATACCGTAAGAAGAGAAAATTTCAGGGATTTTGTTAAAAATAAAATGAGAGAATAAATCAAACTAAATAATTTGCAAAAATAAAAATGCAATCCTAAGTTTTTGATAGTTTTAAAAGATTCCAGTCATAAAAAAGGAAAATGACACGGTTATTTGTCAAATGTAATTTTTGTTAAATGATATTTTTATTTATTCCGAGCTTGGTCGTGTAGTTCTGAACTCGTGAAAGCGTTTAATTGTGGATTTCTTTGGCGATTTGGGTTTTTGTTTGGACTTTGGACCAGTTACTATTTGTTTGGCTCTGCTTTTGTTTTGCGGACTTAATGATTTACGTGAGATTTTGATTTCGTTGATATCGGACATTTGTATTCTGTAGAATCACATTTTGAATCAGAAAACAGGTATGTACTAAAGAAAGATATTTCCTTATGCTATTAAACGCATTTGAATGACATGCTTCTATCTGTAGTCTGTTAATAAATATTAATTTCTACATAAGTTCATAAAGGCTGCAAAATCTTAATATGATGTAATTATCTTTCAATTCGCCTGTTAAAACATGTTGCACTGTTTAAAATGCGCTTCTGCAATATAGATAATTTGTTAAAATAACATTGTTTTGTTCTAGATGGATGAAAATGCATTAACATGTTCACAATGTTCTGCAAACGTATTACAAGAATTATCTGTCGGCCCAAATCTTGAAAATGGGCTCCAGCACCCTAATGCTAATACTATCAGTATATTGTATGTTTGGTGTCAACGAAGACAGGGTAGCAAATAAGTTGTGACTCAATTAATATCATCCCAACAAGATTCTGTTTTAATAAGAGGTCGTATAAAATCTCGCCATCACTCGGGCAGAGCTTATTATACATAAATACTGTTGGCGAGACAAGGGACAAGTTGGGATGAGATGATTGCAGGTTATTATTGCAGTTTCACTTCTGGACAACAGACAGTGGGTTGTTGTGCCCACATAATGACCGTTGTCTGGTATTTGTGTTGGGCTCGCTATCGAAATTCCATAACCGCACCGGTCTCAATTCTGGATGGCATTTTAGTAGAGAGGATTTTGAAGTAGAGTAAATAAATAAAAAAATAGAGCTGTTTTATTTATGTTACCTTAAGTATCCAAAACATGATTGACCTAATGTTTCACTTTCTATAGTTCATAGGACTGTATACTATATATTGATAAATCTACAATAAAATCTGGTATTTCAAAAACGTAAATTACGCATAATGGTAGTGTTACTTTAACACTACCATTATGCGTAATTTACGTAACACTACCATTATGCGTAATTTACTTTTATGAAATACCAGATTTTATTGTAGATTTATCAATATATAGTATATTTTTAGATGAAGATACGGAAAGTATTCCGAAATAAGTTGCAAATGATAAGTTGACAGTAAATATAGAATGCACTAATACTTAGAACAGAATGTATTATGATTGTCTCTATGCAGTCTTTGTGGTAAAATGACACGAGAGCTGTCAAAGCGTGAGCAAAAGTCAAAGCACCTGTGTCTTAGATACTTAGTAGTGAAAAGATAAGAAATATTATTGATTCATTTTTGTGGTTTTAGTCATTAATTTTACTTATTTAGTTAAGTATATATTACTGCATAGTTTTCATATCAATTGTTTAAGATAAAGTTGTAGTCATGTCTGCAGTCATAGCTACATCATAACCTCAAAAGTGATGAAATACATAAGTGTAACTTCTATGAACCTCCGCTTTTAAATATATATTTTCAATTTAGGATTTAGGTTGTGCCCAGGGGGAACGGACTAATCCATACACTAGTCATGTTCGCGATATTTTATAGCCAGGTCACAGCATATATGGGCCGTGACCAATGTTCTTTTAGATCCTCACTGTTCTTGCTAGCGGGCAACACTACAAGCAAGTTAGTCTGTGGTATAAACGCATATGTGAATCTGAGTTGTGATTAAGTGTTAACTACCAATTTCAATAGAACATACCTAAAAGAATATCTGGTAATGTAAATGTAAAAAGGGCTAATAATCTTACGTTCACCAGATATACAGGGTATTTTTGGAACGCTCCCGAAAACTAAGACAGTCGACAGCACCAAGTATACCTTTGATCATGGGTCACAAATAAATTCGATCCTCATGAAAAAAAATTTATCTTTTTACAACGTTTTATTAGCTTTATTCACGCGCCATCATGTTAGTACAGCTAAATGAAACGATAATTTCATAAAACATATCATGAAAATACTGAAACATAAAACCAGCAGTGGAAACTGAATGGATATCACCTGAGTAATGGAGGTTAATGTACGCGCGAACGGTGAAAAAAGAACGCTGGCCTTGAACTTGGGCACTGAGCGATTTATCACATATTGGTACGAAGGGGGCGCGACGGGGAAACAATCCGCCAGTATTATTGTGCCTGCATGCTATTGGTTCCCGCGCTTTGTTCGCTCCAAAAATACAGTCGCATACACAGCTTACTTTGCGACTCGCGACGATGTTTTAAAAAGGAAGGAAAGAAAAATTATTTATATCTATTGTTTTATGACTGACCTAGTGAACGAAAAGGTAAATATGATAGGGGAAGGTGAATGGGGAAAATTGTGCAGTAAAATTAAAAGTGTTGAGGAAGAATACCGAAAAACTTACCATGTCATCGACCTGATGACGGAAGCTCAAGCGAAGATGAAAGTGATGATGAAGTAGCATCCAGTAACACCAACACACCATCAACATCTAGCTTCCACGTGACCCAAGACGACATAATGGACGGCGTGCCACCCTTAGCTTAAGTTTTCTTGTTACAAACTACTTTATATTTTACGATAGAAATAACAAATATTGCTCAAATAAACATTATCCATTCTTAATTCCAACCTTTTCCATAGTTCTAAGTAGCTAGTAAAGCACCTATTATGATTCTACAATAAAAGAATTAATTACTTACTATAATATTATAAAACAATATCCCAATACCATGTAGTACTTTAGAACGCGACTGTAACCTAACTCCCCCCACTCGACCTGTATCTAGCTCGGTGCGAAACAATTGTAACCCGGCCGGCTCGTGTTGCCTCACGCTGTGACGCAGTAGGTTTCAATTTTGTCGGGATTCGTTATTAATCGTAGTTTTTGAAACAGTTCTGTGTTGATTTAGTACACGCGTGCGCGTCGCGTTTCGTCGTCGTTTTATTTATTAAATTGTTTTTACTTGTGATAACGTGTTGGTATTATTCTTGTTGTTACGTTTTTTGTTTAAATAATGCTTAACGTGTACGTTTATAGTGATTGTAAATACGGCAAACATGTAAGGTATCCGAACCTAGGTACACGAAGTATCGCTAAATAAATTGTTAAGACGTCGGGATGGAACAAGTGTGTCATACTGTGCAGTGCACAAAGTGTTGAAGCGTAATCGAATGCGCCCACACAAATTGCACAAAGTGCAAGCTTTAGTTCCGGCAATCACGACCACCGACGAGTTTTCTACCGTTGGTTATTATACCAGCAACAACGTGTGCCTGGTTCCATTGAGCACATTATCTGGACGGATGAGTCGACATTTACCAGAAGCCTGTGGAACCGAAGAAATACACACGTGTATTCAGAGGTTAACCCGCACGCTGTTCGACAAACCGGGCACCAAACCCGATTGTCGGTTAACGTATGGGCAGGTTTATTTAAGGATCGCATACTGGGACCAGTGTTTCTGCCACAGCGACTGAACGGACAGCGATACCTAAACTTTATAAATGTACAGTTGGTTGACATTTTAGACGACCTATCATTGGCTGAATATCGCCGCACATGGTTCCAGCATGATAGTGCCCCTCCACATGTCGTGAGGTTCGTCCGTGAGCACCTCAATGAGCTATTTGATGATCGCTGGATCGGCAGACTAGGACCACACGCTTGGCCACCTCGCTCACCAGATCTGACTCCGTTAGACTTCTTTCTGTGGGGTATGTGAAAGAAAGGGTTTTTAATCGTGAGTGTGATAGTGCTGATGAAATACACCAAAGGATCGTGGATGCTTTCGAGAAACTACGTACGGACTGTGTCGAAGACCACACGATAATACCCGTCTGCACCCAAATCTACCTTGAAATGAATGGAACACAATTTGAGCCGCATCTCATAAGACCACGGAGGATTTAGAGCGGTAAGCTGTTTCATAACTATTTTTTTTTAAATTACTTGGTACTGGACTAATCTGAATAGGTACATAACTGAATACATGAGAATAATAAACATACCTACACGATGAATAAAAACGCATGACTCCAACCTTGGTTACATTTCATTTAAGTATTTTTTCATTAGCAGGCAATCGAACAAGTTATTTGGGTTTATTTAACCTGTAAATTCGGGTTAAAGTAGCTACGTGGAGATAAGCACAGTGGCAAAATAGTAGGTTAAGTAGATAAGTTAGGTATTAAGACAAGTGTTGTAAATTATTAGGTATTGTGGTACGGCCCGCTAGTTGCGGGCCGCGCGAAGTTGCGTTCGCGCGTACATTGACCTTTAATCAGCTAATATAAATTCAGTCATTCAACTGCTGGTTTAAGGTTTCAGTATCTTCATGATATTTTTTATGAAATTATCGTTTCATTTAACTGTACTAACATGATGGCGCATGAATAAAGCTAATAAAACGTTGTAAAAAGATGATTTTTTTTCATCAGGATCGAATTTATTTGTGACCCATGATCAAAGGTATACTTGGTGCTGTCGCCTGTCTTAGTTTTCGGGAGCGTTCCAAAAATACCCTGTATAATATAAGCTAAGCAGAAGTATGTTACATATGCTATACTATGCGCTTGCGGATAGTTACGGGTTGGGCAGCTTTGGACTTACGTTCCCAGTGCATTTAAATAAAATCAAAGTATTACAAACAAGATAGTTAAAGATACTAATAGATAAAAAGATAAAATTGCGTGTTATATTTATAAAATGTAATGTAAATAAAATATACACATTTCAAAATTTGTAAAATTGTACCCGTAGACAAGAACGTGAAAATCAAGTTGATAATGGAACAGTTTAATAAAAATGACTCTAAAGTAGAAAGAGAACATGGTTACACAACTCGTAAATCCACTAGAAAAATAAAATATGTAGTACCTAAAATTAAAAATTACTTCGGTATGCGCACGCATCCCGAAATTACATAACGAGCTGCCGCTGGACTTGATTAGTAAAGTTAACTCAAATAGTCATTTAAAAATATTCTAAGAAAATATTACCTATCATTGCATCCATAAAGGTACGCCACAGGCCACGAGTAACGTACTGTTAAAATTAGTAATCTATATGCAATGTGTGCTGTTTGAGTGTGTGTTGAATTAGTGTATCTTATCATATATATATATATATATATATATATATATATATATACATACACTAATTCAACACACACTCAAACAGCACACATTGCATATAGATTACTAATTTTAACAGTACGTTATATACCTAGTCAGGTCATAAATTCTGTCACATGTTTAATATAAAATAATTGAAACAAGTTTATTCATTATGTAATCATTTATATACCAAAATGAACTTAAAAACACATAGATTATTATGAAACTTAAGTTTATTTAAAATGACCTCCGTGATTTTGAATACAGGCCTTCAATCTGCGCAGCCAGTCGTCTATCGCAGCACGAACGAGGTCCATGTCAATATCGGCGGCTGCCTTAATCAAGGATGTCTTGAGTGACTCCAAATTGGGATTAGGCTTTGAGCACGCCTTTTCCTTCAAGTGTTGCCATATCTTGTAATCTAACGAATTCAAATCGGGACTGGAGGAGGGCCAGTCTTCGTGCCGGATGAAGTCGATTTCACGCGCCGCCAGCCAGTCTTGTGTGCTCTTCGCTCTATGAGCTGGCGCCGAATCTTGTTGGAATACCCAGTGCTTGTTATTGAACATGGTATGATAAACAGGTTCCACAAGGTTCGTCATGACTGTATTTTGATACACAACTGCATTCGTTTTTACATCTTTCTCACAAAAATGTACCTCTGTTAAGCCCCAATAAGAAACTCCCAACCATACCATGAGCGAGGATGGAAAATGACCTCGTTGGACACGCGGAATACAGTTGCTCGCTTCTTCACTACTGTGTGGGTACATCTTATCATTTTGTTTGTTGTAGCTCTCTTCTACGGTAATTTTTTTTTAATCGGAAAAAAGAATTTTCCGATATTTTTTTCCCGCGTACCGCTTCAACAAAGCGCGGCATCTCTTCAGTTTCAGGTCCATTAGACGAGCATTCAAACGATGACCTGTTTTTCTTCGATATGCCCGAAGCCCTAAGTCTTCATTTAACACCCTTTTCACCGTGTTTCTGCTTAACCCCATCTGTAGGGCCAACAGTTTCTGCTTACGTTTGGGATTTCTTTGAATTCGCGCCTTCACAGCTTTTATCACTGCTGGAGTCCTAACAGACCGAGGGCGACCACTTCTTGACCTGTCATCTACACTAGAGTCTTCATGGTATCGTTTGATGGTACGATAAACGAATCTTTCGGTTATATTCAAATTTTTCAGTATGTCAAAAATTTGAATTGGTGCGTAACCGCAACGATGCAACGCAATAACTGCAACACGGTCTTCTTTAAGCGTCTACTCCATATTTAAAAATGAGTAAAATTCTAAAAAGTATACAGTTTTATTTTCATGAACAATTCGAAATTCGAATTCAATAAACTTTTTTGTGGCCAGCATTCTAAAAGAAAAGTTTTTACTGTATGACAATACTTATGACCTGACTGTATATATATATAAACATAGTATGCATGTAAAAAGAAAACAATTCAAAAAATAATGAAAGAATTTTCATATTTGGGTTATGTGGACTCTATAACAAACTTCTTGCTAAATATGTATAAATAAAATAATAAAATAGATGTTGCTAGATATTAGTATATGTATAAGAAATTATACTACAGATTATATAAACAACACAGACTGTAATGCAGTTTAGCAGATGAAAATGTTAAAAATGTTTATTGTATATTTGGAAGAAAAAAAAATAAAAAAAAATATCAAAAAGAAAATAACTTTTTGCCCCGTTTTCAACCATGACCTCTACAACATCTACTACATGATAGGCTATTCAATTTGATTATGCCTAAAGTTTGATCCACCCCCCACTTTTTTTGGTTTTTGGCCATTTTGCCCCCTTGGAGTGTAATGAGAACTTTTTGCCCCTATTCAGCCATGACCCCCATGACATCCTCTACATGATATGCTACTCAAATTGTTTAGGCCTAAAGTTCGAGTCACCCCCCAACTCATTTCTAATCTTTACTTCCAAACAAGCGTGATGCGGGAAGTAAAGACTGTCAGAACCTCCGAAGGAGACCGAGGTATAGCCGCAATAATAATTTATTTATTTTTTGGTTTTTGGCCATTTTGACCTCCTAGAAGTGTAATAAGAACTTTTTGCACTCATTCCACCATAACTCCAGTGACATCCTTTACATGACAGGCTATTCAAACTGACTAGGTCTAAAGTTAAAGTTACCCCCCAACTCACTTCTAGTCTTCACTACAAAATTAATATAAAATATAACTAACGTTTCAGAAATTAAGATCATTTCTACACTTTTTTATCAAATTAACTTCCCCCGCAAAGAAATCTGTCAAATAATTCACCTCATTCCTTAGTAGTAGAAAAAGCCACTCTGGTGGTAGAAAAAGTCGTGGATGCCATCATTATTTGTGAAATATGTTCATATCATTTAACACACTTAATAATTTAATTAATAAAATATGGCATGTATGCAATAGCTAACGTCCAGTTATCTAGATGTGATAGAACCATAATAAATTTATATGTAGCCAATGTCTACATACAGAGCTCGAAGCTTCTATATCCGCAAACTTCGTTTACCGTAGTCTGTGGGGATCGCGGCAACTTTGGTATCTTTCAACACGTTACATCCAACCAAGGTGCAACAGCTTATGTGATCCCTTTTCGCATATGCTTTGTTACGGTTACTTTTACTGATTATTTTATATTCTACGTAATAACTATAAAATAGGTATAATAAATAGTAGGTCCACTTTTGTTTACCTACAAACCTTACATCATTTATGCCAAAAATATTAAATTGATGGATAAAACTACTTATATGGATTTTATTGAGTTTTATTTTACCTGTCTTTCATTCTCGATGTTCGAGTGATTCGCAGCACTCGTGGTCACAGGGGATCTGAGGTGTTTGACGTTTTAAAATATTTGAATAGTGAAGATGGGCTAGGTCTACATCCTACTTGGGATCCCGTAATTAATAAAAGCTCAAGCATACCGCTGCAAGACTTCTAGATACGTTGATCAGATCAAAATTAATATCTGAAACCTGGAGGTACTCCGGGTTAAGTAAGGCATCGGGATGTCAAATACGTCAGTTCCTCCTACTTTCAGGTATGCTGCAAATCACTTGAAACGTCTGGAACCACAAAAAATTCAAAATGCGTTAATGTCTGTAAATGTAAATTTATTTAATGTATATTTTCGTAAATCTATGAAAGCAATATTAAAATGCATTATTTTATTTGACCAGACTTAATAGCTTTTGATTTTGCTATACAATAATTCTAAAGGTGAATTACAGGCGGTTTTGTTAATATTTATTCTTCACACAATTGTTTGAATATAGGTGAATTTTACGCCAAAAACGGTAATCTGTTCTTCTAAAGTTTGAAGCAAATGTTTTAGAGATATTAACAATATAATATTCATGTAAGAACACGTTTAACAAAATATTAATGTCGAGCGACCCCTTGTTAAACCAAATTAATTTTAATGAAGCAATTTATTTATATTAAAAAAAAATAACATTGAATTATTTTTTCAAGCATATTAATAAATGTAGGTAGAAATAAATTGTTTTAAAATTGGCGGGATCTAATGTACGACCAGATTTAAATTAAAATATTACTTTACTGTGTTTCATTAAATCAGAAAACACACCAGATCAAAAGCATGTGTTAAAATAGTGGCTAGATAAGGTGCTATTGTATCGATTATAGATGCAATAACTTTAAGGAAAATCCCCATAACTCTGACGCCATGCTGCTGCTATATTAGTAGCATAGTTGAAGCACGAATAAGTCGGCTCGACAAGGGAAGGACAACGCTCTCACAGAATACCTTTTTTTTATAGGATAGGGTGACAAACGAGCACACAGTCCACCTGATGGTAAGTGGTTGCTGTGACCTATAGACATTTACATTTATCCTCAATAAAGAATCAAAATATAGCAGTAGGTATATATCTAACTTTTCTAGATGAAAAAGGTTTAAAATTTACATTTTCGTGAAATTGATAAATTATCCATTATTATTTAAATTAGTTATTTTTATTTTAGTGTAATAATCGACTATTTACTTTAATTTTACCTAGATGGTGCTAGATTTAAAATAAAGTATCGTTTTATTATACGAGCGTTATGATAAATAACACATATGTAATAGACGGTGTTTTCAATGCAACGTTATTAGTACACCAGTAAATTTAATGTTCTTACCTTTATCCGACCAAGGCGGTACACAGAAACGGGTTGTTTCTTGCTCCTCGTGTTTATATAACTCTTAGCTCATATACCAATGTTAACTTTCTTAGGATATCATCATCATCATCATCATTACAGCCTTTCACAAGTCCACTGCTGAACATAGGCCTCCCCTAATAAATGCTACAAAGCACGGTCCTGAGCCACCTGCGTCCATCGACTTCCTGCATGTCTTACCAGGTCATTACTCCATCTTGTGGGGGGTCGCCCTGCAATTCTCCTACCTGTACGAGGCTGCCACTCGAGAACCTTTTTACTCCATCGGTTATTGGTTCTTTGAGTAATATGGCCAGCCCATTGTCATCTTAGGATATATTGACTGTAAATGTGTTTTGAAATAGATTTTATTTAATAGCGCCTATCTGTTGAAAATGCAAACAGAGTAAATAATTCAATTAAAAAGTAAAGTAATAGCACAAATATGGCCCAAGACTGGGTACATGCAGTCTCATATTTTTGAGACGGTTTGCATGTGGCGAGGAAGTGTCGATCGCGATGCCTTTGACGTGCTGTCCTGAAGAATTTGCTATCTTTACTTCATTTAGTTTTTTTAATTTACTAATTTTAATTTAAAACTCTAGATTTATTTATAAAGTACATGTTATTATGAAATTTAAATTGTTATTTGCCAAGGAAATTCTTAAAATTAGACAAAATTCCTCCTTTATAACAGAAACAATTTTATTTCGTTTAGAAAAAGCGTTTATGAAAATTCATTTTTAATGTACACGATGACAAAAAAAAATAGAATTGAATTAGCTGTAGATTTAGTTTTGCCATTTACCGACAGGTGTCACTGTTCACTATTTATATATTATAGCCTCTTTTTTTAAATACGCACAGTTCAAACAGCTTGGCGAAGAAATCTGACATTTGGACAGTAATCACCTTTCATGACGTAAACATACATTCAGTAAGGATTTACACCCGTATTCAAGAACGATACTATGCGCACAGTAGGCTTTAACGCAAAGTGGACGAAATTTTTTTTCATAAACGTCACTTGAGTGTTAGACGACACTATGCGCTCATCAAAATGAACACAGAGATAAAGTAGCTCGCTAGCTACTTTACGCTACGCATAGTGCGACAAATCAACGCAAATGGCAGACTGGTGTGGGGTATATAGCTTGTTTGTTGATTTGTGATACGCTTATTGGTTTTGTTTGAATAATTGCAATGGATTACAGCAGCGAAGATGATTTTGATTTTGAGAATAAACGTGCAAAGAACGATTAGCACAAGAAAAGTAATACGTGACTTTCAAAATCCTTTTGATTATTACAGTGCCAATGAATTTTAAAGTCACTTAGGTTTTCAAAAGATATCTTTTTTTTTATAGGATAAGGGTGACAAACGAGCACACAGTCCACCTGATGGGAAGTGGTTGCTGCGGCCCATAGACATCTACATCTATCCTCGTTTGCGAATCAAAATGCAGATGCGTTGTCACCCGTGAGGACTAAGATGGAATGCCTCATTTCCAGTAAAAAGGGCCTCCGGCCACCTGCACTCACCAAGCGAAACGCAGAGGTAAACCTCTACTTCACGCTGGTATTCTGTGAGGTCGTGGTACTACCCCGGTTCGAGCCGGCCCATCCGTGCGACAGCAAAAGCTGCCGCATGGCTTTTCCACTGTTAAAAATAATAAATATATTTATGCCTCTAATAAATGCAGATCTTTTGAAAGTTACTAGTGGCCTTAAGATTTTATTCATCTGGGAGTTTCCAGATTTGTAATAACAATTCAGTGAATCTACCTATCAACAGTTTCAAATCCACATTATTTTAATAATACTTATGCATAAGTACCCTATAATAACAGAACCAGTAACGTCTTTTACCTGAAAGAAAACAACACGTGTTATTATTTTTTATCTGTCATTCAACTCAAGTGAAGTCGCGTCACAACGTTAACCAATCACGGCGCCCCTTTCACTGCTATGTGTCCGCACAACAAAGAGTCCACTAAGTATTGTTCATGAAATAAACGGCCTGCCATGACGAACGCAGTGAGAAATACCTTACTTAGCATAGTGTTGCTACCATACTTATGTATGTGCCGTTTGTGAATACGGGCCTTAGGAACATTCGATCCCTAAGGGGGCGAAATATTGTGTTACAGTTTGTATGAAAGCTTTTATTTTACGGGGCGATCGACGCCGATTTCAAAGGTTATTAATTTTTTTATAGAGAAAATATATTTAATGCTTTAAAACAATATAATTTACCCGTACGGGTTTAAAATAAGGGTGCAAATTTTGTATTAAAATATTGTATTTAGACGCACAGTTTATTCCGCGGACGTAGAAGCGTGAAAATAGGGCAATACTTCCTTATTGCGTAGGCATCCACGAAGAAAGGATTTTGGAAAATTTAAACCCTTAGAGGAA
Source organism: Parnassius glacialis (assembly GCA_033319125.1). Classification (NCBI taxonomy): domain Eukaryota; kingdom Metazoa; phylum Arthropoda; class Insecta; order Lepidoptera; family Papilionidae; genus Parnassius; species Parnassius glacialis. The sequence continues at coordinate 11,426,298 of JAVANC010000026.1, read as the reverse complement.
GAAATATGGTGTTCCAGTTTATAAGAAACTTTTTACGTGGCGATTTCAAACTTGTACCGGGAACTGGGTTTCTATTTCTAGATCTTCGCAACATTTAAAAGTAGAAATAAATCGTCATTATTAGGTGGCGATGCTTGCGAAGTCACTTAAAAACGTGAAATCATCACGATGTCTGTCCGTCTGTCCGTCTGCCCGTCTGCCCGTCTGTCCGTCTGTCCGTCCGTCTGTCCGTCTGTCCCACGATTATCTCGAGAACGGTTTCGAATTTTCAAATTCTGTTTTCAGCAATCGATTACTGATCACCCAGGCATCTGAACCTCCTATTTTGATTTTTTTTCCGTTATAAACCGCTACAAAGCTGATTGCTTCGCCACTTTGCTATGCTGTTAGCTTGCGATAAATTCCATAAAAAATAGTGTTATTCAAAAAAAAGTGGGTTTAGTTAGTACGCACAATGAGTTGTTTAAGTTAAATGAAGTGTTACTAATCTTATACTTCTTCTTTTTCAGGCCATAAAGGTTCACTGTTGCAGGACATAAGCCTTGCCTGATGTACTGGACAGTCCATTATTGCCACGATTGGCAGATGGATTAGCGTTTGCAGAATACGGCGTATTTCACTTTTAAAGCTGCTATCTAATGGACATAAAAGTATTATGGCCATTACATATTTCTAGAACTTCTATAGTTTCCAACGTAACTAACAAAGCGAAACGGATTGATTCACTTTGCCCTGTCACACCAAAAAGGGTTAAATTTTTTTTTTTACTTTCTTTCTGATTCGAACTTTAGCGATATTTAAAATATATTTTAATTTACAAAAAATTGCTACCGTACTATAATTGGACAGTTTGTTAGCATTTTTCTCACTTAAAGTGATGTCAAGTATCATTACAATCAAGTAGTACACATAGTTTTGCAGGTAATTAATAAAATCAGGCGTTACTTTGGAGAAGTCAAATGTTTATTAAGGATTTTGAAATTAATTAGATAAATTCATCGTAAAAGAAAAATGTAATGTCTTACCTAGCGAGTCCCTAGGGAGGGAAGTGCTCTTCATGAGTTTAATTTTTCACGAGAATTTTAGCTAATTAATTTTAAAAATATACAATAATATATAAAGTTTTTTAATGTCCAACGATTATCTTTGAGGAGAAAATTTGCCGTTCAAGTGTTTTTGCACAAAATTGTGCATTCTCATGTAGAAATTACTAAAACTAATTCAATTCCCGTTTACGAAAATGTATTTAAAATTTTTAAGGTCAGAAGTATACAGAAATAACACTTCCTTTTTCAATCCTTATGTCATAAAATGCCATGATTACTACGCGATTAAGCTTAGTAACAGTCATCTAGATATATTCAATAGTAGCCTTGTTAGATTTTAAAAGGAATTTACTACTACTTACTTACTTACTACTAGTTTTATTTTTGTTATGACTTAGTTTCTACTGCATTATTTTATTATGCTGTGTATACTCTTTTGGATTGTAGTTTAGATCAATACCATTATACTTTTAATTGTAGAAATGTATATAACTACTGTCTGTTTCTGTATCTTATTCAATAAAATAAAAATAAAATTAATAAAAATATACGCTCCGCAGCCTACTTCCAACATGGTTTTATAACCACTGTAAGCTAATACTTTTTTCCAAGTATGAATTTGTTGGCATATATAGCTCTTGTAAGATTGCCCATATTAATCACCCTAGGCAAGTTCAACGCAACTTCCAATAACAAACCTATGAAATTATTATTCATCACTTTTGGACTAACTTTCCAATATGAGTCAGATAATAGCAAAAATATTGATTCCACCGAAAATATAAGTGTAAAAAGGGCTTCACCAATAAAAGGGTTGGGATCTGAACAGATGCCAAATTCCAAGGCAGTTCCTTAAATCATAGCTAATATAAAACTTTTTTTAAATTATTTAAACGGACATATGAAAGTTGGTAAAAATTACCTTGCGCACATCCGCTCGATAAAATAAAATGATGTGTCTTACCTAGATTGAGGAGTACCTCCCGCCCTCCCTTAATTGCGCGCACTATCCCCTTTCAACTAATCCCAGCACCACAACTCCCAACACCACTACACTAGGAGAAACTGCCCTAGTAGTTGTAGCACGAATGGCTCGACTCGACTCTCCGGGGAACTCGACCGGGGAAGGATCACGTTCTCACAGAATACCACCGTAAAATAGGCGGATAAAATAACGAGGATTGATTGATATCTTTGGGTACCACAGCAACCACTCACCATCAGGTGAACTGTGTGCTTGTTTATCAACTTTATTCTATAAAAAAATTCAAAATTATTAAAGAAACTGTGGTTACCAACCCGCCTGTTAAGCGTAGTAACTATGTATAGCGTACCCCCCTATGTTCAGCAGTGAACTGTAGTTGGCTTGCTGTAATGGAATTTATTTCAGACATATCACACACTTCATTTTATTGGAAAGTACAACCGATATGACTTTTTTCGGCGGGCATGATTTATTCGTCCCAAAAGTTTCGATATCTTATTGAAGATATAAACTTTTATAGATTATCATATATAAAAGGACCTTATTAAAAGTTTGCATCAATTTTAGATTCTTTTAGTTAGAATATAAATAAACTTGTGTTTTAATTTATACTTTTGCACAACTCTTATTTTCCTAACAAGGGTTCAATATTTATCTTAATTAATTTAAATTAATCTAAGCAAAGTTAATTTTGAAGTTTGCCATGTGCTTGGTAATGACAATGGTTTACGTGTGGTAACTAAGTAAGATAATCCAGCGTTATGTTCCGTCCCGTGGAATTCGTCAATCGAAAATTACAGAAGTCTTATGGCTCCCGATAGATAGCAGGATAACCATCGCGTTTAGACCAAACGTAAAATGTTCAGAACGGCGACGCTCAGCAACATCAAAAGTGCGAGATGTCTGGTAATGCAATCGTCAATTCGTCTGTTAAGCGTGATGATTAAAGCAATTCCTGCTATAACGAGAGAGGGCCAAGATCAGCAGTACTTTTGCGGAATAATAATGATGATGATGATGATGATGACGATAAAATTAATGGTTCCAAATGTTTGCAAGTCGATACTAATTAAGATTTAGAAAAGAAGCGTTATATTACACTAGAAATTTCTTCTGTATCGTGATGGTGGTACGTATATACGTACGTCCATCCCTACCGACTCTGCCACTCACATCTGCAGCATAAATTTGCTTTCTTACTCTTTCCTTTTTGTTTTTACATGTCCAAACTACCGAAATTCCTTATTCAATCCTTACCACAAAACCTTGCACACCAGACTTTTTCTTATTACACGATTTCTCAACTTTTATTAAGATTCACATCTAACATAATTCTAAAATGGGGAAAGACCACGATCTCATATAATACCAGGGTAAAATAGCGGTTAGAACCTACTGTGTTTAGTAAGGTGAGTGTAGAGAACCATTTTTACTCAAAATGAGGCATTTTATCTTAGCCTTCAATGATGACGACGCATCTGCATCGTGATTCTTTACGAAGTATAGATGAAGATCTCTTCGTATTGTTGGCCCACACTAAACACATTTTTGTGTTCTATGTGGGTATAATTTATTTGCGTTCGTTGCAAATAAAACATATTTTGCGTTCAGCCCAGAGCAGTAAACGGCTATTTCCACTAGTTTTGAATATTATAGTGAGCTTGCGTTACATATATTTATAAAATATTTATTTTCTTTGTAATTGTTAGACTTAATGTACGTATTCATATTCTGTGAAAACTTTGAGTAATTTTGATTTTGAATTTATTATTTTTATAGAGATCATAAATCTTATCAATTTTCTTCGCAATGGTCGCTCATTGCCCGTTCACAAAGGGATGACTTTCAGAAGTTTGTCTTTAAATTAACTTTATTTATTTATTAAGTACATAAGTAGAGTATTAATCCCACCAAGACATAAATGTGAAAAGGTGCAAAGTTCAGAACAAACAACGTTGAGGGCTGTCAGTATCGCCAGTAAAAGTGTTGAGATCTGAAAGGACGCTTAACTACAAAATTCGATCTAGAAGACATAATTTTACTTTGTATAACTATAGATTTCAATATTGCTTATAGTATTTGAACATTAATGCAAAGGGTATAAAGTAGAGAATATAATTATTAAGATGCATGAGTACTAAGTCATAGAAATGCAGCGTGTATAAAATGTTAACTCCCGTCCGATTTGGTGACTATAATAATTAGGTATTTTCTGGCTCTTTCTTAGGTAATTTTTTTAATGACACCCAGTATACAGATTTATACAAACTTATTTGGAATATCATCGTTATAGTGAAAATGGAAACTAGGAGTGGTTTTTAATTAAAGGAATTTCGTTTCCGTTTCGTTCAAAGACCAATTTACAAGACTGTGCTGCCAATTTCAGGTCCGCAACTGTTATTTAAAACGAAGAAGCACCATTATCGAGAGTACTTTCATTTTCTATAACCACCTGCAACAGAATTTAAGACGACGCTAAAATAGAAAATAATTACTGTTACTGTTAACGTGGCTTTATTATATCAAATATTACTTTTTTAAAACAAAAATACAACATTTTCACGTTATTGTGTTAAAATATACAATATAAGTTCCCACCTTGTTGTGCCCTCTATCTGTTTGTAAAGTTTTATCAGAACTTCTGCAAAATTTTTGCAATTTTAATGATTAGCCCGGACAGATAGACAGATTGACAGACAGATTTTGTACGTGGTAGAGCCATGCTGCAGCTAGTATATTTCTAAAACTATACTAGATGCAGCATGGTTGCATGACAGCATGGCACGAATGGATCAACTCGACCGGGGTAGGACCACGCTTTCACAGAATACCAGCGTCAAATAGCAGCTTAACACTGCTATGTTTCGTATGGTGAGTGTAGAGAACCGGAGACCCTTTTTACTGGAAAAGAGGCATTCCATTTTAGTCCTCACGGGTGTCAACGCATTTGCATTTTGATTCGCAAACGAGGTTAAATGTAGATGTCTATGTGCCACAGCAACCACTTACCATCAGGTGGACTGTGTGCTCGTTTGTCACCCTATCTTACAAACAAAAGATTGATAGACAGATAGATTAAAATTTTAAAACTTGTTACTTATGCCCTAGTAGCAGTCAAATAACCCCTCAGCTTAATAGAAGTCAGTTATTTCAATATTTAAGACAGACACTTAAATTTAAAATCTATATTGGCGGCTCCGAAATAAAATTGTGTTCACAGTAATGTTTAATTTTAATTTAAGTTAATTTTTAACCATATTGTTTAGTATAGGTTAGGGAACCATGGGTCTGTCATCGTTATGCTGTGTATGAAAGTCGGTAGTAAAATGAGATTTATAAAAAAACACCAATAACAAAAGACAAATATTTTAAAAACTGTGTTTTTGTTATAAGTACCGTATACACTTTCATATGCATTTAGTAAAAAGCTGTTATTTTAATATTACAAACAGACACTTCAACTATATTTATTTATATAGATAGATATAGATTAGAGAGGCACGGAAGCAAAATTATTTACAGGCTGATTTTAATGCTAATTTTATACTCTTATTACATTTAGTTTTAATTTAAACGCGATAAAATCCGTAAATTAATTTTACTCTATGTGTTGTACTCGCGTATATATAAGAAATTATTATAAAAAACATTGTTACAGACTTTTTATGCCAGCGCAGACGTATAATGTTTTTTAATATAAAATTAAGTCGATGTGATATTGCGTAATAACGTTATAAATAAAAAAATGAAATAGATGGTGGTAGATATTAGTATATGTATAAGAAATTATACTTCAGATTACATAAACAATACAAACTGTAATGCAGTTTGGCAGATGAAAATGTTAAAAATGTTTATTGTATAATTGGAAGCAAAAAAAAAAAAAATTTAGCTAGTTAGGACTCAAGGGAATTTACTTATTTTACAGTTGGTCACACAGTATCATCGTCATTGAATAGTTGTGATTTGAGTTTATGTTTTTCGATTTCTAGTATATGAATCTATACGAAACAATTCCCCAGTGCCGTATTCTTTATTTTTTCATATTCTTACATTTAGAAAAATCCGTTAAGCCATTTGTTATGTAACAAGTGGGATGCGAGAAGTAAAGACTGTGTGAGAACCTCTGAAGGAGGCGGAATAATAGCTGAAATATTATATTTTTTTGGTTTTTGGCCATTTTGACTCCCTGGGAGTGTAATGGGAACTTTTTGCCCCTTTTCAGCCGTGACCTCCATGATATCCTCTACATGATAGGCTATCCAAACTGATTATGCCTAAAGTTTGATCCACCCCCTAATTTTTTTGGTTTTTGGCCATTTTGCCCCCTTGGAATGTAATGAGAAGTTTTTGCCCTTATTCAGCCATGACCCCCATGACATCCTCTACATGATATGCTTTTCAAATTGTTCAGGCCTAAAGTTCGAGTCACCCCCAACTCATTTCTAGTCTTTACATCCAAACCAGCGTGATGCGGGAAGTAAAACTGTGAGAACCTCCGAAGGAGACCGAGGTATAGCCGCAATATTTTTTTTTTGGTTTTTTGCCATTTTGATCTCCTAGAAGTGTAATAAGAACTTTTTGTACCCATTCCACCATAACGCCAGTGACATCTTTTACATGACAGGCTATTCAAACTGACTAGGTCTAAAGTTAAAGTCACCCCAGCCCCCCCCCCCCCCCCAACTTACTTTTTTTTATAGGATAAGGCTGACAAACGAGCACACAGTCCACCTGATGGTAAGTGGTTGCTGCGGCCCATAGACATCTACATCTATCCTCGTTTGCGAATCAAAATGCAGATGCGTTGTCACCCGTGAGGACTAAGATGGAATGCCTCATAAACTTCTAGTCTTCACTTCAAAATTAATATAAAATATAACTAACGTTTCAGAAATTAAGATGATTTCTACACTTTTTTATCAAATTAACTTTTCCCGTAAAGAAATCTGTCAAATAATACACCTCATTCCTTAGTAGTAAAAAAGCCACACTGGTGGTAGAAAAAGTCGTGGATGCCATCATTATTTGTTGAATTTGTTCATAACATTTAGCACACTTAATAATTTACTTAATAAAATTTGGCATGATTCCAATCGCTAACGTCCAGTTATCTAGATGTGATAGAACCATAATAAATTTATATGTAGCTAATGTCTACATACAGAGCTCGAAGCTTCTATATCCGCCAACGCCAACTGCATTTACCGTAGTCTGTGGGGAACGCGGCACCTTTGGTACCTTTCAACGCGTCACATCCAACCAAGGTGCAACAGCTTATGTGATCCCTTTTCGCATACGCTTTGTTACGGTTATTTTTACTGATTATTTTATATTCTACGTAATAACTATAAAATAGGTATAATAAATAGTAGGTCCAATTTTGTTTACATACAAATCTTACATCATTTATGCCAAAAATATTAAATTGATGGATACAACTACTTCTACGGATTTTATTAAGTTTCATTTAACCTGTCTTTCATTCTCGATGTTCGAGTGATTCGCAGCACTCATGGTCACAGGGGATCTAAAGTGTTTGAAGTTTTAAAATATTTGAATAGTGAAGATGGGCTAGGTCTACAACCTCCTTGGGATCCCGTAATTAATAAAAGCTCAAGCATACCGCTGCAAGACTTGCGTTGATCAGACCAAAATTAATATCTGAAACCTGGAGGTACTCCGGGTTAAGTAAGGCATTGGGATGTCAAACACGTCAGTTCCTCCTACGTGCAGGTTGCACTTGCTGCATGATGCAAATCACTTGAAACGTCCGGAAACAAGAAAAAATCAAAATGCGTTAAAGTCTGTAAATGTAGTTTTATTCGATGTATATTTTCGTAAATTTATGAAAGCAATATTAAAATGTATTATTTTATTTGACCAGGCTTAATAGCTTTTGATTTTTCTATAAAATAATTCTAAAGGTGAATTACAGGCGGTTTTGTTAATATTTATTCTTCACACAATTGTTTGAATATAGGTGAATTTTGTACATGCCAATTACGGTAATCTGTTCTTCTAAAGTTTGAAGCAAATGTTTTAGAGATATTAACAATATAATATTCATGTAAGAACACGTTTAACAAAATATTAATGTCGAGCGACCCCTTGTAAAACCAAATTGATTTTAATAAAGCAATTTATTTATATTAAAAAAAATAACATTAAATTATTTTTTCAAGCATATTAATAAATGTCGGTAGAAATAAATTGTTTTAAAATTACCGGTATCTAATTTACTACCAGATTTAAATTAATATATTACTTTACTGTGTTTCATTCAATCAGAAAACACACCAGATCCAAAGCTTGTGTTAAAAATAGTGGCTAGATAATGTGCTATTGTGTCGATTATAGATGCAATAACTTTAAGGGAAATTCCCATAACTCTGACGTTTTCTTAACATTAATAGTTTTAAAATAATACAATAGAAAATCTATTACGTAGTAGAGCCATGCTGCTGCTATATTAGTAGGTTAGTTGAAGCACGAATGAGTCGGCTCGACCGGGGAAGGACCAAGCTCTCACAGAATATATTTTTTTTATAGGATAGGATGACAAACGAGCACACAGTCCTCCCGATGGTAAGTGGTTGTTGTGACCCATAGAAATCCACATCTATCCTCAACAAAGAACCAAAATACAGATGCGTTGTCACCGTGAGGACTAAAAAGGAATGCCTCTTTTCCAGTAAAAAGGGTCAGTGTTAAGCTGCTATTTTACGCAGAACGCTGCTGTGTTTCGTATGGTGAGTGTAGAGAACCGGAGACCCATTTTACTGGAATCGGTGTGATCGTTTGCCACCCTAACCTATAAAAAAATAATGATTTTGTTTTCAAAAAAGGAACATCAGTAAAATATTTCAAAAAGCCATAGAAACTTACAAATTTTATTTACTGTTAACATATTTGTATGACAAGATAATTTTACTTTAAAAACAATAATGCAGTTTGCCTGTTTCATTGGTCATCGTTCCTCTATTTTAAAAGTATCAGTAATGAAGCTATTTCAGTCAGGTTCAAACTGGATGGTTTTACAACATAAGTTAACCGAGTGTTGTTTTTTAAATCGTCGGTTATTATTACAGGGAACAAAAAAGCATAAATAGGAGTTCATGATTACTTATATTTGCTACACATTGAATGAAAAGTATTATAATGATTTTTTGGAAACATTGTCTTTCTGTCTGTTTGAACACGCATCACGCAAAATCCTATAAACCGATTTAAATGGGATTTCCACTATCGTGTTACATGAAGATTGAACCGATGTAAGAATTATAATATATCACATTATCTATCATAAGAGCTGGGCAGTAGGTATATCTAACTTTCCTAGCTGAAAAAGGTTTAAAATTTACATTGTCGTGAAATTGAAAAATTATCCTTTATTATTTAAATCAGTTATTTTTATTTTAGTGTAATAATCGACTATTAACTTTCATTTTACCTAGATGGTGCTAGATTTTAAAGCAAGGTATCATTTTATTATACGCGGATTATGATAAATAACACATATGTTATAGACGGTGTTTTCAACGCAACGTTATTAGTACAACAGTAAATGTGATGTTCATACCTTTATCCGACCAAGGCGATACACAGAAACGGGTTGTTTCTTGCTCCTCATGTTTATATTACTCTTAGCCCATATACCAATGTTAACTTTCTTAGGATATCATCATCATTATTACCGTGCCAACATTTGCCGTGTAGTGGCGGTCAAGAATATCCACTACCCCATATCTTCCCGTGGGTTTCGTAAAAGGCGACAAAGGGAAACAGGAAGGAGATGGGCAGCAGCATCTTCCTGATAGTAGCCGAAATTACAATAAAAAAAACTGCGGTTGCCAACCCGCTCGCCAAGCGTGGCAACTATGGCAAATACCCCCCTATGAAGAGAGTAACAAAGAGACGGCCTCCAGTCCCCGGCGACCCTACTATTCCTGGCTACGGTGGCGACCATGGTAACGGCAGGGCAGGGGGTGCTAAGAATCTCCAGTGGAAGTTCGGTTGCCACCTTAGATGACTCAAGCAGGCAAAGTACAACGCACGCACCCTGTGGACTGACGAGAAGATCGTGGAGCTGGAAAAAGATATAGACAAGTTACGTTGGCATATTACAGAATTATCCGAAGTACGAAGAGAGGGGGAGGACACGGCAATCCTCGAATCCGGCAACTTGCTCTATCAACAGGAGGGCGACCATCTGTCCCAAGGAGGTGTCGGATTTATCGTCCACAAGTCTCTCGTTAACAACGTTGTAAAGATAGAGAGTGTGTCGAGGCCCTCCTCGACACACTCTCTATCTTTGCGTACCTTATACTTCGAATCACCAAACGGTATTCGCTGAAGGTCATACAGGTTTACGCACCAACCTCGGCACACCCCGATGAGGAGGTGGAGGAAATGTATGAGGATATCTCTATAGCCATGCATTCCACCAAAACCCAATATACGGTGTTAATGGGAGACTTCAATGCAAAACTAGGCACAAGAGAGAACGGTGAGCTAAAAGGAGGGAAATTTGGATTAGGGCAACGGAATCTAAGAGGCCAGCAGCTGGCCGACTTCATGGAGAAAGAGGGACTCTTTATGATGAACTCTTTCTTCCAGAAGCGGCCCCACGGGAAGTGGACCTGTTCTAGCCCCGACAGCTCAACAAAAAATGAGATTGACTTCATTATGACGACCAGACGACAACTGTTCATTGATGTCTCCGTGATCGCGAGGGTGAAAACTGGTAGCGATCACCGAATGGTTAGAGGCACACTGAACCTAAACGTTAAGTTGGAGAGGTCTCGTTTAATGAAGTCAACGCTCCGTCCCCCTCGTGTTCTGTTCCAAAGTCCTGAAACCACTCAGCTCGAGTTACAAAACCTTTTTTAGTGCCTAGAAAACTGCAATGAAGTGGACGATATGAATGACAAGCTCGTGGAAACTGTCCATGCGGTTGTAGCTAAGTTCTGTAAGACCCGCCGCAGAAGAACACAAAAACTCTCCGATCACACTCTTAATCTCATGGCTGTTAGACGGGAGATGAAGCTACATTTTTCAACAGATTTGAGAGCATACAGGCAACTGAACGGACAGATCTCCAAATGCATGCGGCGGGACTTACGAAACTTCAATACAGCTTGTATTGAAGAAGCGATCGAGTGGAACCAAGGCTCTTAATTCTTTGCCAGAGATCTGTCTGCCAGAAAAAGCCAACTGTCAAAGCTGAGGACCGAGTGTGGCAGCATTTTTTCCGGGGCACCTGAGATTTTGAGTGAGATTGAGAGGTTCTATGGGCAGCTGTACACGTCATCGTTGGAACCACACGCAAGTGTGAGTAACGATCCAAGAGAGAGTCTTATCCGACATTATTCCGAAGATATCCCGGACGTCAGTCTGAGCGAGATTAGAATGGCTCTCCAACACCTTAAAAACGGCAAGGCCCCAGGCGAGGATGGAATTACAGCGGAGCTTCTGAAAGCGGGTGGAAGACCGGTACTTGAAGTCCTTCAGAAGCTTTTTAATTCCGTCCTCCATGGTGGCATTACACCGGAGGCGTGAAACGGAAGTGCGGTGGTCTTGTTCTTCAAGAAAGGTGACAACGCTCTCTTGAAGAACTACAGACCGATTTCCCTTCTGAGCCGCGTCTACGTGCTGTTTTCGAGAGTCATTACGAATCGTCTCGCGCGCAGACTTGACGACTTCCAGCCTCCCGAACATGCCGGTTTCCAAAAGAGCTTTAGCACCATAGACTACATACGTACCCTTCGGCAAGTTGTACAGAAGTACGAGGAGTACAATTTTTCACTATGCCTGGCGTATGTGGACTATGAAAAAGCCTTTGATTCCATCGAAATTTGGGCGGTGCTGCAGTCCCTTCAGCGGTGCCAAGTTGACTGTCAGTATATCGAAGTGTTGAAGTGTTTGTACAGTAGGGCTACGATGGCTATCCGAGTATAGAACCAGAGTATGAAACCTATCCAATTGCAGAGAGGTGTAAGACAGGGAGAAGTTATATCCCCAAAACTCTTCATCGCTGCATTGGAAGACGCTTTCAAGCTTCTAGACTGGAAATAATACGGTATTAACATCAATGGCGAGTACATCACTCACCTTCGATTTGCCGACGATATAGTCCTTATGGCAGAATCGCTGGAGGACCTAAGCACCATGCTCAATAGTGATCTCAATAGTGTCTCCCAACGGATAGGTCTTAAGATGAACATGAACATAACAAAGATCATATTGAATGTGATACTATCTCGTCCCAGCAGTTTGGATTTCGTAAAAACAAATCCACTTCTGACGCTATTCACGAACTTTCTTTGTAGGTAAGCATAATGACAATTAAAAAAGTCTTCACAATATTTGTGGATTTGGCTAAGGCTATTGATACGTTTCCAATGAACACTCTTTTATTAAAACTAGAAAATATAGGTATCAGGGGCTCTCAACTTGAATTTTTCCGTAGCTACCTTTCAGGCCGGACTCAAAGAGTAAAAATAGCTAACCACATAAGTGATGAACTTTCTATATCTTACGGTGTGCCCCAGGGTAGCATACTCGGACTTACTCTCTTCTTGAGCTTCATTACTGACCTCTGCAATTTTAATGTCCATAACTCTAAAATAGTTTCATATGCTGATGACACCGCTCTTACCTTCTTTGCTGGTCCTTGGACTGAAATCCAAAAAATTGCGCAAAGTGGCTTGAACATCACATATGATTGGCTCCATGCACAAACTCTTACTTTAAATACAGAAAAACTAAATTCGTTACCTCTTCTATCTGTCCAACATCACAACCAAAAATTCCAATAAATTTAATAGTTTACTCATGTCATTATCAAAACCAACAAAGTTGCCACTGTCCCTCTATTAATCCGGTTGATACAATCAAATATCTTGGCATAACTTTAGATAACTCTAAATTTTAAAGCCCACATTGAAAATTTAACCAGCAGAGTCCGTAAATTAATTTTTTTTTTCAAATCACTAAGTCATGTCGCTGACCAGAGTATTATACGCAATGTTAGTTTTGCATTCTGCCTTTCTATCATATCTTACTGCATTTCATGTTGGGGTGGTGCCGCGAAAACTGTTTTGAAACCTTTAGAAATCGCACATAGAGCAATTTTAAAGATTACGCGCGCGCATACACACACATGCACGCGCGCGCGAACACACACACGCACGCACGCGCGCACACATATGCACGCGTGCGCGAACACACAAACGCACGCGCGCGCGACTTCATACACGCACGCGCGCGCACACACACATGCACATACACGCACACACGCACATGCACGCGCGCGCAAACACACACACGCACGCACGCGCGCACACACATGCACGCGCGCGCGAACACAAAAACGCACGCGCGCGCGAATTCATACACGCACGCGCGCGCACACACACACGCACACACACGCACACACACGCACACACGCCCACACACGCACATACACGCACACACAAGCACACACACGCACACACGAAATGAATATATTTTAACTGTAAGCTTATCAATGAATATTAATTGTTCAAAACTTTACATATGTGATATTTTTAGACGACTTTATATCGAAACGAATTATTATTTATTATTAATAATAATGCGCTGCCACAACATAAAAGTTGGAAAAGCCTATACGCAATCCTGGACTTGCAGATTCTGGTAAAGAAATAAGTCCATTATATATTAAATGTTCTTATTTTTTTTACGGAAAATGACCTTCTTTATGGAATATAGATGGCAAAGGAGCACAAAGTCTACTTTGTGGTAAATGCATGCCGACGCCCATAGACATATACATAACCTCGATTAAGATTAAAAATGTAGATGCGTTGTAACCCCTGAGAACTAAGACGGAATATCTCGTTTCCAGTATAAACAGTCTCCGGTTCTCTACACTCACCATACGAAGCACAGTAGTATTAAGTTGCTATTTTACGCTGGTATTCTATAATAGTGTGGTCCTTCCCCGGGCATGTCGACCCATTCGTGCTACAGCTATAATATAGCTACAGCCTGGCTCTAACACGTCAAATACCTCCAACTTTATAATTAAATTTATTGTAAATGGGCAAAAACGTTTTTGGTGGCAGCCTGACAGCAGTAAATAGTGAGTAGGAAGAAACCCCCTCGACGGAGACACGATTTGGTAGGACATGCAGGAAGTCGGAGGATGCATGATGCAGAACCGTGTTTTGTAGCGTTTCTTGTGGAGACCTATATTCGGCTGCTGGTCTTGTGATCTTCTATCATGATGATGATGTTAAGTTACGTTATAAGTTGAATTTTCCTTTGCCTAATGGTTTTTTAGACTAACAGTATTTTCTGTTGATAAAGTTTCTTTGTCCGGTTATTCTGTCAAAGGTAGAGCGTGAAGTTGCTAGCGTGCATTTTAGACATTAATCGAGTCTGCAAAATTGCATACTCGTGACACTCACGAACAAGTATTTAATCTCGCTCCGAAATTCCTTGAATATTAGAAGATAAGGAGCTTTGACACAAACATTACTTATTTTAAAGTAATATACTTTAAAATAAGAAATGTTGTTGTAGTAATTGTTTGAATAATTTTCAGCATTTTAGTCATCAATTTTATCTTTATATGGATTACATCATTGGGGGGTGCTGAAGTGTTTGTACAGTAGAGCTACGATGGCTATCCGAGTACAGAACCAGAGTACGAAACCTATCCAATTGCAGAGAGGTGTAAGACAGGGTGACGTTATATCCCCGAAACTCTTCACCGCTGCATTGGAAGACGTTTTCAAGCTTCTGTACTGGAAAGGATACGGAATTAACATCAATGGCGAGTACATCACTCACCTTCGATTTGCCGGCGATATAGTCCTCATGGCAGAATCGCTGGAGGAACTTAGCACTATGCTCAATGACCTCAATAGTGTCTCCCAACGGATAGGTCTTAAGATGAACATGGACAAAACAAAGATTATGTTTAATGTCCATGTCACACCTATGCCGGTAGTTGTTGGGAGCATTAAGCTCGAAGTTGTTGACGAATATGTTTACCTGGGACAAATAGTCCGACTAGGTAAGTCCAACTTCGACCGAGAGGTCAATCGACGGATTCAACTCGGCTGGGCAGCGTTCGGGAAGCTACGACACATCTTCTCGTCAGAAATACCTCAAAACCTTTAAACAAAATTGTACAACCAGTGCGTGTTGCCAGTGATGACTTACGGAACTGAGACGTGGTCCTTCACTGCTGGCCGTATGAGGAAGCTCAAGGTCGCTCAGCGAGCTATGGAGAGGGCTATGCTCGGAGTTTCACTGCGTGATAAACTTAGGAATGAGGATATCCGCAGTAGAACCAGAGTAACCGACATAGCCCAACGGATTAGTAAGCTGAAGTGGCAGTGGGCCGGCCATATAGCTCGAAGAACCGACAACCGATGGGGAAGAAAGGTTCTCGAGTGGCAGCCTCGTAC
This sequence comes from Parnassius glacialis, assembly GCA_033319125.1. Classification (NCBI taxonomy): domain Eukaryota; kingdom Metazoa; phylum Arthropoda; class Insecta; order Lepidoptera; family Papilionidae; genus Parnassius; species Parnassius glacialis. The sequence goes on along the minus strand of JAVANC010000026.1, from coordinate 11,410,804 downwards.
CGGTAGGCGAAGTGTAGAGCGTCCCCCCACAAGATGGAGTGAGGACCTGGTAAGACATGCAGGAAGTCGATGGATGCAGGTGGCTCAGGACCGTGCTTTGTGGCATTCTTTGGGGGAGGCCTATGTTCAGCAGGGGACTTGTGAAGGGCTGTAATGATGATGATGATGATGGATTACATTGTTTTTTTTTTAAATAATATAACTTTAAATGTATGTATACAAGCTTATTGGTTATTTAAAAAAAAAGCCCAACTGCCTTAAAAAATTACTTATAAGACCTATTATACGATTTTTTAAGAACTTTATCACAGCTTTATTAGAAATTTTCGAAAATTTAAGTAAGAATGGTTGCTAAACGAATTTTAATCTATAAAGATCGGAAATGGTAATTAAAAATGAAACCTGATTATAGAAACCTGAAGACGATTTTCAAAGACCTATTCAATGATACCCCACTTAACGTAGTTCATCGATTTTCTTTTTTTTTCTTTTTCACAATCTGGCCTCTCATTGTGGTCATAATATTGTTTTCTGATTACTGTCATGTATTTAGTGACACAAACAGGATTAAAACAATTCGATTGACGAAAGAATCATTATAATCGGCCTACGGGTTCGGTCTCTAGATCGCCACAAAGGAACAAACATACATAAAACATAAGCTGATAAACACATTACCCTCCTTTGCGTCACGCAGTCTGGTAATAATTTCATATAACTATAAATCTTAAAACGCAAACGTGTAGTGGTGTAAGAATATCCACTACCCCATATCGTTCAGTGTTGTAGGAGGCGACAGGGGAAAACTGAACAGGAGTTGGGCAGCAGTACCTTCCTGGTAACATTACAAACAGGTAACAGCACAAAATTATTAAAAAAAAACTTCGGTTATTAAACGTTGCAACTACGGAAAAATCCCCACTATGAAGCTGTTTATAAGGGAGGCCTATGTGAAACAGTAAACTTTTAAATTCAGTAATGGATGGATGGATTAGTGTAACATTAAAACAAATTATGATCGTTTTAGGGGAGACCGGGTACAAAAAAAAACGGTAGGTAAAAAGTAACAAATACACCGTAGATTTATCCAATAGCCAATCAGCGCTTCGCAGCCGTAAGGTGATAGCCGATGGCAGCCCCCTCTTTTGCATTGCGCTGTTAAGTTGTGTGATAGGACGCTGTATGATTTCACAAATTGAAACAAATATGTGGTCGGGTGCAAAAATATGATAGTCCTATAGGTACAAAACTAACATAGCTCTATAGTTTCAAAAGTAACATAGCTCTATAGGTACAAAATTAACATGTTATTTTTGTCCCCGTATTGATTTATTTACTTAATATTGTTATGATTGTAGTTATTTGAACAGAACGCCGCAACAACGCATAAGAACTGCCACTCGAGGAACTACTGACACGGAAGTGTAAGTAGTGAAAAGCAGCAGAAGAGCATTCCAAAGATAGTAAGAAAATTAGACACCTGGCAAAAAAAAAAAGGTTGTCAGATAACATTATAAATATACATAAAAAATTTACCTCGTGAGGTACTCGATGACATCCAGCCTCCCGAACAAGTCGATTTCGGAAAAGGTTTTAGTACCCTAGACCACATATATACCCTTCGGCAAATTGTAAAAAAACCGAAGAGTACAATCTACAACGCTGCCTTGCATATGTTCATTATGAGAAAGCCTTTGATTCCGTCGAAATTCGGGCGGTGTTACAGACCCTTAAACGGTGCCAATTTGACTGTCGGTATATGGAAGTGCTGAAGTATTTGTACAGTAGGGCTACTACGGCTATCCGAGTAGCTATCCAGAGCACGAAACCTATCTAACTGCAGAGAGGTGTAAAAAGGGTGACGTTATATCCTCGAAAATCTTAACCGATGCATTAGAAGACGTTTTCTAGCTACTGGATTAGAAAGGATACGGTAATAACATCTATGGACAGAGAGTACACAACCATACCTTCGATTTTCCAATGATATGGTCCTTATGGCAGAATCGCTGGATCACCTAAGCACTATAGTCAATGACCTCAACAGTGTCTCCCAACGGATAGGTTTTAAGATGGACATGGACGAAACAAAAATCATCTGTAATATCCATGTCACACCTATGCCGGTAGTTGTTGGAGCTTTAAGATGAACCTGGGATAAATAGTCTGATGACTACGTAAGTCCAACTTAGCCGAGAGGTCAATCGACGGTTTCAACTCGGCTGGGCAGCCTTCGGGAAATTACCACACATCTTCTCGTCAGATGTACCTCAAAACCTGAAAACAAGATTGTCCAACTAGTACGTGTTGCCAGTGATGACTTATGGATCTGAGACGTGATCCTTCTCTGCTCGCCGTATGAGGACGTTCAAGGCCGCAGCGAACTGTGGAGAAGGCTCGGGATTAATAGCAGAAGATATGCAAGACAAATAAAACGATCATTTTTAAGGCGATGTCGTGCATGTATTAATGCTGGTGGCAAACAGTTCGAACATTTGCTATAATGTTAATAACTTAATAAATTCCGACCGTCATTTGGCCCCTGTTAAGAAATAATAGGCCCATATTTTTTTATAACTTGTTATCCTAGAGTATTATACCATTTTGGAATGTTGGTTAGTTGCGTCAATTTTTAAAGAAACTTGCCATACTAGTGTTCATACTTTTTTTTTACACCACGATAAGTTAAATTTGGTTAAAAGTAAAAGTCTTCAAAAAATTTAGGGAATAAAATAAGTTTCATTAATTTTCGTGATAAAACAAGAGTTATTCTGGAGTTTTTAAGAATTGTGGTAGATAGCAGTACTATTCAGGTTGCCTATAAAAAAAAACAAAAAAATATTTAAAAAATTGTGGTCATGGTAGTGAAAAATATCATAAACGGTCTCAATTTCTGAAGAATTTCATTTTTTTTTATATAACTTAAAATATAATTGGGATATATTTTTTTTTTCTATTTTTCCCCGATTAGTCCGGGGCAGGTCTATCCTCCGGTGTTGGCTTATCGTTGAATTTTGGGACACGTTGTATATAGTGTTGTTCGTTAATAGAATTACATTCACTAATTACTAGCCTTCTTCTGTTTTGTTGAGAACTGTTGTGCTTAATGTCCAAATTTGTTAGGTAGCATTAGTTACCAAAAAATTTATTTAGAATGGCGTTTGCTTCTAAATACGAAAGAAATTAAATCACTCAGTGAAGAAACAGAAGAATAATGGAGAAGCGTGAGTAGCAAAAATATATAATCATAAAATTTTATTTTCAATTATAAAGATATTATTTTGATCGCAAAAAAAATGAAACGATAAAGAACGACATCTAAAAGAACGTTTTATGATATATTTTGTAAACCCATGGATGTAAATAAAAATCTCCCGATTTCACTAGATTTTTAGCTGGCAAATCTACCGATTTTTTATTTTTCACTTTTGCAACACTGCAGGAGCGCAAGACAGTCCTTGCTCCCTAGATCCGCCCTGCCGCTGTTTCGTGTGTAGTACAATTGGGCCAATTTCGTTCAGTTCGTTGCGACTTTCGCGAGGAGCACACGTATGAGTACGAGTCAGAACCGCAGAAAGAACGTTATTTGAACGTTGTATCTTACAAGTAACATTACTGGGATTTGTTACCTAACTTATCATTAGGGCTAGTATGGGAAAGAAAATATTCCAATAGTATTAAAATTGCTGGAATATGAATAAAATATTATTAACTAAAAAATTAAACAAAAACACAAATTTTATTAATTAAATTTATTAAAACTCATCATTAGAAAACTATCCGGCTATTTGTAACACTAGTTAAATTATAGTTACTAAGTACTAGTTAATTAAGTTATATCACAGAATAAATTGGTTATATTAAATTATGACGAGTGAAGTTAGTCATATTTAATTCTCTTTGATAGCCTAAAAATAGCGTGCCAGAGCTATGCTGCAGCTAATAAGCACTATATTATGGTTGTAATTATTAATTAGTGGTTTTGTTGATAAATGTCGGTGCCTGTGGGCCACAGTGTCCACTTACCATCAGGTGGACTGTGCTTATTTGTCACCCTTTTTCTATATAAAAAAGTGCCAAGGATATATATATACCGATTCATTGATATTTCGATAAAACTAGCGCCATTCTCAACGCGTGCGTCCAGCGAGATGTACACTCTCATACTCAGGGCATAGAATCTTAGTACATTAATGCTTGAAAAACGCAATTATTATTACACTAAATTTAGATGAACCAAAAGAACATTTAAAGTCTATCAAACGTATAGTTTTTAGATTTTGTCGTGTTATAATGCACTAGATCCATCCGTTGGCACGAGGTGTCGCCTCTGTTGATATAAGAAGGTAAAATGAAAACGCTATGTGGTTATGAGATTCAACAACCTATTTGACAACATTTTTAAAATGGTCGCATTAAGTTGAGTGCAAATTCCTCCAATCTGACATACAGACATAATTGGACATAATCAGGGTGAGGCAACTTTGTATGAAAGCTGAAAAATCTGCACACAATCATGATTTTGTCAATATGCGTGTTGAGCTTGTTAAAATAAAGCGAGATAATTTTATCGCTGTCTCTTTCTTTAATTTTGTTTTAGATTGCCATTTTAAAAATTAGATAAACAAATTCATATTATATGGGAAGAAAATAAAAATGTTAATTCGGTGTTAAACTTTTTTTGGTTTGCACTTTAAAGTATAATTACATACATATTACACTGAGATTCGCACAATTAGTTTACCTATTAATTGATTTAAATAAAATTATTAAATATTAGCAGAATTTTATCAAAAGAAGCCATGAATTAATAGAAGAAGAAAAAATGACATTTGTTTCAACGTCTTTCATATTGAAAATATTTTCTGAAATTTATTAAAATTTATTTCATAGGTTTAGTTTTTAATATTTATTATTTATTTTTGCTTAAATTCAGTTAGATGGACTTCATTTTCGTATGTACGCAAATATACAGTCATAATATTGTCGTGAATGTACAGTTTAGATTTTTTGTGAGATGTTAATTCTGTATAAGATATTGACTATAAATGAATTCATTATTTCAAAGTTTTATGCACGATTTGTGATCATCATCGAAAGTACCTAAGTTAAGTGTTGTGCAAATAAAAAGCACAAAATCATCTGATCACTTTCTGCAAGTTTCCTATGATAGGAAAAGAAAAACTTATGACAATATTGTGGTATGGCTATAAACATTTCGAATTTATTGGCCGTTATTTGTAGGGTTTATCACTATATTGACTCGAATTGTATCTGTTTCAGATCACGTATTTGGGCTGAGTAAAGTTTTCATCGTGAGAATTTTGCTGATTTAAATTTACGTTAATGTTCTGTGAAGAATAACTCTCTGAAAATAACATGTGTTATATATTAGTAACGTGCGTGGAAATATTACGTGCAAAAGCAATAAAAAACATCAATAATAATGTTTAGTTTATAAAACAATCTGTCTTCCAGAAAATAAAATTACATAACTATACTTATTTATAGTTTTATTTTATCCAACATACTAATCTAAATTATATTCGAGTAATTTTGGTGCAATCTCTCAAATCCAAATTTACCCCATAGGTTTGTGAGGCTTGAGCCAAAATTACTCGAATAAGCCTTAAATAAAAAGGTTAAAGTTACATAATACAAAGGTTTGAAATTCCCGCTAAAATAGTTTTATATGGGCGTCCACCGTAGCGCTTTTTCGTATACACACATAAACACGTGTTTCCGTTTTTTAGTACGAAGTTGGCGTTCTTCTCTTGATAAAGAGTATTTGTGTTCTGTGGACATAATTATTGCGTTTTTGAGAAAAAGACATGAAGAAGATTCTTATATTTTTTGTGTTGTCTTAGAGACGGACTCTTCATCTCAACAACATGTCCAGTAAAAAGTGTTGTGTTCCCGGCTACATGGACTCTGGAAGTAAGTATATTCCGTAATTTGATATGATTCTATCAAAAATCTCTTGCATTACTGCTATGCCTGGTATCCTGGTATGGACGGCTGTAGGCTGATATCCATATTAATATATTATTCTAATGTAATAAATGTAAGATTGTGATTTTGAAGTTAGGCGGGCTATCACTGGAGTGATTACCTGGTATATGATGTAGGTGGCTAAGGACCGTGCTTTGTGATTTTTATTGATGAGGCAGGAGGCCTATGTTTAGTCTGTAACGATGATGATGATTAATTGTTTGTTTTTTAATGTTATAGGCTGTGCTGAAAAAATTCGTCACTATAATAATAGTGTACTGTAAAATATCAGTTTATTAATAAATAATTTGTATTTGACACAATTGATTGTACTTGTATTAGAATAATAATAATAAAAATATTTCTGGTTTTTTAATCAGTCCAGCTTAAATCTTTTATGTATTCATGACTAAATTAAATGATGTATTTAGTCTTAAACATTTTATGTTAATAAAAACAGAGAACCCATCACCTCATTTTGTCCCATGGGTGTTATCTTATAAGAAATATGTCAAAAAATCTCATGAATTCTGTTTAGTCGGCGGTATAACCATCTCGTTGACGCCAGACGTAAAATCCAAATCGATCATGGACAAAAAAAGGTGTTCGCGTCTAGGACTATGATTGTCAAGCCGCCTGCCAAGCATGACAGGCTCAAGTCCAGCAGTAAACTTTAATAGACCAATAAAGAAGAAAAAAGTCACAAAAAGCTTGCTGTGCTCTGATAATACAAGTGTTTATTTATGGATTAATTAGTTTTTTGTTTTTCAGATAAAGATATTCTTCCAAGAGAATATGTAGAAACTGTCGAAATTTTCCTCTTTTTTGATAAGGTATTCGATTCTGTTAATGGCAGCTACAATAAAGAAAAAACTATATGTAAAGCTTCTTCTTGGTCCAGCAAGGCCAAACTCAGAACATCATAAGTTGTGGAATGAAGCAAAAGCTATATTAAATAACATGAAATTTATAAATAAAATGTCAAATAATCATGAGAGTGTATCAACAATAAAAAAATGGGTATGGACACTAATTGGTGTACAAATTCTTTTAAAAAATTGGAAACTAAGTATGGTATTACTTCTGTTTGGATGCGGCACCTCAACCAAGACTCTATTGATAACTCTTTTTGAACCATTAGAAGCTATGGGTGCGCACTGTTAATCCAACAACAGAATATTTTCAGAGTGCCTACACTACACTTTTAATTAACAATATGTCCAGTGTCCATGCCTCAGGAGCTAATTGTGAAAAAGATAATTGTAAGGCTTTAGAATCTGTTATCATCACAGATAACAGCAAAGCTGCTGCAACCTGTGACCTTGAAACAATCCCGGATGTAAATATAATTGATATTAAAGAGAACACTGCTCCATATATAAAGGGGACATTAGATTATGTTAGTGGATACTTTGCTAGATGTGCTAAAAATGTTTTTAAAAATTATAGTGAATGTACTGCTAAAATAATCGCCTTACAAGACAATGAAATCATTAACTTTTGGGAATATGCAGGTAAACGGTGGATTTGCAGTCCCACTGAGTCTCTTATAGTGTTTGTATCTGCAGTGCAAGACATAACAAATTCAGTATTAAACAATATTTGGATATAGACAATTTTGAAGAATTAATAAAAATCTTGATACTAATTCATGTAGATTTTGATTTTTGCTATGGAATATACACAAAAATAAAATAATTATTTATTAAATTTGTCTTGCCGCTTTTTCATATTCAATTATGTGTTGTATATGTGACAATAATTAAGATGTGTTTCAAATGAAAGCCAAAAAATATTTCCACAAATGTAAAAAAGACGTTTTATTCAATAAATTACTTACCTTTCTGAAATTAGTTTTTATTTTTACATCAAAACCTATACTTATTGTAAGAAAAATTTCTTACATTAAGTAAAAAGAAAAAATATAAAGAAACAATAATTTAGTAAAGTGAAGGACTATATAGTAGCTATATGTATAGTGTAGCTATATTATAAATATTTCCATCCGACACCACCAGACGGCAGCACATTCGAGAATTCATTTTTGGGCTTGAGATTCGTCTCTATTTCAGTATATAAAAAGTACTCTGTGCTCATACTGAACGGCAGGCGTGTGTGTGGAGACAGCTCCGATATTGCTCCGATCGCTGTGCTTCCTTGATTGCCCCTGCGGCAGGCAGGTCAGTAGCCACCTCCCGCTCGCCGCAGTACTGCGGGGCAGTGGGCGGGCCGACCTTGTGCTATTGCACGTCACTGACTCTGATAGTCAATACAAGCGTGCATGTAACGAACGTGTTTTTATTTAACTAATTAAATCAGTATTATAAAACTACTAAATTAAAAAAAAAAACTAAATTAAGTAATGATCTCGTTTTATAAAAGTTTTAACTTATTACTATATACATAATGTTAATAAATTATAGTGAGTATTATCACGGAATATAAAAAACAAGAGGAAGTAGCAAAACATATAACTTGTACCAGAACCACTGTCGCCAAACTCACACATTCGCTATTTCAATTATTTTCACGTGATTTGCTATTAAGGAATAAAAGAAAAAGGCATTATGTTATTCCCGACTCGCTTAAGTACGAACCATAAGACCTTAAAAATAAAGATCATAATCTTTTTCATCAAAGAAGTTTCTAGAAATAATGATCAATTTCAGCTTCTTAACGTTAGATATCGCAATAATAATTTCAAGCTATTATAGGCACAAAGACAATGGATTTTAAGGCTAACTTTGCCCTATCTAACTTGCTACTACTACGTAAATTATGTTAGTGATGTAATTACACTGCCCGAACGTGATTTGAGTTATCGATATTAAGTCAATATTAAAAAAATGTAATAATCTATGACGAAATTAATAAAATAACAAAATTTAGTGGGAATTGCCTTTAATTTACTTTATTAATTGCCGTAAATTCCCGTTACTCACATAGTTGACTTATAATCAGTTGACTTTGATGGAAATATATTAATAATGAGCTAAATTATCATTTTTGAAATAGAAACAAGGAGTATAATAAAAAACAAAACTTTAAATCAATGTTTATTGTCCTTGAAATAATACGTATTTATTTAAAAATTGTCGTTTTGATAGTTTAATATTTAATTTTAGAAGGTGATGAATTCGGATATCAATGTATTTATTAACGTATAAGTTAATAATGTATAAGGCAACGTGTACAAATTCAAGACACGTTTTCTGATTGGCCTGCTGTCAAAGCTGGCGTCCCACAAGGTGGCGTGTTGTCTCCTCTATTGTTCTCTATTTTCATCAATTCGATCTGTTCTCACATTACTTCTCTTTACCACCTATATGCAGACGATTTACAAATCTACTCTCAATGTAAGATTGCGGATCTCCCCAATACAATGTAATTCATTTGGGTTTAAAGCTAATCCATTGAAGACTCAAGCCATTATTATTGGGAGTTCAAAATTAATCTCTCGGTTAACTTTATCGCTGCTCCCGCCAGTCATATTCGAAGGGACACTTATCCCATACAGTGACAAAGTTAAGAATTTAGGTATTATGTTCGATCAGACTTTGTCTTGGGGACCGCAAGTGAGTGAAGTAAGTCGAAGAATGTTTGCTGCAGTTGGTTCACTTCGAAGATTACGCAATGTTCTCCCCATTCCTACTAAAGTTGCGCTGACTCAGTTTCTTCTTTTACCGATCCTTGACTACGCGGACACTTGTTATCTTGACCTAACAGTCGAGCAACTTAATAAACTTGAGCGGCTTCAAAATTATTGCATAAGGTTTATATTTGGGTTACGAAAGTATGACCACATATCCGAATTTCGCCATAAGCTCAAGTGGTTACCGATTCGCCTTCGCAGGAATACTCACATTCTTCATCTTCTTTACTGCATTCTGTTCAATCCGACCACTCCTTCTTATTTGAAAGACCGATTTATATATTTAAGTAGTTTACACTCCTTACCTCTACGATCTCAAAATAATCTCCTTCTAAGTACTCCTAGACATTCCTCTTCCTTCTATTCTAATTCTTTTACGGTTACCGCTATACGACTATGGAATTCTCTCCCCTTACATATTAAAGAATCTAAATCTCTTCCTATATTTAAAAATAAATTAAAACTTTATTACCTTTCCTCTTAAGTTACTACCTGTCGTCATTCACTTCTTTTTCTTTCTTTTTTTCCTTTAATCTCGTATGTTTTTCTATTTACCTTTCTATATTATATTCTGTACACCCCTTCTGCTATCTTTAAAAAAAAGTATCCTCTGCCCTAAGGTTGCCTGGAAGAGATCGCTGTTTTAGCGATAAGGCCGCCTGTTGTACCAATGTCCCTTTAACTATATAAATACTTGGGGTACAATAAAGTATATTTTACTTTTACTTTACTTTTATCAACTATCGCCTTTATCAAATCAGTGATATGGTTGGATTCAGGAAGCTCGCCTAATTGATGGTAACTAATGGAATTGAATAAATTTGTTCCAATAAACTGTCTCATTACTTTTGCAGTGGTTATATGCTTATTGAATTTTGCTATATCTATTTGCTTTAGGTATATTTCAACAGTTTGGCAAATTTTGAAAACACCGTTAGAGGGATATAGCAAGCCGCCACCATCTTTGGCGATTATAAATTAATGAAACTACTCAAAATTGTGAGTGACCAATGCCCCTATACAGATGTCACATTTAATTTTTTTAATAAAATCCTGACGATGAAGCCAGCAGATATGACCTATAGCCTGGATGCCGAAATCAGAAAAATATGCACTAATTTCCTATATTTCCAAGTCAAAGCTTTCTTCTTCTAACTCAGCGTGGTAATCTACACTTTTGTTGATACGTTGAACTGCCGATGAACAATTTAATATGGATACGTTTTCTAAAGCAACGCAACTACCTTTATTTCTATCTAGTAATTGCACGTGTGTCAGTTTTTTTTATAAGCAGGTATAAACTGTCTCACTGTAGGATTATTGTTTGTTCCGCCTTGTGCTCTTATGTTGCAGAAAAAAAGTTCAAGATGGTCCTGACTTAATTTATAAAATGGTAAATATATAAGTATTTTGGGCTTAATCAAGTTGGTATTCAAATGTTTAACGCTTCGATACAGCCCAGAAAACCCAAAAACCCGGTTTTACGTGGACTGTTTATCATTAAGATGCCATTTTCTGTCTTAAGATTTCGGATGTAATCCGAAGCGTAATTTAAAAATGTAAATATTTTTGACGCGTTATCTTCATTCAGTGCTTTATTATACCCATAAAAATGTAAATTTCTTGAATTAAAAATGTCGAAAAGATTATTACACACAATTAGGAACTCTTCAGTGGGTTCACTATCAATAAACAATTCCATTCCTGAAGTTCTACAATATTTTAGAGCCTCTGCAACACTTAAGCTGAAAAGCTGAGTGGCTAGCTTGACTTTCATTCACTCTTTTTGAAAGTTAATGTGCCGGTTTTTTAGTTTATTGGATAAATGAAATGTTTCTTTATACTGAATTTTATTAAGTTGAACGAAATGTCGCCAGTGAATTTTACTGCCATCTTTATTTATCAAAATTTTATTGTGTTCAAATGCGTTTCGCAATGATTTTATCATATGACAGGGGTTGAGGACTGCAACTATTGGATCTTTGTTAATAGGATGATCAAATTTGATATCTTGTTTTTTGAAGGAGCAACCAAGATGTTCTGCCATAGAAATATTTGCAGCGCCACCATCAAAAGTTAATGCCACTATTCTAACACCAGCATCATGAGTTAGCTCAAGGCACTGTTTTACCAGAGTGGCACGCTGCTGTCCTGTAATGCCCTGCACAAAAAAGAAAGCGACAGGTATTGTAAAATGGCTATTAATTGTAGTAACCAAAAATACCAAAGCTTCTTTTGCCTCTGCCAAGTGATCACCTTCTAAACCCGTTCCCATATAAACATAGCCGCGAAATTTGTGTCCGTCCCATTCAATTCGGCGCCGAGTGCTCATTTCATCAAGGACTAATGTGGCTAGCAGTGGCTGTTGAAATGTATCGGCTTTAAGTTTTAGAGCCGTAAAAGACTCTTTGGTAAATCCTGGCTCCCCGCCTATTTTTAAATATTTTATATAATATCTTTTAAAGTATGTGAATGTGGTAGGCTTGCATGAAATATTTTGCGTACGTAGTTGTATGCTCTAGGCGAGTAATAATGCAAGGTAAGAGTGAAGTAGCGTAGAGCTGCAGAATATTTTTGTCTTGATACAACTCCAGAGTCAGCATTTTTAACTTCTCGAGCAATTAATTCTTGAATCTGTAACAATTACCAACCAGCATTAGTACGTAACTATGTTTAGTTACGGCAATGAATAGTACTACCCCATCTATTCCCGTGAATGATGATATGACATCATATGAGTACCATAAAAATAACAGTTAAGTAATTATAGTTTATAATACATACCTCTATATTGGTATTTTTTAAGTTGGCTAGGTTTTCCTTTTCCATGGCAAATTTATTTTGTAATGCTTCTAATAGTTCTTCAATACTTGTTATTTTCTTCTTTAATCTTCGGTTTTGACTTTGTAATCGATCTTTAAATTCTTTTTTTTAATTTTTTCTTCGGACCGTCTTAACATACGTCTCAATTTTTGTTTTCTTGGCGTTGAAAACGTTGAACTTCCCACGTCTTTGTTGACTCCAACAGTTTTAACTATTGGATGAGTTTCTAGTGCTACTCAATCCTATTCATTTAGCATTTTACTGCCTGGAATTTGCGAAAACATGTAATTCCCATTTTGTTGGTTGTTATCGGAGCTTTTGTTAGGTGGAATTACTTTTGTTTCTACAAAATTTTCTGCAATTGGCTCAAAATTTTGAGCTATATCTTCGATGACTATACAGCCTATATCTTTTAAATACTTTGATTTCACTTTTTCTTCGTTAATGTTATTATCATTTAGAGTACGAGCTTTCTTAGTAGGCTGACGATCTTAATTATCCAACTTAATTTGTTTTTTGAAGGCCCAACCATTGTAGTGACAATGCAATGTTCATTCTGAAACAGAAAGGATTCAGTATGAACTATCTCACATTTTATTGCAAACAAAATAATAATAAAAAACCGCTACATTGAAATTTCGTTTTATATAATTTTTATATGAAGCTCTCAAAACTTATTACTATTTAATATATGAACTAAAATAGTCTGGATTAACTTACTTCAATATAAGACGAAATCTTTTTGTAGGTACTGACGAAGTTTTTAAATAGTGGTATCCTCGTTTCGATACTAAGAAATCACTTTCAGTAAAGTGCTCCGAGCATATGCTACTACTTTTAAATGGCAACCAGTTTTGCCTGCCAGCCATCTTTAGGAAACCTGAAAATGCACAATAGGTTGTTCTTCATTGTAAATGATTATTTACAAATTAATAATGCGTTATTTTTATGAGTAATACTAAGTTACTTACTTCTCTGGTTTAAAAAACCTAATAAAATGTTCATTCATAAGGTGACAGTATCACCCTATAACTTCTGATATTTTCAAAGACATCCAGTATTTGCACATTTTCATTAATATGTTAGTGAATAAATGGGACGGAGATAAAAAAATATCGATTTTAATATCGTCACAACACTATCGCAACACTTTTTATTAATAACGCTTTGACAGATTTAAACAGTGGTAGAGCGGCACGCGGCAGCTTTTGCTGTCGCACGGATGGGCCGGCTCGAACCGGGGTGGTACCACGACCTCACAGAAAACCAGCGTGAAGTAGAGATTTACCTCTGCGTTTCGCTTGGTGAGTGCAGGTGGCCGGAGGCCCTTTTTACTGGAAATGAGGCATTCCATCTTAGTCCTCACGGGTGACAACGCATCTACATTTTGATTTGTAATAGAGGATAGATGTAGATGTCTATGGGCCGCAGTAACCACTTACCATCAGGTGGACTGTGTGCTCGTTTGTCACCCTTATGCTATAAAAAAAAAGATAAGCCTTAGAATTACGGAAAAAGTTTGAATATTCGTTGAAATATAGGCAATTTCATATTTTGTCTAACGTTTCTTTGCAAAAATAAATAAAATTACACGTACCTGTGGTACGAAACACCTCCATTTGAAAAATTTATATTTGTACTATTGTTTCTACACTCTAATACTGCACAAAACGGCATATTTTTGCTTATATTACTGAAGCAGCGACCCGTTAGTTCGCGACAAATTTAGCCTGCGACTGACAGTCAATTATGTTCTACTGTCACTAATTGTGACACGCCTGCCCCGCCAACTTTGGGCTTCCTCTTGTTTTTTATATTCCGTGAGTATTAAAATATCCAAAATCATTTTATTTTCATTTTCTTGTCAACCCCTAGCATACACACACGCTGTCCTTGTAAATACCTACGCGGTAGGTGGCATCGCAGGACATCAAAGGCGTTTCACAACTGTAAGGTCTTAAAACTGCTTTAATGCTTCGACTACTAAACAAAAACCTCATTCAAAGAATGCTACAAAGCACGCTCCTAAGCCACTCACATCTATCAACTTTCTGCACGCCTTAACAAGTAAACAGTACACCTAGCGGAGGTGTTTTTTCTCACCGTGTGGAGATTTATTCAAAATTAAAAAGTCATCCAAACATATTTCCATCAACAATGAAGTATTGGGAAAAAATACTAATACTAAAACTATTAAATATTACACATTTAAAATAACTTGAACTCAGTGGTTACATGACCATTGCTGCTCTGTAAAAGAGTTTCTGACAAATAAAATAGATTAAGCAGGTACGAAAGTGACACGATATGTATATAGATTCAATTAAGTTTTTTTTTCTGAATCTATGAATTGTGAATAACTTTGCTTTGAAAAACCTATAACAGAGATGAACATGAAAACGCCTGTTAATATCAAAAATATCAATGTTTTATGTATTAATTTTTTACGTGGTAGAGCCATGCTGCAGTTATATTAATAGTATAGTTGTAGCACGAATGGGTCGGCTCGACCGGGGATGGACCACGCTCTCACAGAATACCAGCGTCAAATAGCAGCTTAACACTGCTGTGTTTCGTATGGTGAGTGTAGAGAACCGAAGACCCTTTTTACTGGAAAAGAGGCATTCCATCTTAGTCCTCACGGGTGATAACGCATCGGTATTTTGATTCTTTATTGAGGATAGATGTGGATGTCTATGGGCCACAGCTACCACTTACCATCAGGTGGACTGTGTGCTCATTTGTCACCCTATCCTATATAAAAAATGTATACAATTCCTATTCCGAAGAAATGAAGCTTTACTATTTAGTTATACTTCATAAATTACTAGTGGGTTCAGTAATTATTGTTATTAGATTGACATAATACTATTATATTGACATCTTATCGTATAATATAATGAATGACATTGTAAAAAACCAAGAATTGGTAATTGTGTTGTTTCTACCTCGAAACCGGTAAGATATATAAATTATCCTAATATTTATAATGCAACAAGTTATTGTGTCATGTCTGTGAAATAAATAAATAAATTAATTGAATAATACCACTGACTGGTGATAGAGAGCACCATCACCAATGCCATGTTATTCTACATCTCTCTCTCTCTCTCTCTCTGATTTTAACAATTCTAACAATGCATTATTTGGTGAATTGCTGGCACAAAATCGAGTATATATCTGACCTAAAGCATCATGCCGACTTTCCATACATTTCAAAACCTGATAGTGAAAGTTGATGTATAATTATAAAGTTTAGTAGAAAAACCACATGTAAGCTTAGAAAATAATGTCATATAGTCATTTTTACGATTTAAACGCTACGAATCCCAAAAAATACTAATGTCACTATTTAGGTTAGGATTTGCCGTAACCAAATAGGTAATAAAGAAATAAATGTGCTATAACTTATTATTAACGCTCGAAGTTAAGATAACAGTACTTATCTGGTTATGGTCTTAAACGTCTTTTTTACTTTGTGAATTTCTTGAAACCAACTGCCCCTAAATCACCACTTTATCTCGATGATTGTCACCATAAATTGAGTGTCTCTATCTGCTATTTCTTCAGCACACATAAATACTTACTAACTACATTTAGTTCATCTTGTATTGTCAAAATGATCACTTATCAACCAAACACATTTTATTGGCCTATGGTACATACTTACATACATATCTGATGAACAAAATGGGATAAACAAATAAAACACTATGTTAAAGTGGCATGGTTTATTAATTATCATCATTTTCACTTAAATCTCTCACTACTACGTCATCCAGAAATTCTGCTGAAGCAGAAATATTTTCTTGATACCATATAGGGTTGTAAAAAGGAGTAAAACAAACAAAATAGCACAGTACACAACGAGACTCAAACGCAACAACGAAGAACTGCGCCGATGCCAATTGCAGAACTGTCAAATGTCAAAAAAAATCAGTTTCATTCGTACGCACTCGATGACATACTGAATGATTAATTGATTTTATTATTATATTATTTTATATTAATATGTACTATACAAATACAAATAAATAAATACTTAATGATTAAATGAAACATAAAATAATGTATAAAACTCAGAAACAGAGTTAAATAAAGTAAAGTAGCAGTGTATAAAATGGAACGTCCTAGAAAAAGGGTAGTTGAGATGCGTTCAAAACATACAATACGTTTACCCTTGACGTAGAATAAGCTTATAGAAATATGTAAAAATATTTTTTTCCTGCGTTTCTTTTAACATTGTGATAAGCGTAATTAATTTACAATTCAATTAGCTGAATTTTAAGATGTATTTCATTTCTATACATTTTCAGGTGAAAAATGGGCATTGTTCTTTATAAAGGCTGAAAAAGAAACGTAAAAATATACAAGATGAAAATTGTAAACATAGAGTAACAACTCCGACGACAAAGAAGTTTACATGTCACACCATTTTATAATCTGCATTACATAAACATTTTTTTGTGTATCGCGTGAGTCTTCCAAAGTATTAAAGTCACCTAATATTTAGGTATAATATTTTACGTCTTACTATAAATTAATACTTAATACTCGTAATACTTAATTAAGTGTTAGTATGAGTAGCAGCACAAATTTGGTACAAGCGTTTTCAGTCCAGGAAGTTAGATGTCACCATAAAGTTGATACCATTTTTTAAAAAGTCGAGCATGATCAGCATATTAATAGTTACGACATGTCCGAGGAAATGAGGATTGACCACAAACAGTTTTTTTTCAAAACAGACCCAGAAGAACACGATCTACAAGAAAACTCGATATTTGGGTACCATACGAGCTCACTGAAAGAAAGCTAATGAATAGTGTACTCATTTGCGATTCTCTATTGAAACGTAATGAAATCTTACCATTTTTGTTTCGATTCGTAGATAATCCAGTTTTCATAACTAAAAATTGATCACTGGTGGTGAAAAGTGGATCATCTACGACAAGATCGTACGAAAAAAGTCAAAGGGTAGTTAAGCTCTACAGACTGTAGTGAAACCCGGAGAAACACTCAATAAGGTGATACTGTGTCTATGGTGAGATTGGAAGAGCATCGTTTATTATGAGCCTTTACCGCCGGGAAAAACCATCGATTCGGATCTCTACTGCCAACAACTAATGTAACTAAAGCGAAAAATTGAGAAAAAATGTACCGGAATTTGTGAACAGAAAAGGAGTGGTATATCATCATGATAACGCCAGACTATCAGCAAAAATTCAGAGAGCTTAGTTGGAAAGTGTTAATACATTCCCATATAGTCCTGACTTTGTATCCTCAAATTTTCATCAGTTTCAGTCTCTTCTAAATACTTTGGGTAATGTTACGTTTACATCAAAAGAGAACTGTCAAAACTACTTTTCGCATTATATTTATCAAAAATTTTAATATTTCTACAACAACGAAATTATGTAACTACCTACAAGATGGCAACAAATTATCAATCAAAATGGCACGAATATTATATTATAATTAAATGTAATTAAACTTTGAAAAAAAACATGTCTTGAATTTCGAAGATGGAAGAAAATATTCCCCGACCTTATAGGACATAAGTAGTAGGTGGCAAGATATCCACAGAACGAGGGAAACAGACGTATCCCAACGAATCATTAAGTTGGTTTGGGCCGATTATATAGTTCGAAGAACCAAAAACCGATAGTCTCCGACCACGAAGTAGGTGTGTGTGGTGGCCTCTCGCTAAGGGAGTGCATGCATGCGTGTATACGTGGGTGCATACGTCCGGTATAACATCTTTTATAATGCACACAGGAGTGGAATTCCCTGCCGGCGTATGTTTTTCCGAGTGCGTATAACCTGAACCTTTTCAAGGTGTATGTTAACAGGTTTATCCTGGGCAAACATGCTCCATTGTAGACTTCACCTCGGGCCAAATGTAGGTAAAGAGTAGCGAACCCATTTTGAATTAAAAAAAACGTTCCGAAAACGTTTATGTTTCGCTTCTAGATGCCACTGATTATATATCATCTCCTTTATCTCTTATTTAATTGCAAAGATGTTTTACATTTTTTTCTTTAAAATAGGTAGGTAACCTGTACCTAAACATACCTGTTTAACATTTACTCAATTTCGGATAACAATACTGCACTTAGATTATTATCACTAAAACTAAAATAAAATTTTCAGTACAAGGATACTAGTGTGTAGCAATCCAGACTGTCTTGTTCTTCTAACCGAAACACAAAACTAACAAAGATGTTTCGTAAATACTAAAAGATCGATGAGGGGATCACGATTCATGAATAGTTTCACTTGTGAAAGTAGTATAGTAGTTATGCAATTACATAATTAGTATTTATCAGGACTTTGATAAATTCAAATGCCGGAATATGAAAAAAGTCCTAATAAATTCAGGTTTTCGATGAACATCCTAAATCTGATCGGTATTATAATAAAATCGAGTTTCCATTCACATTCGGCTCTAAATCAAAATCCTAATTTTATCAAAAACCCAGAGAATCGGAAACCGCAGTTTTTTACTTTTCTTCAGGAAGATGCTGCGGTACGACTTTCCATTGACTCCCGTCGAGTTGGGGGTTGATACGTATTTTTACAGAAAAGTTACACTATTATAAGCACACACACAAAGTTACAACATGCGTAAGCACGTAATTTTTAAGAAAAAAGTTATTGAAAATCAATTATTCTTGCATTGTTTATGTCTAATCATACAATAAAAATGACACATTTTTTATTGTTATTGTCAGTAGCGATGTCAATTCTTTCCGAAAAAGATAGATTTTTTAAATAGATTCGAATTGTAAGCTGATGTACCGATTCCCAAAAATCGATTTCTAAAATATCTATATTTTTCATGTTTGCATTTATAATGTAAATATAAATCCATTTTATGAGAAAAAAATCCCCTTCATCATATCCCATTCCATTCATCATAAAATATAAGGGGACTGATTCAGAAGGATTTCTGTATCTATTTTGAGACTGCTACGTCTCCGGCGCTGCGGGAAGAGCAGCCTCAGCTTCGGCTTGTTGGTCGCCTTCGGCGACCAGCCTCAGCCGCTCCGGTTAGTCCGATGCCTACGATTTGTTACAGCAGGCGGAGGTTGCTTCCCCTACGTACCTCCGACTCTTTAAAACCACTCTAGGGGTAGGAGAGACTCGTACCAGGTGGAGTCGGGGTCAATAAATTCGGTTCTTTGACATAAGTTGAACCTAACCTATTTTATTTGTTATCTGACTTAATTGGTACTGTTAAAATAAAACAAATTTCAATAAGAGATCATTTATTATGGTATCTTTCTTGTTTTTCATAAAATGTAATTAATGTAAACATAAAAAAATATAGATATTTTAGAAATCGATTTTTTGTGAATACATCAGCTAACGATTTGAATCGATTTAAAAATCGACCTTTTTCGTAAAGAATCGACATCTCTACTGACGACAATGACGTTACAAAATGGCGTCAGTTTTATAGTAGGATTAGATATAAACAATGCAAGAATAATTAGTTTTCAATAACTTTTTCTCAAAAATTACGCGTTTCCGCATGTTGTAACTTTGTGTGTGTGCTTATAATAGTGTAACTTTTCTGTAAAAATACGTATCAACCCCCAAATCGACGGGAGTCAATGGAAAGCTAAGCCGATGCTGTCTATATCCTGGTTCAATTTCCATCGGTCGCCTTTACGACATCCACGGAATGATATAGAAGAATGAATATTCTTATTTAAGGTTAAATTACTCAACTTATTTAAGGTACCTAACACTAATTATTCACCACAACATTAACAGAGAATGCTAACTTTCATTTAGTCCGCTCTTTGAAATCTTTATGGTTAAAATGATAAAGCTTAAATATATAAATTCATAACCGCGAAATAATATAACTTTATTATGCAAAATATTCATGGAACGTGATACATTCAAAGGTCTAGGTTTCTGTGATTACACGTATTAAATTCGAAATATATTTTTTTACAAACAATTCGTAAACATTTTCATTCACATGTCATTTCAACAAGTAATCCGACATTTCCAAAGATTGTTGTACCATCGGATTTACCGCTATCAGCTTTCAGTGTTGGCAACTGGAATGTTGAGTGAATAAAGAAATTTTTCTTTACTGTACACAACTTGAGACAATACTCAGTAAATAAAGTAAACAATTGAAATCTTGTACAATTATAGTATGGATCTTTAGATATAATATTTAAAATGTTTCACTCTATGAAAGGAGCAGAAATAAAACATCAAAAACTCAAAATGTTAAATTATTTAATATTATACTTATGTTTTCTTTTACTTTTTTTTTTGCTGTACTTTGTAACAGTTTATGGGGCCTCCTAAGTTCAGCCATGGACTAGTGCGCGGCAGTAATAATAATGATGCCGATGATACGCTATAGTTGAGATTAAATATTTAACTCCTTCTGTCTATCTATTACAAATTTGATTTGGATTTTGTCATAGTTGGCATGCTTGGCAGGCGAGTTTATTTTAATTCCTTACGTCTAAATATTTTAAAAATAATACAAAGTGTTTCGGAGCAACTGGCTACTTGTCATAATTCAACGTCCCTTCGGCTGGCCCTTCCTCCCCGCATCCCGACCCGCGCACATTCACAACAACTCGTGCCTACATTGTCAAGTAGTGTGAATCACAAAGTAGGCGGCAACCATTGCTCAGGTGTTTTATGGCTAGGACCTTGTTATCACACTTCAGCAGCAGGTCCATGTCTCTATTGATGGCAGTGATGCCCGTACTGAGCTGCTGTTGAGATGCTGTAAGTGTCTTGTCCCGGTTGCAAACCGCCGAGATTTCTGCATTCAATTTCGGCGCTTACAAAAGTCCACAATTGTCTGGTATAGGGTAATTCATTAAAATGTCTTTACTAGGTATGTAAATTCCTTTCTTAAGCAAAGGAAGCCACAATTTTCATAAATTACCGTAAATATCATCGCCATAATCAGATGAGTCCGACGTGGATTCACCGAGGGCTGACAGTAGATCAGGATCTATCTCAGGTTCTGCGGAACTATTGGTTTCCTCTTGAGGACAGGGTTCCGTATGGCCGTCACGTTGATTATCATCGGGTATCGGATCCACATTGTGCGAAATATCAGGTGGCACGGATTTTGGTTCCACAATGGGTTCGTGGTTGTTGCTCAAGTGTTGCTCAAGGTCACTTCAAGATCTTCGATACCTAAAATTACAATTCGAAATTTAAATTGTGAAGAGAACCGATTGAGGGTAGCGTGAAAATAAAATTGAAAATATTTGCGTAATTTTGTGCATGTTTGTCATCATTGAAGACTCGCAGTCAACCCCGATGCAATTCAAGTAAATAAGTTAGGTGTAACAACACCTATTTTATAACTTAGTTTCGAAAAATGTCAAAGTTATTGACTCACAGTCAATCCCAGGGCACTTACGAAGCTGATAACACTGTCCACTTTTTGATCACTAATTAAGGGTTGTATTTTCGTTTACCTTCGTCGACGTTCGTGACGATGATAGGTATAAAAGCCTTATTCTTCGTTTTTGCATTTTTTTTTTCCTTTGATTTGACGTATTTTTCGAGCACAGTGTTCGAGTTTCGACTGTGCGCTTCTTTTTGGCATGTTACTTGCAAAGCTTACGTCGAAGTGCCAACACAAAGCAGCCATACCGGAAGTACGTCACTAAACCACATTAAAATATTCTCTCAAATATTTGCGAAGTTACCAAGTAAGTAAATAGGGGAAACTACATGGTTATAATCATATCTGTATAATGAAGCAAGGAATTATAATTGCTGTATTACATGCGTTGGACCTTTTTTAAAAGCCGATAAGAAATTATTGGATTGAGTCAAAGACATGCAATTTTTACAATTAGGTGGCTAATACGTTGAAACTTAACTTATCTTCACGCACTATCCCTGACGGGGCAGCCAAAAAGAACAGATTGCCAAGTGTCACGATCCTTACATACCTCTTTCGCTTCTTTCAGATTCATTATTTTCTTCATACATGCACGTCTAGGTATCCGAGTACTCTTGACCCTCCCCTCTTCGAGCAGTTTGCTCACATGGTCTTCGAAAGTTAGTCTCGGTCTACCTCGACACTTTTTAATATTAACTTATATATTTTCTTCACCATTCGGTCTTCACTCATTCGCTCAACGTGTCCAAACCATCGAAGCACGCCCTTATCAATTTTTGTGATAAGGTCATCTTCCAAACCTGCCATATTGCGAATCTCTTTAATTCGCTATCGGTCGGCCATGGTAACGCCGCACATTTTACAAAGAGATCGCATCTCCACTGCATTCAACTTGCTTTTATGCTTCTTCTGGCATACCCAGGTTTCGCTGCCATGTATCAAAGTCGGTACCAACACTGCGTTATGTATTGCAAGGCGTGCACTCTTCACTACGCCTTGCCTTTTGACTAACGCAGTCAGGACACCATTGACTTTGTTCCCGGCAGCGACACGCCTGTCCACATCTAAATCACATCTTCCATCCCGGCTAAAAGCACTCCCCAAGTATACAATTTCATTTACCTGTTCTAGACATTCCTGATTTACCCATATTTCACACTTCGTTCTCTCTTCGTCCCTTTCAAATACCAGAACCTTAGTTTTATTAGCATTCAAACGGAGACCTTTAATTTCACATTCCTCTTTCATACACGTGACTAATGCCTGCAGTTCTGCCTCTGATGGTGCAATAAGCACTGCATCATCAGCATACAGCAGACAATTTACTTTTATGTCACCCAATTTCACACCCAAACAGCTATCTTTCAGCTTTTGTAAACAGCTGTCGAGACACAGTATGAACAGCCAGGAAGACATGACACAACCCTGTTTTACGCCCGTTTGGACGCTAAACATGAGTGACAGGTTATGCCCTACCCGCACACAGGCTTTACAGTCACAGTAAAGTGACTGCACAGCCCTTAGCAATCGACCATCCACACCGTACCCCGGCAACAGTTCCCACATTTTCTTCATTACAACCTTATCAAATGCTTTCTCAAGATCCACAAAAGCACAGAAAATTCTCTGGTTAGCAGCCAGAAGCTTTTCCGTGATCATGCGTAGAGAAAACATTTGATCCGTGCATCCTCTTCCAGGTCTAAATCCGCATTGTGCCCCCCATAGAAATCTTTCCGATTTGTCTTGCATCCTACGTGTCAAAACCTTCGAGTAAACTTTACTTGCTAAACTGGTCAAGCTGATCGCCCGATAGCACCCGCAGTCAAAATGTGAACCTTTACCTTTATATAAAGGCACAATGACTGCGGATCGCCAATCATCCGGGACATCCCCCGTCCGCCAGCACAAATTGCACAGCAGATAAAAGCTGTCCCAGACACGAGGCCCACCATACTTGACCATTTCAGCAGTAACTCTGTCTAGTCCCGCAGCCTTACCACATTTCAAACTTCGAATCGAACGTTCAATCTCTTTCATACTGATGACCTCAGTGTCATTGAGGTCCAAATCTGGCGTACCAATCACGGCGTCATCCCGGATCCCTCACTAAGTTCATCACACGCATACATTTCTCTATAAAATTCGCTCCATCGCTGCAGGACGTCCGATTTTTCTGTGAGGACGTCATTAGTTCTCGAAAGCACTTTGTTCATTCTTAAGGCCGTCGCACCACTTCGGGTCCTTCCAACCTCTTTCCAGAAGAGTTTGGAGTTCTCCTTTAAGTTGTGCGACAACCTTTCGTCCGCTTCCATTCTACATCTTTCACGCACTTCCTCAATCAATGCTTTCGTGTGAACTTTCTGCAGCTTATATCTTTCTTTCATCTTCTCTCTCATATCCTTATCATTACTAGAGGCCAAGTAGTCTAACCATGCTTTCTTCTTCTTCTCTACAGCTTCTTTCACTTCATCATTCCACCATGCATCTCTTCTTTTACTACTGCCTCTTTTTATTGTTCCACACACTTCTTCCGCTGCACTTACCATTCCATCCCTAAGGTTCTGCTATGTTCTTTCCAAACATTCATTTCTGCCATCGATGGTGTCAAGCTTTTCGGCTACCCTCGCATGATATTTGTCCCTAGTATCCGCTTCCTGAAGCTTCCAGCTTCGGATGCGACAGACCGACTGTGGTTCTGTTACTGCTGTCCGGTAGCGCCAACCCGCAAACAGACCCCTAAATCTAGTAATCACTAGATAGTGATCCGTTCCCAGGTCAGCACCCCTGAACACTCGCGTATCCATCACCTGTTTTCGCAGTCGGTCATCCACCAGAAACAAATCGATCATACTTCTCTCATTCTTTCTTTCTCTAGTATACATATGGATTTTCTTGTGATTAAACATAGTGTTTGTCACAAGAAGACCCTTTTCCTTGCATACCGCCAGTATAAGCTTGCCAGCATCATTAACCCTTTTATCGCCAAACTTTCCAAGCACCGACTCGTACCCTGGTCGAGCTGTACCAACCCATCCAAAAAAAATATACTTAAAGTAATAAAAAAGTACATAATACCGGCCTTATTAAGAAGTTTTACGATTATTCTTAAAAATTGATAAAAAAAAACAGATTTTCTGCTACAAAACGTGTTTATTTTGAACTAAAGGTAGTTGTTTTACATATTTTATTTTATTTTATGGGGACGCCTAATTTCTTACAATCATTGTGGAGTTTGTTTCATCGCGACAGATCATTTATTTTAAAAGTTACTCCGTTTTGTTTACACTGGTGTCACAGTAGCAAAAAAAATTTTTAAAATTCCATTAAAAATATAAAAAAAATATTTAGATATTCTGAACATTTTTTCCGTCGATAAAATAAAGTATAGATTCCCTCATTTCGATATGTGCCCATTATAAATACTCACACTTTTAAAAAAAATATTTTTATTTCATAATATAATTTTATTTATAGTTATGAAAATATATATTTGGATAAAAAATGTAGATAACAAATCCTGTTTGCCCAAACTGACCTCTGTGAGTTACTTCGCTACAAAGCCTATCTGAATGAAATCGGGCAGTTATGAATGTCCGTCTTTTTGGCACTTTTATAACTTAAATTTAAATAAAGGATTTATTTCAGCATAGTTACACGTCTAAGTAACATAAGTTTCAATACTGAATATTGTTTTGTGTATATGAGTTTAATACATTTAATAGGAGATTTTTTTTAAATAGGAGAGGCGCAAATGAGCATACGGTTAAACTGTGTTACATGACTACCGCCGACCATGAACGAGTGCAACACTAGGCCAATTATGAGTGCGTTGCCGGTCTTTGGAACAGAAGTAGACTCCTATCTTTAATTCTATCAGTCCTTTTCTAAATTCTATACATCCGGAAATATCTCTGGCCGCTGCCGATTGCATAAAATAGTCTTGAGAATTTCCCAACGTATTAAACATATTTATGATGCGTTTTAAAGACGTATATTAAAACTATAAAATATATTTGTAGTCTAAATTATAGTAATTGATTTTTCGACTACGTAATGGCGTTATAAGATCATCCATTACCTCATATCGTCCCGTATAAGTTGATAGAGGCAATAGAGCGAAACAAACCAGCCACGTCTTCCTATTAAAACTATTTAAAAAAAAACTAAGGCAAAAATATGATCAACAGTGGATTTTAATAGCCTGTAATATATGAATAAATAATCTACATTAAACAATATTCACTGTCAGGTTATAAACTTTTACATTGCAAAAATTTGTCGGTGTCGGTGAGATTTTTTCTACTTACTTTTGTTGTACGATACCTTCTCTACGTACTACGTATGGGAGCGTACCAGCAACAAAAAATCTAAAAACCTCCTGAAGATGCTTTTATCATCATCTTCATTACGTTACGTAACGCCCACTAGGAATTTCTCCAGTTTAGTGGACGCGTGTATAAACAAACATAAATAACATAGAATATGGATAAACCTTCAGATCTGCGCTATTGTTTGTAAGCCGTACAAATATTCGTTCTCTGTGGGGTTTGAACTCGCAATTCTTACTGTATATATTTTTCTCGCAAAGGGTTTTAGTGATTTATATGAAATGTTGTATGAAAATATAAGTTTACTTTCCAAAATTTAGATAGATAGCCCGCCCAGATACCATAAAAACTTTTAACGAAAGTGTCACATGCAACTGAATTCGTAAGGGTTACATTTCTAGTAATTTCGCATTAAATTTAAATGAATCTGCTATAAATTGCACGTTACAAAAGTCAACAAGTACGTTAAGTGCCGCTTAATGTACTTATTCCTTAACACAGTTAAGAGAAGTTGCAGATATTTCAAGAAAGAGAAAATATTCGAGTAGCGCACCTGCAGGTGTCGACGTGTATTTGTCACGGCATATGCGAGAACTTTATTTACTCTTTCGCTTTGAAAACTTAATATAATTAGCAATATATAGTATATATAGTATTTATGTTTGTATTTTTTAAATTTGAATTAAACCGTTAAAAAATTACATTAATCAAAAACAACTCACAGTATAGAATAGAATAGATTATTTTTTATTCAATATTGATTATTACATAATACTTATTGGAAGATATTTTTTGTTTACCACTGGTTCAGAAAATACCTTTGTCCTGGAAAGAACCAGCAAGAAACCCAGCAGGACTTTTTTACAAACATATTTCACTTAACAATAATTTTGTTGATACAATTTTTAAATGATTTTTCATAAAACCAGCATGGTGGCGATCATCTTATTCCCAGGGGTTATTTAATGGTATATTTAAGGTACTTTGATGGCTCCATAACGTAGTGGCTTAGCTTGAGTTCCGGGCCTGAGGGCTGCTTTTATTTTACTTGCAAACTGGTTGCATTTATGATTTGTGTAGTAGGGCACGGTGAACAGGTGATTTGGTGCATGCTTATGGAACGGCAAACCGTTTATGTTTGCTAAATCATTAATACAAAGTTATTTACTCGGCACGAAATATCAACACAGCACTTTAATATGAATTGATATTCTTATTATATATATATATATATATATATATATATATATATATATATATATATATATATATATATGTATGTATTGATATAGTTATTTCAACCTACCGCGGAACGTATGGCCGAGGGGATCGTCACGAAGACGTTTCCCAGACCGGACGGCGTGGTGCGAAATGTCGAGTTCCGGACCAGGGGCGAAGTGCTACGACGGCCAGTAAGGAAGATCGCCGTCCTCCCGAGAAATAAGGCCCGCATGCTGCGCTGGGGGAGGATGTTACGGACGGCGAGGGGAGCCGTCGCCCCGTCGCCCCTTCATACCCCGTTGCGCACAGCGCACCTCGCACACCACCCGAATATCACGTGATGCCGCCTACGAATCAGCGCGCGTCACACCTCACAATACCACTCACATGCCGAGACACTCTCTTTGAAAATATAAGAAGGGCGTTTTGTGCTGTGAGCTGTTTATTTCGAAAGCGGCACTCGAAGATAACAGCAAGAGAAGAAGGAAACCTCAAGAGAAATCAAGAGAGAAGAATTTATACTCCATTGAAGATTCTCCTCTGTGTACATATAGTTAAATTATCTGCCGCTTGTAAATAGTTAGAATATATAATCGTCTACAGTGCCATCTTTTCTTTAACCGTCCCTAGTATAGTTTACCCTACATAACATCAGTCGTCACATAGTTAGTTGGTCAGGTAAATTAATCAGTTAGTTAAATCATACAGTCCACTTCAGTCCCTTACAGATATATTTGGCTGTTTATTACAGGACATTAAAAAACCCACAAAAATTAAAAAACGGGGTTCCTTTCTCGCCGCAAGCTAAGAATAGCCCATTGAGAAACCAGCATTCCTGGTGCCCGAGGATTAGGCCTAATATTGGCCTATACGATAATTAATTTTATTTGTTATTAAGTTTTGATGAAACATGCAAGTAGTCCTATGTATGGCAGTGAAATTATGAAGAGCCGCAATGATTTCTTTAAAGGATAAGGGAAACAAACGATAACACAGTCCACCTGATGGTAAGTGGTTGGTGTGCCCTGTTGGTTGGTGTATCATCTGTCATGAGGCTGTATGTTCCAAGAAAAGATGATGTACAGGGCTTATTAAACATTAAAAACCTGCACAACCCGGAAGTATACAACATCAGAGACTATTTTATTAAAAAAAGTTACAACACGCATTCATTGTGACGTAGTGATTAATGACAAATCATTAACCCCGCTTAATATATCGGCAAAGGACTGGCAGAGGCCTTATACTATGACTATAGATTAACGCAAACGTAAAAAACGCAAATTAACACATAGTTTCAACAATGATATTAGAATTAAAAATAGATATAAATTAAAATAAATTATATTTTTTAACAGTGGTAGAGCCACGCGGCAGCTTTTGCTGTAGCACGGATGGGCCGGCTCGAACCGGGGTAGTACCACAACCTCACAGAATACCAGCGTGAAGTAGAAGTTTACCTCTGCGTTTCGCTTGGTGAGTACAGGTGGCCGGAGGCCCTTTTTACTGGAAATGAGGCATTCCATCTTGGTCCTCGCGGGTGACAACGCATCTGCATTTTGATTCGCAAACGAGGATAGATGTAGATGTCTATGTGCCGCAGCAACCACTTACCATCAGGTGGACTGTGTGCTCGTTTGTCACCCTTATCCTATAAAAAAAAAGAATGGAATTTGGAATACGTAAATGGGCTGTAATCAACGTAAATAGGAGCAAAATCAAAGATTGTAATAATTTTGCAATTACAAATGACTTACATTTCAGTTCTCTTTCTGAAACGGAAACCTATAAATACTTGGGCATGGCAGAAGCGCTAGGAATTAATGACAAAAATATTAAAGAAAATTCAAAAGTAAAATTTATGTCAAGATTAAAAAAAGTTATCAAAGTCATTTATCCGGCGGAAATAAAATTAGAGCGTATAACTCCTGGCTAAAACGTAGCCTTCTATATTTTTGGTGTTACAAGATGGTCTCAAACGGAATTGGATTACTTAGATAGACGACTCCGTACATTAATGACTACGTACAGAATGCACCACCCGCGATCATCTGTCATGAGATTGTATCTTCCAAGAAAGGATGGTGGATGAAGCTTATTAAACATTAAGAACCTACACAACCATGAAGTATACAACCTCAGAGACTATTTTATTAAAAAAGTCACATCATGCATGCATAGTGATGTAGTGATTAATGATAAATCATTACCCCGCTTAATATGTCGGCAAAGGACTGGCAGAGGCCTTATACTATGACTACAGATGAACGCAAAAAAGGTTTGGAGTGACAAACAACTGCATGGTCGATTTTTTAAAATATTGACTAATCCTTAGGTAGATATGGTTACATCAGTACATTGGTTACAGTTTGGTGATCTTTTTGCAAAAAACTGAAGGTTTTGTCTGTGCAATACAATATGAAGAAATTAAAACGAACAATAACCGGAAGTACATTTTGAGGGACGGCACAGTTGACGTATGTCGCGCAAATCACCACGCTGGAGAGTCCCTCAGACATGTTATTTCCGGTTGTTCACAACTATCAAATGGCGAGTATTTGCACAGACATAACCGAAGTAGCTAGAATAATACACCAGCAGCTTGCCATTATATTTGGTTTTACTGAACAGGACGTTCAATATTATAAGTATGAACCAAAGCCAGTCCTTGAAAATAGAAGTGTCACGCTGTACTGGGATCGGTCAATTATCACAGACAGGTTTATAGTGGCAAATAAACCTGACATTGTGGTGATAGACCGAACTACACGCAAGGCAATAATAGTGGATATCAGTGTTCCTCATGAAGTAATCTAGTGAAATCAGAGAATGATAAAAAAATAAAATATATCGACTTGGCTCATGAGATTGTCGCTATGTTTTTTTTTTTATAGGAGAGGGGGCAAACGAGCATGCGGCTCACCTGATGGTAAGTGACTACCGCCGCTCATGAACAACTGCAACACCAGGGGAATCGCAGATGCGTTGCCGGCCTTTTAAAAAGGAGTAGGCTCTTTTCTTGAAGGTCCCTAAGTCGTATCGGTCCGGAAAAATCGCTGGTGGTAATCGATTCCACAAGGAAGTTGTGCGAGGGAGAAAACTTCTTCTGAATCGCACAGTGGTGGACCGCCAATCATCTAGATGATATGGATGGTATCGCAAGTTCTGTCGCGATGTGCGATGGTGAAATTGAGCTGCTGGAATTAGTCCGAACAATTCCTCAGAGCACTTCCCGTGGTAGATGCGATAAAATACGCAAAGAGATGCAACCTCTCTACGCAGTGCCAGTGAGTCAAGCCGATCGGAAAAAACTCGGTCGTCGACGACTCGAACCGCTCTGCGCTGGATGCGGTCAAGTGGAAGAAGCTGGCACTGGGGGGCCCCTGCCCAGAGATGGGAACAGTATTCCATGTGAGGCCGAACCTGCGCCTTGTAAAGTTGCAAGCGGTATGACTGCATGAAATACTGAGCTCTGCTGAGCACGCCAAGCTATTTAGAGGCCAATTTGGCCTTCTCTTCCAAGTGACCACGAAACTGCACGTCACTCGATATGTCGACACCGAGGATTCCGATACTGGCTGAGGCAACAAGGGGAGTGCCTTGAAACTGAGAAGATACGACAAAGGGAATCTTTCTAGCGGTAAACGCGCATACTTGTGTCTTCTGGAGATTGAACTGGACTAGATTTAGTCGCCCCCAGTCTAAAACTTTGTTCAATAAAGTCTCGACTTCAGACACAAGTTTGTTCCGGTACTCGGCGACGTTTTCCCGAGAAATATTGGCACGGCCGGTGTATAAAGCATCACCAGTGCTGTCGTCTGCATAGCAAAGAATGTTACTGGTTTGCAACATATCATTGATATGCAGAAGAAACAGCGTTGGTGATAGCACGCAGCCTTGTGGAACACCAGCGTTAATGGGCTTGTAATCGGAGCATGCACCGTCTACTACGACCTTGATGCTCCGATCTGCAAGAAAGCTGGTGATCCAATTGCACAATTTCTCGGGAAGCCCATAGGAAGGCAGCTTCGAAAGAAGCGCTTTATGCCGAATCCGATCGAAAGCCTTCGCTATGTCCAAACTAACGGCCAACGCCTCCCCCTTGGACTCCACTGCCTCCGCCCATCTATGGGTTAGGTAGACCAGAAGATCACTAGCTGAGCGACCTCGACGGAAACCATACTGGCGGTCACTAATCAGCTGGCGATCCTCAAGGTACCGCATGAGCTGGCTGTTAATAATAATTTCCATTACTTTGGAGAACAAGGAGGTGATGGCGATAGGCCTGTAGTTGGACGGATCTGAGCGGTCGCCTTTTTTAGGGATCGGGTGCACCAAAGCTGTCTTCCATGAGTCCGGGACTACGCCTCGGGAGTAGGAGTACCGAAAAAGACGCGTTTAAACCGGTGCCAACTCCGGAGCACACGTCTTCAGCACAATAGGTGGGACTCCATCAGGCCCACTCGACTTGTTGATGTCCAGGGAGAGGAGTGCTTTACGCACCAAGCGCTGTGTAAACAGCACTTCCCGCATGGAGCACTCACACCGCGGGATGTTCGGCGGTGTGTTCTCCCCGTCATCTAGAGTCGAGTTGGAAGCAAAAAGAGAGCCTAGCAGATCGGCTTTCTCCTTTGCGTCATGGGCCAGTGAGTCGTCCACCCTGTGCAGAGATGGCAGAGATGGCTGACAGAAGTTCCCTTGGACAGCCTTTGCGAGAGACTAGAATGCACGTGTTCCCGAAGGGAGGCGAACTAGTTTCTCGCCAATTCTGCCGATGTGCTCTGACTTTGCCTTGTCAATGACAGTTTTGAAGGACCTGGAGGCGGAATTATACTTCTTTTTAAGAGCGCTGGTGTTTACATCCCGGGACGTTGATGCGTCAGCCCTAGCCTGGTAGCACTCCTGCCTATAGCGTGATGCTATTTTACAGGAGCGACCAAACCATGGCTGGGATCTGCCTCCGATTGGCACCACAGAGGATGGAATAAAAAGTTCCATACCCTGAAGTACCACATCAGCAACAGAATAAGATCTTCCGGCGAGAAGCAAACCCGCTCTCAAGGGTAGGATGCAAAAAAAGACCGCATCCCGTCCCAATCGGCCGACCTATAGTGCCAAACACGGCGGCAAGCTGCAGATTGCAACTGCGATGGGAGCGTGAGTGGCACCGTACTCCGGATCAGACAATGGTCCGAAGAGCCCAGTGGGGCATCGACGGAGACCTGATATCCGTCCGGATGAGAGGTCAGCAGAAGGTCCAACAGGGAAGGTACATGATGCTCCACATCTGGGATCCGCGTAGGCGAAGTAACCAGTTGTGTTAGACCATATGCCAAAGCAAAGTCATAGACAGATCTACCCGTATGATCGGTTAAACGAGAACCAAGCCATTCGGCGTGGTGGGCGTTAAAATCACCGAGTATCACGATGTCTGCAGATGGGACCTGTTGTAGCACGGAGTCTGCAGCCATTTGGACGTGGTCGATGAGTCGGTCTGTGTCGGCATTACCGCTATGGGACCTATAGAGGCACCCGTAGACGCGGGGATGGTCGTCGCTGTCTACGCGCAGCCATAGGATGGACAGGTCCGTACCTTCAAGACTGCCGAAGCGTCGAAAACAGATGTCCTCCCTGACGTATACGCAAACTCCATCCCGGGGCACAAAGGAGTGTTCAAATTTGTACCCCGGGTAAGAGAGATATGAAGTATCAGCCGGAGAGGACACCTGAGTCTCGGTTAAAAAGAGCAAGGCCGGCTTCGCCGTCTCTAGATGGTAATGGACAGCGTTAAGGTTGGAATGAAGTCCCCTGATATTGCAAAAAATCACGGATAGCGTGAAAGGGGTCGCCTTGGTCTTATTGCTTAGCTTGCCCCGAGCAGTATTAGTCGCGAGCGGAATTTTGCCCCCCCCCCCCCAGAATACGCGGGGCAGCCTGAGCACCCACGCCCAGGAGTGGAGTGGTTTGGTCGTGGATGCTCAGCGAGGGATTCTCCAAGGGTGCTGGTACCCTCCTGGGGTAGTCTTCTGTTCAATTCCACTACCATGTTGATGGGGGGGGGGGGAATTGGGCCTCCGGCCACCTGCACTCACCAAGCGGAACGCAGAGATAAACCTCTACTTCACGCCGGTATTCTGTGAGGTCGTGGTACCACCCCGGTTCGAGCTGGCCCATCCGTGCGACAGCATAATGTAGGACGTTGATTCTACTATTATTGTACCAAACGTTGTATCAGTCAATGAGCTTATTGGTAAAAATATGGGCGGTTATCTGTCCAAGTTAGGTTTGAGCAAATGGCTGAAGGGACTTATTCAAAAATCGGCCTTATTAAATACAGCTCGAATAGTAACAAGGTTTCTTTGGATGCCTATATTCACCGATGGCTTAGGATTCCTCGCCACGGTGGATAATAGCCGAATTAATAATATTTTTATATAGATTGTATTTATATTTATTATATTATAGTTTTGTGACAATATATGTGATAATGTAATAATAATAATAATAATAATAATTAATTGCAAGAAACTGTACACTTAATTCGAATAATGTCTTAATTTAAAATAGTCGACAGTAACAGGCACCTGAACTAGGATAAACCTGTATCTCAGGTGTATGTGCTAATAGATACTTGTACAAGTATTCTCTGTTTCTGATATAAAATGAATAATTACGGTTAATTCGGTAAAATATATTATCATTAATTTACTTAAGATTTAATAAGCTTAAAACAATCAGCAATTTTTCCGTATTATCGTAAGAT
Source organism: Parnassius glacialis (assembly GCA_033319125.1). NCBI lineage: Eukaryota > Metazoa > Arthropoda > Insecta > Lepidoptera > Papilionidae > Parnassius > Parnassius glacialis. The sequence goes on along the minus strand of JAVANC010000026.1, from coordinate 11,376,617 downwards.
AAACTTTGTAACGATATCCGAATTACATTTATACAATCTGCCATTTTTAATGGATACATGTACAAAATTGAATTGACTTCAGTTTACAGAAAAATGCTAAGAAATGTAAAAAAATTATGAATGCAAGAATGCTTTATTCTAATGTTAGTTTCAATGAATTTATCTTTACTGCTTTTATCAGTGACCTCTCTTCTGTAGGGCAATTTAAGTGCTGTTTTAGTAACGTACTCATAACGAATAACTGGCGCACTGAGAAGACATTATAGGATTTATATAAGAGATGGGACGGGAATAGGATAGGGCGAAATGTTGTGACTTTTAATACAGCTCTTTGAGCGCGTTCCAGTTGTAGCAGTGTAGTTTTAGCTGCTCCTCCCCATGAGGTTATACAATAGTTGAGAATTGATTGACATAATGCGAAATATACTTGCTTTACTACCTTAATATCTACAAAAGAACGAATATTTTTTAAAACTAACATTAATTTACGGACTCTATTTCAGAGGTGGTCTATGTGGTTTTTAAATGTTAGAGTAGAATCTATAACTATTCCAAGGTATTTAATAGTTCTTGCATTAAAAATAACTAGGCAGTTACAATTAGACTCTGCGACTGAGCAATATTTATGTGCATAAATTTCTGGAATGGTTAGATGCTGTGTTGAGCTGTACATAGCAAAATGAATATATTTGGTTTTGTCCGTATTCAGTGTCAATATATTTTGTTGGAGCCATTTCTTAACCCTGTCAAAACCTTGCTGTGCACATAAATACACCTTGTCTACTGTACTATCTTTGCGGAAAAAAGGAGCACGTTATCATCTGCGTAAGATATTATTTTACCCGAGTTAAGTTCAAGATTGCAAAGGTCATTTATATACATATCAAAAAAAGGGTTGGTCCTAATAGACTTCCTTGAGGCACGCCAAAATGAGTATTTTTTTGTTCAGAGCTAATAAACTTTTAAATGTTTATGCATTGATATCGATTCTCTAAATAGTTGGAAAAAAGTTTAAGCTGTTTACCTCGAATACCTATGCTCTAGCTTATTTAATAGGATGGGAATAGAAACTGTATCAAAAGCTTTTGCTAGGTCAAGCAAAATGCCAAAAGATTGGTTGCTTTTATTAAATTTAAATTATAAAAAAAAAAATTTTGATTGTGTTCATCATGAAACATTAATCAGGAAACTACAACATTACGGTGTAAAAAATTTGGCGCTTAGACTTATTACTTCATATTTAAGTAACAGAACTCAAAAAGTCTTGATAAATGGTAAAGGTTCCTCCGGATCGGTAGTATCAATGGGCGTTCCTCAGGGCTCGATTCTTGGCCCATTCTTGTTTTTAATCTATATTAATGACTTACCTTATCTTGTAGGGGACAATCACGATATAGTATTATTTGCTGACGATACCTCTTTAATTTTCAAACTCAAACGGCAGTTAATTAATTATGACGATGTAAATAATGCTCTATCGAAATTAGTACATTGGTTTAACGCCAACAATATGCTCTTAAACGGCAATAAGACTAAGTGTATTAAATTCACAATACCTAATGTAAAACATTCGAATACCAATGTGCTATTAAATGGGGAGGAGTTGAGTCTTGTGGATACCACTGTTTTTCTCGGTATTACTATTGACGCGAAACTTCAATGGGGCCCCCATATATCTAAATTAGCAAGCAGACTTAGTTCTGCAGCATATGCTGTAAGAAAGATTAGAAGTCTCACAGATGTTAAAACAGCTAGATTAGTGTATTTTAGTTACTTTCATAGCGTAATGTCTTATGGAATTTTGCTATGGGGTAATGCGACTGATATTGAAGCTATATTTGTTTTGCAAAAGAGAGCCGTTCGGGCGATTTACAACCTAAATTGTAAAGAGTCCCTCAGACAAAAATTTAAAGAAATAAACATATTAACTTTGGCATCGCAATATATTTATGAAAATCTAATGTATGTACATAAAAACATAAATAGCTTTAATAAGAATAAGGATGTGCATTCTTTAAACACTAGGAACAAACATAAGCTTGTTATACCAGTTACTAGACTCCACAGAATCAGTAATTCATTTATTGGGCAATGTATACGCTTTTACAACAAAATCCCAGAACATATTCAAAGTTTATCAATAAACAAGTTTAAAAGTTTTATTAAAGAAAAACTGTACAAAAAGGGTTATTATAATATCAAGGAATACATGAATGAAAATAACCCCTGGGAATAAGGTGATCGCCACCATGCTGGTTCTATTAAAAATCATTTAAAAATTGTATAAATGAAATTATTGTTAAATGAAATATGTTTGAAAAAAAAAAGTCCCGCTGGGTTTCTTGCTGGTTCTTCCCAGGACAGAGGTATTTTCCGAACCAGTGGTAAATAAAAAATGACTTTCAATAAGAATTATGTAATAATCGATATTGAATAAAAAATTATTCTATTCTATTCTATTCTATTCTATTCTATTCTATCATATAGAGATATAATCAGTCCTTACCTGCACAGCATCAGCGGTGGACAGTTTTGGTCTGAAACCATATTGCATATTTGATAATATAGATTTACTTTTTAAATTATTCATTAATCTATTGTTAATTATTTTTTCTAATATTTTAGACGTAGATGAGAGTATTGCGATAGGCCGATAATTGGAAACGTTTTCTTTGTCTCCTGATTTATGTACTGGCACTACAATAGTTTTTTTTAAACAATCTGGGAAAATACCTACAGAGAGGCAAATTCGAAAGATATGAGTCAATGGTAGTACTAGAATTTGTCTAAATTTTCTTAATATACTAGTGGGTGTGCCATCCCAACCAACCGCGCTTGTTTCTTTCAGTCCCATTATAATACTTTCTACTTCAGTAGCGACCGTATCTAATAATGCAAACGAGCTTAATTGGCAGTTTCTTTAAGTTGAAAAAGTGGCCATGTATTCATGATTATTGTTTAAATTGTTAATTATCTGTTCAGCAAGATTTTTACCGACGTTCACAAAGTTATTATTTGCTTTATTTGCTGACATAAGTAGCGAGGATATATTTTGTAATAATTCTGCTAAAGATGCATGCTGTTTGGATATAAATGTAATATCTTTTACATGCCGCCAAAGCTTTTTTTATCTCTAACAGACTCTTCCATTAAGTTTGTAGAATAATTATACTTCAAATTTTTTAATAAATTGTTACAAAAATTCCTATATCTTTTATATGAAATTTGTAAGACGGAATTATCTGAAGAAGATTTTGCCATCAGGTGTAGCTTGTCTCTATGTTTCATGCGCTTAATAAGACCAGGTGTAATCCAAGGCTTTAAGTTAATTTTTTTTACTACTGTGGTATACGAAGTGTTGCTAACGATGGCATTTCGTACGTTATTTATTAAGTGAGGAAAAGAAATGTTTACGTCGTTGGTTTTATAAACTGGGCTAAAGTCAATGTTTTGAATTGCATGTTCAAGGTTTTTCATATTAGTTTTAGGAATGGAGTATTTACACTTCGGTTTAGGTACTTTAAGGCTTAAGCTAAGAATGATGGCACTATGATCGGTTACTATAGGATTGGTGACAAGGGTTATAGATGGTAACTTAGTTTTTATTAAAGTGTGGTCTAAACAGGAACCACTTAGATGAGTAGGGAGCAAATGTGCTGAAGCAGGACCTGGCATGCACATATATTAAGGTAGTCTGTTGCTCCACCATGCCTGCCTTCAGGGTTGAGATCTATATTCAAATCACCCGTCAATACTATATTTTTGAATGGCGACAGTTGCTTAAGTGTATTGTATAATAACGTTTTGAATCTAAACTTAAAATAGAAATATTAATTTTAAACTAAAAGTAGTAATGTTTTATCTTTAAACTAATTAATAACTAGACAATTTTTATGGGGTCATATGGTTCTTAGCTTAATGTAGACACCCGGCAAGAGGCGCTGTTGTCAAGATCCAGAAATTACCCATGCGAAGCCGGGGTGGATCGCTAGTACGCTTTGTAAATGAATAAGTAAAAAACAAAACAAGGTTTCAATATTGTTTTAATTAGGCTTTATTATTGTTTTTATAAATAATTCTTCAGAAATATTTCCTTTTAGTGTTCCATGTCAAAGATAAGAAAATCGTTAATCCCTTTGTCACAGATAATTATTTTAAAACAGTTACTTTAGTAGATCTTATGGCTGCTGATAGATGGCGGTGATATCATCTCGTTTACAAGATGCGTAAAATACCAAGATCGGCGACGAGTGACAGCGTCAAAGCTGCGAACCGATTGTCAATCAGCCTGCCAAGCTTGATGAAATAATGAAGAACGAAGACGGGCTAGTGAAGGAGAAGTTAACATAAATTACGAAGCCAAATGTGAGTGTATCCAAGGCAAAAGCCTTGGATTTACCGTCGATAAGAAAGTCAGTGCGCTTCACCATCTTAGACTACATCACCACTTACCATCAAGCGCTGGCTTAGTATAATATAAAAACATATGTGCTGATTTACCCCGTGCTCGGTGGTGGTGGGAAGGAAACCTGCATGTTTAAGATACAAAAAATATTTCGAAGACATGTGAAATTCGTCTCCAGCATTGGGGCAGCTCGGCCGACACTTCCATGTCCTAAAACCCTCTCAGAAATGAGTGTCTTGTGCCGAGCAGTGAGACGTATATAGGCTGTAACTTTAACAATACTATTCTCCGTGGTATAATGTAAAGAACTCGCTACGTTTCGTCACTGAATGACTATACTTAGCCCTCAAGCGGAAAAACAATTGAGTATTTTTGTCAATCTGATAAAACCTAGGTTTTTCTACTACACGACCATATAAACTTACATTTGTTTCTTAATCATCGCTCTTTTTTTCAAAGTCGTTTTCTTTCTTTACTTTTCTTTTAAAAACGTTACCTTCACACTAATTTCGGTAATAAAAAGTACAATTTTGTTATTACAATGTATATAAGCAATGTAGATTGTTTTATAATAACATATGCTTTGAATTTAAGCATGGAAAATACACTAGTGCGTTTAAATATCGTTAAATATTAAATACGTTTAAATTTCCACAAATACCAACAAATGATATTCGCCTTTATGTTTGGGGGAAACCACATTACTAGGTGCGTATTAATCGTAACATTAAACGTTTTTGATTAATGATTACTCTAAACGGACAATAATATAAGTCTAAAAAAAATTAAGAACCATACAACGAATATAGTATGACGATCTAATAAAACACGATGGTAGTTGGTGGATGCAAGTGACTAGGGACCGTGATCCCTTCCAAAAGTTTCCTGGTAGTCGTAGTTTGGTCACATACGTGAACTGAGAGGAACTGGCCGACCAAACTAGATGAGGTAGGTGCAAAAATATGTCAGAGTCGATGAGATTTTTTCTACTTACGATAACTTTTCTACGTACTACGTATGGGAGAACACCAGAATTAAAATCCTGAAAGCCTCCTGAAGATGCTTTTATCTTCATCTTCTTTAAAATACAGGTTACGTCCACTAAGATTTTCCCCAGTTTAGTGGACGCGTGTATAAATAAACATAAATAACATATGGATAAACACCTAGACCCGTGCCGTTGTTTGTAAGCCGTACAAATATTGGTTCTCTATGGATTTTGAATGCCGCTTAATGCACGTATTCCTTAACACAGTTACGAGAAGTTGCAGATATTTCAAGAAGGAGAAAATATTCGAGGAGTGCAACTGCAGGTGTCGACGTTTACTTCTCACGGCACATGTGAGAACTTTATTTACTCTTCCGCTTTGAAAACTTAATTTAATTAGCAGAATATGGTATGTGCACGGTATTTATGTTAGTATTTTTATATTTGAACTAAACCGGTAGAAAAATTACATTAATATAAAACAACTCACAGTACTTCAGGCATTTGATGACTCCATGACGCAGTGTCTTAGCTTGAGTTCCGGAGCTGAGGGCCGCTTTTATTTTACTCGCAAACAGGTTGCATTTATGATCTGTGCAGTAATAGTGTAAGAAAAGTAGAACGTGGTGAGGACAAGGGAAACAGGTGATTTGGTGCGTGCTTATTGAACGGCAAACAGTTTATGTTTCCTAAACCAGTACGAGGGTGACACTGAAAGTTCTTACAAAATCAAAAATTGAACAAACTAGGAAGTTGTTATTATATATTTTATTACATATTTTCAAAATAGTGTCCATTTATATCAATACATTACTGTTTCCGATGTAACTACTGAGGAAAGCACTTTGCCCACTCGCATTTAGGGGTAACTTCGACGGCATTTTGAAACGCAGCCACTGCTTCCTTTCCTCGGCGTCCATAAAACTTTGTCCTCGAAGTTTTTCTTTTATTTTTGTAAATTAATAAAAATCGCAAGGTGCAAGGTCAGGGCTATGGGGCGGGTGAACCAGTAATTCCACGTCTGACGTCACCAACTTGTCGATTGTTTGCTTGGCGGTGTGCGACGAGGCGTTGTCGTGGTGAAGGAGGATCCTACTGCGAGGTCGTTTATCCCGAAATTTTTTTAAGACATGTGGCAAACAATTTTTAGTGTACCACTCTGCAGTAACTGTTTTTTGATTCTATAAAACAATTGTTGCGTAATGACCTGTCCTTCAGAAGAATGAGGCCACCATCTTATTTCCCATGCTTCGAGCTCTCTTCACTTTAGTTGGCAACTTCAGTCGTTGTGTCTTGTTTCAGGATAATAACAATAAATTTTGCTTTTGTCACCCATAAGTATGTTGAATGCAGCATTTGAGTCACCTCCGTTAAATCTTTGAACCATTTCACGACACCAATCAACATGACGGAGTTTTTGGGCTTCTGTCAAATATGATCTGACCGCTAAATGTTCATGGACGATTTGTGCACTTGACTCATACCAATGCCTAAGCTTGTCTGAATCTGCTGATAAGTCATAATTTTGTCAGTCTCTATCATACGCCGCACAACACTGAAGTTATCTTTAGTCGTCGCCGTAGAAGGCCGGCCCTCACAAAGTTCATAGGTGAGATTAGTGCGACCACATTGAAACTCATTAAACCAAGTAATAATTAAAACCATTAAAACAAGTAAGCAGTGACGCAAGATGGAGCTTCATCGTAAATGGCCAATTGAGGTCTATTATAACTTCCATGTTGACTTAAATGACATCGAAAGTCATAAAAAATCATTGTACGAAAACTTTCTCGCGTTAAATTCATGCTGACGTGACACAGACAATTTTCAATTTGCCTCCAAATCGTAAACAAATAACCATCGATATATATGTACTACGCATGTAGTACATATAACTCAATGCAAATAACAAACTAATAAAATACATACACAATTATATTGGCAAAGAATTCCTTGTTCATAAATTTGAACTTATTTTTCTTTTCTTTACTATTCTTGTTAACAAGTGTCCAGTTCTAAAATTTTTCAGTGTCGCCTTTGTAATACAAAATTATTTACTCAGCACGAAATATCAACACAGTACTTTGATCTGAAGTATCAATTTTCAAGAATTTTTATAAGCGCGCTTTTTGAAACACTTGCTTGATTATTACTGATAACTAATAAATATAATTGATATACTATATGGCTGTTTGTTATACGACATTAAAGAAAACACTTATAAAAATGGGGTTCCTTTTTCGCCGCAAGCTAAGATTAGCCCATTGAGTAACCAGCATTTTTGGTGCCCGAGGATTAGGTGTAATATAGGCCTATAAGATAATTAATTTTATTTGTTATTAAGTTTTGATGAAACATGCATGTAGTCCTACGTATGGCAGTGAACTTATGAAGGGCTGTAATAGTTTTTTCTATAGGATAAGAGAAACAAACATGCACACATTCCACCTGATGGTAAGTGGTTGCTGTGGCCCATAGACATCTACATCTATCCTCGATTACAAACCAAAATTCAGATGCTTTATCACCCTTGAGGACTAAGATGGAATGCCTCGTTTTCAGTAAAAAGAAGCACCGATTCTCTACACTCACCATAAGAAACAGCAGTGTAAAGCTGCTATTTTACGCTGGTATTCTTTGGAAGCGTGGGGTTTCCTCAGTCTAGCCGACACATTCGTGCTACAAATATACCAGAAGTATAGCTTCAGCATGGCTCTACGGTGTATACCGACCCATTCGTGCTATAACTGTACCAGAAATATAGCTGCAGCATGACTCTACCAAGTATACCGACCCATTTCTGCTACAACTATATCAGTAATATAGCTGCAGCATGACCCCACTAGATAATTATAAAACTGGAATAGAATGCAGATAATGATGGCGATGATAATAACAATGACTTACGAAGTTAATTTTGTGACAATCTAAAAGGCATACGGACTTAGTAGACTTCCGAAGGGCTGCAACAATGACGATGATGTTGCAATTTTTTTATGCATATATACACTAAATATAAAATTCCGGTGTGCGTGTGTTCGTAATTATTCTCTTTCTAAACGGCTTGACCGATTTTGATGCTTTTTTATATTTTTACATATTTTATTAAATAAAAGTAAAGTCGGCTGCATCTTCAACTAATTTCGCCAAACTACCGGGCAATTTGTTGATAAATACATCACCCACTTACATCCTATGTACACACCTACTGTAATTAATATCCTAATCTTGAATTTAAACTTAAAATAGAAACATTAACTTGAAACTAATAATAGTAATGTTTTATCTTTAAACTAACTAAAAACTATAAAAGTTGAAGAATGTGGGTTGAGAATGGGTGAGTTAACCGTCAAATGCCTTTTGTACGCCGATGATCAAGTCATATTTGCATCGTCGGCGGTCGAGTTGCAAATGATGGTTACTTTAATGAACTTGTCATTGAAAGAAAGGGGTATGAAAGTGAACGCAAGTAAGACGAAAGTGATGGTTTTTGAAAGAGAAGAGAGTAAAACGTTATGCGAAATAAGAATAGAAGGGGAGTTGATTGAGCAAGTGGATGAGTTTGTATATTTGGGATGTTTATTTAGCAGGGATGGTAGATATGATAAGGATATAGAACGACGAGTGAACGCAGGAAATAGAGTGAATGGGGCTCTACACGCTATTATGAGGACTCAGAATGTGTCAAATAAGGCACGTATGGCAATTCATAGTGCTGTGTTAGTCCCTACTCTAATGTATGGTAGTGAAAGTTCGGTCTGGCAGAAGAAGCATGAGAGTAGAATAAATGCTGTAGAAATGCGGTCCTTAAGGAGTATGCTAGGGCTAAATCTAAATGACAGGGTGAGAAATAGTGTGATAAGAGAAAAGTGTGGTTTGCAAGATGACGTTGTGACCAGGATTAAAAAGGAATGCTTCGGTGGTTTGGTCATGTAGAAAGAATGAAAGAGAAAGAAAAGCAAATTTATGTTGCAGAAGTGAACGGCAGAGTCGGGAAGGGACGCCCTAGACGAAAGTTTATATAGTTAGTTTATATTAGCAATAAGTAGCAGCACCAAGGGCCGCGGGTTCGAATCCCGCACGGAACAAGTATTTGTATAGCCTACAAATAATTGTTCCGGGTCTGGATGTTTGTCCTTGTGAAATTTATTTATGTAAACTGCCCCCACGATACAGGAGAAAATCCTAGTGTGGAGGTGGACAATAACGTTTTTAAAATATAAGAAAAAATAATAAAAATAGATCCCGAAATTACATATGCGAAGCCGGTGTGGATCTCTAAAACACTATGTAAATGAATAAACCAAAAACCAAACAATGTTTGTTGAATATTTTTGACAGCAAAGTGTGTAAGAAACGAAATATATCATTGCAACAAAAAAACATAATTTCTTTTACTGAAATAACTGACATGACGACGTCAGAAATGAAGACGAATTGTTACCTAAAACAAGACGGCGAAAAATGAGTCTCAAATATTACTCGCAACTGAACACGAGGAAAGCGAAATGTGGGGCGCGATGCTATCTTAAGGGTACTAAGGCACGTTTCTTGAGATATCGTGTAATAGTTCGTAAGTATAAACAAGTTTGGCTGCAAATATATTGTGAACGAGAGTGTGGTATGAGTAATGATCCTGGGCAGTATTAACTTACCAACAGTGGAGCCGTATATTTCTTTACCTCCTGATTCTTCTTAATCTTCTTTAAAAAAAAAACGGTTAATATTCTTGTCAATGTGATTTGTTCGAATCCTGATTTGGGCCGAAAATCTGTTATTGACCGCTGGCGGTTACTCTTTGTTCCTACTTTTTTATTGTATAGATAATTGTTTGGAGTGAATTTTAATACGTAAAAGTGATTTAACATATTAAGTAAACTATAAGTGAAAACAATGTAACGAGGGGTCACATTTTGATATACAATCAAGTTATTTTGTGCGCTTAAGAGCCTTAAAAACTTGAGATACCTACTGTGTTTTAAGTTGTCGTCGATATTTTTCAAATCTCCGCAATGAGACGCATTAACAAACCATGGGGAAGTTTTTGAACAAATTATTATGAACTACTAGCTGGCCAGGCAGACGTTGTTCTGCCCTCACCCACGATCGTTTGTCCTATAAAAAAGATAACTGAAATTCGTCCTAAAAAATATTGAGGGATAAAAACTATCCTATCTCTCAAATTGGACCAAACTGCACAGAGTGTGCAAATTTCATTGAAACCAGTTAAGAAGTTTAGGGGTTCATGACGGACAAACAATATAATACATCATTTTTATTTATTTAGATAATATCCTATTACTTAACACTTGCAAATGTGCAATCGACAACAACCATTCGCTAATAAATTCTTTCGCTTTAATTCCTATGCATTCATATCAAATATGTATTCAGTTACAACAAATTATATTTTTCTGGACAATTGACAATTGACAATTGCCATTTGCCATTACTAATAGAAAAAAAAAACAAATGAGTAACTCTGTGTATCTCGCATAATTGTGGTTGGGCTGCATAAAATATTTTGCACCGAATTCAAAAAAGAAGGAGGTTCTCAATTCAGTTGTATTTTTAATGAGTGTTGCATCAGAACTTTTTTCTAGGTGAACCGATTTTGATGATGACTTTTTTATTGGTGCTTTACATGTTGTCCCATATAAATTTTAGTAAAGCAAACCAAACCAAACCAGTAGTTTTTGAATTATTTTAATAATGCATATTTAATTTTTTTTAAAACGTTACCCCCACACAAGGACTTTCTGCTGTATCGTGGAGGCGGTTTACAAACACAAATTGCCCAAGGACAAACATCCAGACCTGGAACAATTAGTTGCAGGCCATGCAAATATTTGTTCCGTGCGGGATTCGAACCCGCTACCCCCAGCGCAGCAACTTATTTCTAAGCCATTGCGCCACAGAGCAGTAATTTTTGATTCACACAATTGAAATCGACTACATTGTTTATGTTCTCATTTTATTTATATTGAAGTCGGTTGTACAAATTTTTAATTTTACCACTTGTACGATTTTATATCTTCCAAAATATAACTGCCATTTCTGCTTAGTGTAAATCTCGTGTTAATACATGAACATCGAAAACTGTCTAGCATTTTTTTGTATTTATTATAAAGGGTAAGGGAGAAACGTATGTGTGTATTGCATTTGGTAATTTTGGTTTTGGTGTTTGAGCTTAAATAATTTTACGCTTATAAATGTGTGTTTATGATTGGATTTTTTATATGAATCTGAAGTGACAAACGAATTCACAATTTATCTGGTGGCAAGTGGTTATTGCAGTCCATGATTCATTAAATTCTGTAATTATACTGGCTGTCTACACCCTTCAGCTCTGAATACAGCATTGCAAGGACTGCTGGGTTGCTAGACCAAAATAAGAGGGAGGATGGTACCTACCCGGGTGGACTCTCAAACAGAAAAAGCGTCCTAGAAAGTACTAGTGTAAATTAATTCGCGGGCACCATTTAACATTTTAAAATCAATATTTTATCAAAATTCACTATGATGGCGAAAATAATCTCAAGATGCAATTTATGTGCAAGTTACTTAATTATTCATACACCAAACCAAAAAAGATGTATTGCATGAAGCTTCACACATACATAAGACCCTCATTACGGAATTTAAATGTTAAGTAAAATATTTTTAACCATAAATCATTTTTTTTTAATTTACAATACTTGCATACTTTTAAATGGAACCTAAGCAAAATTTTATAATTATAATTATCTTAATATGACAGATGACACAAATTTAACAGATAGTTTTTAAGACAGTGCTTCACTTAAAGTAATTCTTACAGTAATGACCTCACAGTTATTACTAGCATCCCACCACTTGATAGAGTACGACCGGGTAAAACATGGAGGAAGTCGATGGATGCAGGTGGCTTAGGATCGTGCTTTGTGGCATTCCTTGGGGGAGGCCTATGTTCAGCAGTGGACTTGTGAAGGGCTGTTATGATGATGATGATGATGAATCACTAGCATAGAGGTAATTCCAATAAGAACACAATTCTTGTGGTTAAACTCTATATGGATATGACGTTTTACGTGGTACAAAATAGGATAGCTATACCGTTCCCACCTTCTTTCTTTTGCAAAGTTTTTGCGGTTTTTCCATTCTATAGACGCCTCTATAGATGTGCCATTATTGAAACAAAAAGGTTATCGATAGATTCAGTAATTCTATGATTTAGTAAAGTTAAAGGTTTTGATTAACCCTGTTCGTAATACTTAAATAAATCAATGAACGTTAAAAAGCTTCATCTGATATCTTACAACAAAACGTAGTCGAATAATCGGAACTTTGTACAATCAACATAATTAAAAATATATCGTAAAATGGTCCCGATGAAATCTACATATCTTCAACTAATATATTTCTGCCAAATTATCCCTAGACTAAGAACTATTGGCTTTTAAAATTATAGATTGAACAGGGAATAATAACTTTAAACATGTAACCAACCCCATTGAATACATTTAATTTAATTGTGTTTTTATAATGGATACCGAATTTGCTTCACAGAACGTATACAGAGGCCATTGCTACGTTAATACAGTAACCGCAATACGACCGCAGTCTGTCTCATTTTTTCTGGCCCTATCACAACTACCAATAAATCTATTGTGAACGTATTAACCGTTTTCTACTCTGCTCCCTCTAAATATTCTCCATCATTCATTAATTAATAACAGTCTATCAAATGTATCCTGCTGAATTTAGTTCTTTCCCATAGATTTCCTCCTAGGGGGAATACTTGTTAAATTTTCCTCTCTAACCAAGTGGGTCGACAATCGCAATTTTAATTACTATGAGTTTTTAGCAGGAAGATACGGCTGCCTATATCGAGTCTATAGAGTTTTTTTACAATATATTGAGCATGGTTTTGGCATCACTTAAAATTTACGTCTCTTTATTTGTTGGTCTTAGATCTAGAAATAGGATTTCGATATTCTGTGCGTACCAATATTTTATCACTTAACTCATTTCACAATTTTCAGTTATAAATGATCTCTTTCCAGTCTTCGACAAATAAGTAAATAAGTTAGGCGAAATTACTGAGGCAGATTGGCGTTCTCAAAGTTAAGATGTCAAACAACGTTTAATGTAAATATTTACGCTTTAGACTTTAATTAAATATTTAAGGAAATTTATTGTAAATATTCTTATTTAGCTTTAACTAACGTATATGACACCATCGCAAATAACAGCTAAGACATTTTGTTTATAAATCTTTTTATAGACATAATTATAAATTAAATATTGTTATGGAATAATGGATATTATATATATATAAGATATATTTTAGATTTTACAAATGCCTGAAACTCATTCTCTTACTTTATTTTTATCATCATTAAAGCCTAGTTCAATATCACTTCCTTTAGTGAGGGGTTGCCCATCTGCCCATTCCTGCGTTTGTCAGTACGAACCTGCCACTCGAAAACGTTTACAAAAGTATAAAAAAATATTATGTGATCATTCAAGAATGCAAATCCTCACAAACTGTTGCAATTTAAAATTTGAAAGGAAGCTAGAAAACGTTATGGCTTACCTCAGACGTTTATCTGTTGTCAAGAACAACAATTTTACAAGCCAAATGCGAGAGAAATGCCGTGTGGAATTTCACCAAATCTCACGTTAAAAATTTTCAGACCGTACCGTAAATGTATTAAATTTTTAAGGCGTGAAAATTTGGTAGTTACAGTATCTAGTAAAGCTTTCTTTTGGGTTTAAAACTTTCATCCACGCTTTTTATCACGCGGTCCGTAGTGAAGAAAAACATCGTAGGGAAACTTACCGAAAAGATATCCGAGAAATTAAAAAAAAATCGAAAGAGAAGTCCGCCAATGGTAGTCCGCAAAGGGTGCGCAGCGGACATTGCCTTGCCCTAAAACCCTCTCATGAGATGAGAGGCGGTCTGCGTCCAGGAGAGGGACGTATGTAAGCTATAGCTTTACTTTTTACTTTTAACAGAAGTCAATTATAACAAACCACATTTAGCTGCACCCAGCTGTCGTGCAGTCGTTCATCCGCACTTCAGCTTTTAGTCGTAAATAATATTTGGCAGTAAAAATCTAAAGAATTATATTAATTTTCGTGTAGTGGCGGTCAAGAATATCCACTACCCCATATCCTCCCGTGGGTGTCGTAAAAGGCGACAAAGGGAAACAGGCAGGAGATGGGCAGCAGCATCTTCCTGGTAACGGCATAAATACAATAAAAAAACTGCGGTTGCCAACCCGCTCGCCAAGCGTGGCAACTATGGCAATATACCCCCCCATGAGCAATGACAATAATAAACGGCCCCCAGTCCCCGGCGGTCCCGTTATTCCTGGCTACGGTGGCGACCATGGTAACGGCGGGGCAGGGGGTGCTAAGAATCTCCGGTGGAGGTTCGGTTGCCACCTTAGACGACTCGACCTGGCAACGTACAACGCACGCACCCTGAGGACTGACGAGAAGATCGTGGAGCTGGAAGAAGAGATAGACAAGTTGCGCTGGCATATTATAGAATTATCCGAAGTCCGAAGAGAGGGGGAGGACACGGTAATCCTCGAATCCGGCAACTTGCTCTATGACCGGGAGGGCGACCATCTGTCCCAAGGAGGTGTCGGATTTATCGTCCACAAGTCTCTCGTTAACAACGTTGTAAAGATCGGGAGTGTGTCGACGAGGGTTGCGTACCTTATACTCAGAATCACCAAACGGTATTCGCTGAAGGTCATACAGGTTTACGCCCCAACCTCGGCACACCCCGATGAGGAGGTGGAGGAAATATATGAGGATATCTCTAGAGCCATGCATTCCTCCAAAACCCAATATACGGTGTTAATGGGAGACTTCAATGCAAAACTAGGCACAAGAGAGAACGGTGAGCTAAAAGGAGGGAAATTTGGAATAGGGCAACGGAACCCAAGGGGCCAGCAGCTGGCCGACTTCATGGAGAAAGAGGGACTCTTTATGATGAACTCTTTCTTCAAGAAGCGTCCCCACAGGAAGTGGACCTGGTAGAGCCCCGACGGTTCGACAGAAAATGAGATTGACTTCATTATGACGACCAGACGACAACTGTTCAGTGATGTCTCAGTGATCGCGAGGGTGAAAACCGGCAGCGATCACCGAATGGTTAGAGGCACACTGAACCTAAATGTTAAGTTGGAGAGGTCTCGTCTGATGAAGTCAACGCTCCGTCCCCCTCGTGCTCTAATCCAAAGTCCCGAAACCTTTCAGCTCGAATTACAAAACCGTTTTCAGTGCCTAGAAGACTGCAATGAAGTGGACGATATGAATGACAAGCTCGTGGAAACTGTCCATGCGGTCGGAGCTAAGTTCTGCAAGACCCACCGCAGAAGAACACAAAAACTCTCCGATCACACTCTTAATCTCATGGCTGTTAGACGGGAGATGAGGCTACATTCTTCAACAGATTTGACAGCATACAGGCAACTGAACAGACATATCTCCAAATGCATGCGGCGAGACTTACGCAACTTCAATACAGCTCGTGTTGAAGAAGCGATCGAGCGGAACCAAGGCTCCAAAGTCTTTGCCAGAGATCTGTCTGCCAGAAAGAGCCAACTGTCAAAGCTGAAGACCGAATGTGGCAGCATCGTTTCCGGGGCACCTGAGATTTTGAGTGAGATTGAGAGGTTCTATGGGCAGCTGTACACGTCATCGTTGGAGCCACACGCAAGTGTGAGTAACGATCCAAGAGCGAGTCTTATTCGACACTATTCCGAAGATATCCCGGACGTCAGTCTGATCGAGATTAGAATGGCTCTCCAGCACCTTAAAAACGGCAAGGCCCCAGGCGAGGATGGAATTACAGTGGAGCTTCTGAAAGCGGGTGGAAGACCGGTACTTGAAGTCCTTCAGAAGCTCTTTAATTCCGTCCTCCATGGTGGCATTACACCGGAGGCGTGGAGCAGAAGTGCGGTGGTCTTGTTCTTCAAGAAAGGTGACAACGCTCTCTTGAAGAACTACAGACCGATTTCCCTTCTGAGCCGCGTCTACGTGCTGTTTTCGAGAGTCATTACGAATCGTCTCGCGCGCAGACTTGACGACTTCCAGCCTCCCGAACAAGCCGGTTTCCGAAAGGGCTTTAGCACCATAGACCACATACATACCCTACGGCAAATTGTACAGAAGTCCGAAGAGTACAATTTGCCACTATGTCTGGCGTATGTGGACTATGAAAAAGCCTTTGATTCCGTCGAAATGTGGGCGGTGCTGCAGTCCCTTCAGCGGTGCCAAGTTGACTGTCGGTATATCGAAGTGCTGAAGTGTTTGTACAGTAGAGCTACGATGGCTGTCCGAGTACAGAACCAGAGTACGAAACCTATCCAATTGCAGAGAGGTGTAAGATAGGGTGACGTTATATCCCCGAAACTCTTCACCGCTGCATTGGAAGACGTTTTCAAGCTTCTGGACTGGAAAGGATACGGAATTAACATCAATGGCGAGTACATCACTCACCTTCGATTTGCCGACGATATAGTCCTCATGGCAGAATCGCTGGAGGAACTAAGCACTATGCTCAATGACCTCAATAGTGTCTCCCAACGGATAGGTCTTAAGATGAACATGGACAAAACAAAGATTATGTTTAATGTCCATGTCACACCTATGCCGGTAGTTGTTGGGAGCACTAAGCTCGAAGTTGTTGACGAGTATGTTTACCTGGGACAAATAGTCCGACTAGGTAAGTCCAACTTCGACCGAGAGGTCAATCGACGGATTCAACTCGGCTGGGCAGCGTTCGGGAAGCTACGACACATCTTCTCGTCAGAAATACCTCAAAACCTTAAAACAAAATTGTACAACCAGTGCGTGTTGCCAGTGATGACTTACGGAACTGAGACGTGGTCCTTCACTGCTGGCCGTATGAGGAAGCTCAAGATCGCTCAGCGAGCTATGGAGAGGGCTATGCTCGGAGTTTCTCTGCGTGATAAACTTAGGAATAAGGATATCCGCAGTAGAACCAGAGTAACCGACATAGCCCAACAGATTACTAAGCTGAAGTGGCAGTGGGCCGGCCATATAGCTCGAAGAACCGACAACCGATGGGGAAGAAAGGTTCTCGAGTGGCAGCCTCGTACCGGTAGGCGAAGTGTAGGGCGTCCCCCCCACAAGATGGAGTGACGACCTGGTAAGACATGCAGGAAGTCGATGGATGCAGGTGCCTCGGGACCGTGCTTTGTGGCATTCCTTGGGGGAGGCCTATGTTCAACAGTGGACTTGTGAAGGGCTGTAATGATGATATTAATTTTAAATAAGACACGTTCAAGAATGAAAGCATGATTATAACAGAAACAACTATGTCGTAATTGAGAATAGTTAAACTTCAGACATTTATTAATTAATTTTATTTATTAACTAGCTGTTCCACGCGACTTAGCCCGCGTGGATAATTTTTGCGCAGAACCTTAAAGTAAAAGTAGCATACGTTACTCCTTATAATCAGTCATCAGCTATCTGCAGGTGAAAGTACCATCCAAATCGATTCACAGATTTTTGCGTGATGCGTGTTCATACAAACATCATGATTATAGTGAATAAATAGATGAACCTTGTAGTTTAAAGGATAAAGGAATGGTTTGCAGATCACTTTCATATCCAAATTGTAGTGATATTATATATTATTAATATTAGCCAGTTCTATTAAAATTTTAATATCTAAGAAATTAATTACTCAAAAGGTCAAAAACCTGCTGTTAAAAAAATATTATCTTAATACAGCATGGCTGATACCTACATAAATTTTCCATTAATCTAAAATTAAAAATATATTACATTGTAAAGGAAACAAATTAATCAAACTCGTACGTATACTGAATGTTGCAATCAACCGTGTTGAAGTACGGTACATGTTCTTTCTTTTGTTCGTCTGAAAGAGTTACTGTGAATACAACTTTTATACGTCAGTGAATGTGAACGATTGTAGAAAGAATTGTTTGCATTTTTAAACGTTGTTCTAATATAAATATTCATTCGGCATGAGAAACTTTGAATACTAAAATGTGGTGAGGTGATACTCGACAGCATGAATTTTGTCCCTAATGTGAGGGATGGATTTTTTTACACCGCCCGTGGAGTGGCGGTACACTTCCTCATATGATCCCGTGGGTTTCGTCAGCACCATCTTTTTGATAACAACTGAATATAATTAATGAAGATAGCAGTTGCCAAATCGCCTGTTAAGCGTCGCTATTCCAATGGAAAATATCCCCTCAATCAAACAATCTACGGGGAGTAATTTGTTAAGTGATAGACTTTTATAGGCTGTAATAATGATGATGATGAAAGAGGTAAATCTCTCATGTCGATATCTAATCTTAGAAGGACCTCGTTTAGGAATAAGCAACATCAGGAAATGACTATTTATTTGTGCCATTTACAGTATGGATTATCAATTCGTGGGGTCTACATATAGCAAAATTTATAAAAGAACTGTTTTCGTGACTGGCAACAAGTGACAAGAGAGTTAGTTTTTTTTAGCCAAAAATCAAATTATAGCTATTTAGTGAAGAAGCGTAGCCCATGGTCTGGGCACTATAACGCGAGAAGTGTTGTTTATACTATTTATATTATCTCTTATAATGATTGTTTTTTACGTAAAATCAACATATTTCCCGAACACCAACCAGCATTCCTCAAGCAGTTTGTAGCGTCCACGGTAAGAGGGGGTATGCTGCAAAGGTTTTTAAATGGTGAGCACTTATAAAATAAAATAAATGCGGTCAATTTTCGTCTTCCATATTTACATAAAATATATTAAATTAAAGTTTTTTTTTAAATAATATTTTTAAAAATCTTTAATTTAATATATTTAATGTAAATATGGAAGACCAAAATTGACAAATTGCTTATGACCGATGGGTAAAATTCATTTCCGACGGTTTATTCCTTTGTTGCTTATTCCTTTGTTTACAACAAAGAAATAAGCCGTCTTTCAGTTCGTTTTTCAGTTTACAAACCATTTGTAGACTAAAAAAATAACTCTAACGGGATTCAAAAATATAATGATCCATTCTCCTTAAATATGTATTGATCTTATTAAATATATTTATAGTAATATATATAGAAATCTAGAGAATTTAGGACAGTGTATAAACTGACAACCCATACGAAATTTTATTTACAATTTTTATGTTTCAGCAGTCATAAGCGTAGCTGAATTCAGTCACAATTCGAATGAGATTCGAGTTTCATACTCACAATTATAAGAAGTCGCGGATATATTGCACACGAAAAGAAAATGACAGTAACATTTTCTAATAATAATATTAAGTAGATTAGCATAATTTTGTTCCGTGAAACTAGAAAGCTGAATGTCAATAATAGATATAATTTTATTAAGATTGCCCAGCTATAATTCAACAACCCTGGCCAGAGAATTCCAGCAAAAAGTAATTAAGCAGCCGACCACATTGAAATCGATAAAACTTTTTAAAATAACATATTAAATTACTAAAAAAACTCCATTGTTTATAATTCGTAACATTACTTATGTTAAAGTTGGTAAAAAATTACTTCACGTACATCAGCTCGATTTAGTATTTTTTACCAACTATAATATAATGGACTTCCGCAAAGTAACGCCTGATTCTGTTATTTACTTATGTTTCATTATTTCTCAGTTTTTTTTTGCGAATTGTCACAGCTATAAGCTAAACGCTCAGTATTTACGCTTCTTGCGTCATGTAATTTTCAAGGGTCATTAAACGAACAACCGTCTTGGTTTTGTCGTGTACATTAGTGAAAATCTGACCAACCATTGTGGGATTAAATGTTAAATTAATATGCATGAGATAAATGCCTCTCAAAATTATTACTTCAAGAAACTTGAATTTTGCAAAGTGCAAAATTTTAGAACAATTTTAAGTGCTTATAGCTTCTGCTTTTTGTTGTGTTGATTAACCCTTAAAAGTTCACTACTGGGCAGGACAAAGACTTCTTCTGCTGTAGGGAGGATTTATCCTAATAGTGACGCTTGATAGGCAGATTGATAGTTGGTGATGACATTATCAGACGGCTCGTGCCTTTGACGCTGCCGACAAGCATGTGGTTAGTTTACGTTTGAGGTAACCGAGTGGATATACCTCCATCTATCGAAAACTGTGAGATTTTTTTTATTTTAACCATACTCGCCTTTTACAAAATCCATGCAACAGAATGAGGTGATGGATTCTATTATACAGCCACGACACGGCCTAAAGATATTGTCGATTTCCGAGCAAGGCATTTTTTGTTGATGTGTATCTTCGTTATGTATCTTTCGTATTGTAATTTGTATTTGAACTAAAGAGTGGTAATTTTTATTTACCTAATTTGAATTTAACTTGATTTGATCGCACTAGTATTTGTTATTGTTAATTTGATTTGCCTTTTCTTTTGTACTAACTTGTGTTTGATTTAATAAATAGCGGTTCTTATTTGTGTAATTTCTATTCAACTCGATTTGATAGGAACTGCATTGGTTAGCTGTTAATTTTTTTTGTATTTTTTATTTGTTATTTTTGTAATTGTGCCCGAGCGGCGTCGTAATTTGTATTTAGTAGTGATGTTGCTAATCCGTTGCCTGCGGACTGAGTTACGCTGGGCCACCAGCGCCCATGCTTTGATAGGTCGACCGGATAGGGTCCATAATTTAATGAAGCGGTTCGAGCAGGTCGATGCTCGAAGGGCTGCAGTGGAGGAGGCTTACGCTGAGCTTGAGGATTCGGATGTGGAAAAGGGAGTCCTGGACTCCTGCTTCGCAGACTACGAGCAGTTCTTGTGGCTCACGGACGAGTTGATCGAGGCTGAAGGCAGGTATGCCGAGGAGGCGCGTGAAGCTCGGACGAGTGGCCTGCCCGAGTCCTTTCGGAAGCAGCCTCAGCCGGAGCTGTTGGGACGATTCCCAAATCTGGACTTGCCAAAGTTCTCCGGGGTCCTTTCCGAATGGCTGACCTTCGTTGGTCTTTTCGACGGGCTAGTGGACGCCCGGAGTGACTTGACCCCGAGCCAGAAGATGGCGTACCTCCTGGCCTCACTGGAGAGGGAGGCCCTGGGCGTTGTCAGCCATTTGAGCTTGTCGGACGACGCCTACCAGACTGCTCGGGACCTCCTAGCCAGAAGATACGCCAACGTCCGGCGAATTGCGGACGAACATGTTAAGCAGCTTCTGAGCCTCCCGCTGCTTAGTGACCGGGCCAGACTACGTCCGGACCTGTTGGATCCAGTCTTGGTGGCCTGTAATATTTTGAGGCGGCTGGATTTACCAGTGGGCGAATGGGCCTTCTTGTTGCTCCGCTTCGTGCTGTCCCGTCTACCTCTCGACCTTCAAATGCATTTTGAGGAGAGGTACGGCGGGGACGAGGCCTCCTATATTCCGCCCTTCTATGACCTGCTGCGGTTTTTGGAGGAGCAGTGCCGACAGATCGAGCACACGGCGGGCACTGTCGACGACTTACGAGCCGTGCCCAGTGAGAGGCGAAATCCGCCTGGCAAGTCGTCGTCAACCCCCCCCTGCTCCTATTGTCGAGCGTCTGATCACCGGGTAACGTCTTGCCCGAAATTATTAAGTAAGCCGGTTCCGGCGAGGCGAACTATCGCCAAGGAGCGCCGCTGGTGCCACTCCTGTTTGGAAGGGCACCTCCAGCGAGACTGTCCGCACCGGCGGCCCTGTCTGCATTGCCAGGGCAATCACCATGTCGTACTGTGCCTGGGTGCGAACGGCGTCTCCTCTCGGGGCGCTGCCAGGCCCTCGACCCCCACGGGCGGGGGCGCTCCGCCATGCCCTTTGACGGGCGACGCTCGGCGCCCGCCGGCTAGCCACCAGGCCCCTAGGTTTGAAAGGGGTCCCTCCCCCGACCAGTCGGGGGGTCATTCTCCCAGGGGCGGGGGTGTCATCACACCCCCTCAGCGTGCGGAGAGGAACTTCACGGCCACTCATCAGTCCGCTGGACCCTTCTCACTCCCGTTAGCTGAGTGGCCGCGACTGGTGTACCACTGTACCCCATTTGATGGAGGCGGCCCTAGCTAGCTGCCGCCTTAGCTCCCACCATGGCTGCCTCTACTGAGCCTTAAGCCGTCAACAGTCCACTTGTCAAGCTGTTCTGTTGTCGACGGCCTCAGTGAGGGCGTACAACCCGAGTGGCGACTGTTAGCGGTTGCGCTCCGTTAGTCTCGGGTTTACGCGGTGTGGCCTCCACTTGGTGGTGGGAAGATTAGGGCCCCCTGGAGCGTTGAATCACGCTCTCAAGGGGTATTGAATTTGGTTTGGTCGAGCACTTAGTTAAGAATTCTTTGAATTAAAATTAAAATGCTTTGAGTTTTCCACGAAATTAATATTGTAGCGGTTGTGATTAAAAGAATTGAATTTAAAATACTCCTTTAAATGCTGCTGCATATGTTTTGTAAATACATTTGATCACTGCGTTTGTTGTTGCACGGAAAATTGAGATTAAATTGTGTGCCCTTTTTTAATGCTTGTGCGTATGCTTGTAATTGTATTTGATTGTCGCGCCTGTGCTGAAGGGAAGTTTGGATTCATTTGAAATTTGAATGGCGCGCTATTTTGAAAATTATGTATATGTTTGTGATAGTGTTTAATCATTTTGCTTTGTGATAAGGAAGGTTGAAATTAGATAACCCTGTGGTTGCCAAAGGAAATAAGACTAAATTCTCTTTGGTTTAGATTTTGTTGGCACTGTCTAAGATATTTATTTGAAATAAGAAATAGGTTGTCTCTTACGTTTATTTTTGTTTACTTTGCCAAGTTGACCTATGTGCATCGGTGATTACTTGTTTTAATTAATTCTGTAATTGAACATTGATGCTTTCGAAAAATTAGTTGAAATATGAGCATAGGATCACCTGCTAGGGACTATCTGTGCGTTTCGTTCAGCTCTCCACAGACGACGTTCATGGGGAATTTGGGGGTGCTCTCTGCACTGAAGCTTGAAGGTCCCTCTGGGCCGCTTCGTGTCGCGTCGCTGTTTGCAGACCTGATTCGGTCGGATTGCGGAACTAATCATAGGAGCGCAGATAGGTGTTTGAAGGAGGTCGTCGGACTTCTGTCTAGGAATAGGACTTATTTGTGTGCTGCGATGTCCAGGAAGGGCATTCAGTTCAACTCTCCGGCTAGCCCACGTTGGGGCTGTAATTTTGAGGCGTTGGTCAGGGTTGCAAGATCTGATTGGGTGCGTAAGGTAGCCTAGTTTGGTTGTAGATTCGATCTTGCAACTTGCCGTCGCGACCCTGTCCCGCTGACCGGTTTGCTCGCGGACTTAAATCCTTATGTCCGGGACGGGGGTTTGTTCACGCAAAAGCGTTAGTGTCAGGCATCGACGTTAGATGGCGCTCGGCTCGGCCGATACGGGATGACGTTCGTGCGTGTTGAACGTCCGAGCTTGCTGAACGGTGGGAGTCGAGAGCGAAAAATTAGAAGTCTTCTTCGCGTCGAGAAAGAAGGCGCGGTCCGTTTTGTTTGGGAGCTCTTAGATCTAATTTTATGATAGGCGCGTATAGTAAATATACCACTGGGAATGGTAGCGCATGTTGAGAGTTTTACCCGGGACTTTAGGATTAACGCAGAATCTGTATAAGTGGATTCGACTGTATTAGTTACTAGTGCGGTAGTTAATATTCTAGAAATAACGGTGACCTTTGATCCGTACGTTCTGTGTTCATTTTCGCGAGTCAATCGTAGAAAACGAAGAAAGTGAGTGCGGAAGGAGACCGTAGTTTGGAGAGGAGCTGAGGACCGAACTGCTGCAGAGTGAAGGGTCTAAAAAGGTCAATAACACTACCAGCCACACCCAAATACACATCACTGACCCTTACTTTCCTAGCACTATACATCCACACGAGACCTGACCGAATCCTGAGGGACCAGTCGCCTTGGATAGAGGTAAGTAAGCTCTGTTCAATAATTGTAACGCTCCCCCCTGATTGTTTCGTGTAATTAGACTTTTAACCCTTGGCGTTAGGACGCCCGACCAGCATCTGCCTGTAGCTTCTTCGTCTATGGGCCGCGAAGGATTCTACTCCTGGGATGGGCAGCTGTTGGCCGTAACACTGTATATTCATTTATACAAAGAACGACCACCAAAAAGTCATATTTTCATAGCAAACTGTTACTTACCCCCCATAAGTTAATCTTGTCTAAAATTCTGTTATTTGTGTTCTACGTTAAAGTACCATTCTAAAGTATCAATTAGCGGGTATAAACTCGGTAAGTGCTACGACACGATTAGCGAAAAAGTCTGCCAACGATGCGGGAAAGAATTTATCCATGCAAGCACGATCTTTGAATCTCTGAAGGCGAATACATCTTTTGCATTATAACGCGGAGATATTTTGTCTAGGACCTTACGAAGCAATTTAGCTAACAACACTGCCGCACAGAGTTCCAATCTTGCGACTGAAATATTTTTTATCTTTGCAACTTAAGACTTAGCGCACAGGAGTTGCACTGAGTATCCGGAACCACTGTGTACTTGCATGTATACGACCGCACCATAAGCACGCTCGCTAACGTCAGCGAAGCCAATAAGGCGAACTTCACGTTCCTCCTTCACTCCAAGGTGACGAGGAAGTTTAAGCCCATTAAGTGCCGATAGCTCAGAACAAAAGTGACACGCAGATACTAAGTGGTGTGGTGGTGTGTCATCCCAGTCACACTTTAATAACCGAAGCTCTTAAATTAAGAGTTTGACGTATAAAATGGATGGAGCCACAAATCCCATTATGTCCCACAATCTAGCCAACGTTGATAGAATTGCACGTTTAGTACATTTATCTTCTGGTTTGACGACTTTTAAATAAAAGCGATCATTCGACTGATCCCAATACGTGCCAAGAATTTTTTGCGGTACAGACTTCTCAAATTTTACCTCCTGTGGGGCCTTGTGATCATCAGGTATATTCGTGAGAACATCGTTATAATTACTTGTCCATTTTACAAGATCGAATTGCCCTAGCTTGAAGAGCTGATTAAGCTCTTTTGAAATATCTACCGTTTGGGATGATGTCATCACACTTATGGCTAGATCGTCCATATACAGAGCGGAAGAGACAGCGGACGCTGCAGCGGGATATTTGTCACCTTTGTCAGTCAAAAGCTGTTGAATTACGCGCAAAGCATGATATGGACTGGACTTTAGGCCAAAGCATACGCGGTTAAAGCGGTATGCTTGTATTGGTTCATTTACATCAAACCTATACGAAATGCGATGAAATTCACGTTCATATTCCGACAAGCCTATTTGCATAAATATCTGTTTACATTCCGCAGATAATGCAATTTTAAGTAATCGAAAATTAATTATTATATTAAATATATCGCCTTGTAAGTTGGGACCCGCATGCAGGATGTCATTAATCGATTTTCCAGAAGTGGACTTGGAACTCGCGTCCAAAAACACTCTTAATTTGGGAGTCGGTTTGTCATGGCGGACTACAATATAATGGGGAATGAAGTATGTAGGACGAGTCGTATCATCTTTACTTAAATCGACCGGACTCAAATAATCCTTATTTATATATTCTCGAACGACATTGTTATATGCGGTACGTAACGCAGGAGAAGCCTTAAACATTTTTTTCTAAACAATAAAAACGCTTAAGTGCTATGCTATATGAGTCACCCAAAGAGAACGGGTCATTTTTTTTATAGGATAAGGGTGACAAACGAGCACACAGTTCACCTGATGGTAAGTGGTTGCTGCGGCCCATAGACATCTACATCTATCCTCTATTACAATTCAAAATGTAGATGCGTTGTCCACCTGTGAGGACTAAGATGGAATGCCTCATTTCCAGTAAAAAGGGCCTCCGGCCACCTGCACTCACCAAGCGAAACGCAGAGGTGAACCTCTTCTTGACGCTGGTTTTCTGTGAGGTCGTTGTACCACCCCGGTTCGAGCCGGCCCATCCGTGCGACAGCAAACGCTGCCCGCGTGGCTCTACCACTGTTAGACGACAGTGGTGGATATATAGTATCATTACCGTTTAGGGTCATCATTAAACGGTAATAATACTATATGTCCACCACTGTCGTCACGAACAGAAGTAGCGCGAAAATGTTCTTCGCACTCAAGGTCGCACTGACTCAGAGTGGGCGGCGCGGTGACCTCCTCTAGCTCCCAAAATCGCTTCAGAAGTGAATCCATGGGGTCTTGAACGACGGAACTACAAGAAGTTGTATATTTGGAAATATGTGAAGTAGGTACAAAGCCCATAATCACATAACCGAGTACCGTGTCAATTGGAGGAGGTATATTACGGTTACTGCTATGTACTACATTAGGCAGTAACAAATGCGAAAAAATAGATGCACCCAATAATATATCTACGGAACCTGGGACTCCAAACTCCGAGTCCGCAAGCGGCAATGTCGTTAGGTGCGAAAGCGCGCTTAAGTCGACAGGAGCGGGATGCATAATATCCATAATGCGATCGACAACAAGCATTGTAACATCAAAATGTATATCCCCTTTAAAACGAGAATGTATTTTTATATTTATCGAACCCTTAACGGATTTTTCCGATCCATCGATTCCTTTAATTATTATGTGTGAATTTTCATATTTATTAGGGAGTCTAAGACGCTACAAACAATTAAAAGTTACGAAATTACTTTGAGAAGCGCTGTCTAGCAAATATCAAATAGTAAACGGTTTACCATGTGCATCGTGAACAATCACTTGAGGGGTCGCAAGCAATACTGTGTTAACATTGCACTGACGCTGATATTGTTCAACGTGATGTTCGCTCACTTCGCTCGGCCTATCATAACATTTTCATTCATTCATTCATTACAGCCCTTCACAAGTCCACTGCTGAACATAGGCCTCCCACAAACAATGCCACAAAGCACGGTCCTGAGCCACCTGTATCCATCGACTTCCTGCATGTCTTACCAGGTCGTCACTCCATCTCGTGGGGGGACGCCCCTACACTTCGCCTACCGGTACGAGGCTGCCACTCGAGAACCTTTCTTCCCCATCGGTTGTCGGTTCTTCGAGCTATATGGCTGGCCCACTGCCACTTCAGCTTACTAATCCGTTGGTCTATGTCGGTTACTCTGGTTCTACTGCGGATAACCTCAACCGCAGTAGAACCAGAGTTATCATAACGCCATAGTATAAAGAGAGGGTAAGTACGTTATCTTCATACAAACGCAATGCGCGCGGCTTGTAGTATCTATGAGGCGCCGCACGCACACTTAAACACAATCCCGAAATGTTTCTCAATGCGCCAGTCGAGCCTAACACCGCACGAGGTTCGCGCGTCACGTAAGCGAGTCACTTATTATATAATTTTTAGCATATAATTTTTCCTTGACCATGAGATACCTACTTACTTATTTTTGTTGTATTAGTTGTCTATCAGCCAGAGGAAGAATAGTAACTAAGTACCTACTTTTGGGTATAAAATCGTAATTAAAAATAAGTAATTGACTTATTGTGAATCAGTGGTAGAGCCACGCGGTAGCATTTGCTGTCGCACGGATGGGCCGGCTCGAACCGGGGTGGTACCACGACCTCACAGAAAACCAGCGTGAAGTAGAGGTTTACCTCGTGAGTGCAGGTGGCCGGAGGCCCTTTTTACTGGAAATGAGGCATTCCATCTTAGTCCTCACGGATGACAACGCATCTACATTTTAGAGGATAGATGTAGATGTCTATGAGCCGCTGCAACCACTTACCATCAGGTGGACTGTGTGCTCGTTTGTCACCCTTATTCTATAAAAAAAAAGATAAATAGAGCAAAGTTCGAATAATAACAACAGAACAAAAAATTGATTACAGTCTAAGTGGCTGGCGTTAGTAATTTTATGTTATTGTACGATGTTTTTTTTACAATATTTTAGTTGCTTTATTCAATTTTTTTATTATAGATATAGGGCCGGGCTTTAAACTAATGATTTGATGACAGTGACAACCCTGAGACAGTAGGCAATTATATCGCGGATTGTGCCGGAGTTTACCTACTTGGCCTTCTTTATACTATGATAACGCGGCTTGCTGACGGACGTAGTACACAGTGACTTTGTAGCCGGCGCCATTGTCATACTAGGGCTTAGGTTTGTGAGATTTTGTGATTCGTTATTTGGGAGCGCGGTATCGCAAGTATTGTTATTGTTTTTCGAGACTTTATCAAAATGCAACATAGTATGGTGTCGCTGGTTACACGATCGACATTTAATTTTTGAAGAACAAGCGCCTGTTTTATGCTTTATACATAGATAATTTACACAAGGGTTGCTATCCTTTACACATTTAAAACGTTCAACAGATGTCATTTTACTAAAAGAGGGACACATGTAAAAATGATAATGAATAATATTATCACATAGACACTTGACCGACTGCGAACATAAGACATACGTCTGTGGATTAGGAACCGAAGACTTGCGAGATTTTTTCTCAAACCTTTTTTTAGAAGAATTATAGTTAGACGCAGCAGAATTAGCTTGAGTGTTGCGATAGATACGGTTTTGATCTTTAATAAAACTTATAAATTATTCAAATTAAGGTATTTTATGTTCACGAGAATACATCTCAAAGGAGCGTACGGTTTTAATGTCGAATTTCTTTAAAGCTATGTGTAAAAGGATATAGTCTAACAGGTTCTCGATGTTTAAATTTTTTAAAAAATTTACCGCCGTTACAAACTTATCCATAAAGAATTCAAAATTGGCAGCGGAAGCTTGGCCTGTTAGTTTTAGATTAAGAGCTTGATCTAAATAGGTCGATGCTAAAAGACGAGTGTCTTGATATCTATCGAGGAGAGATTGAAATATAATATTATAGTTATCAGCGCTAGGAGTTACGCCCAAGAATACAGCCTGAGACTTTGGTGACAGTTTTCCTAATAAATAATAAAGCTTATCTGCATCGGTGAGTGAATGGTTATCATGAACTGTCGATTTAAAACTGGCATAAAACAATGGCCAGTTACATATATCTCCGTCAAACTCAACTAATTCTATAGGTGAGAGTCTAGGCTTAGATCTAAGAGTCGTGGTATTGGTGCTATCTGACTGTGATGAATTCGAAAACATCATCATAATGCTTTTAATAGAACAGTACAGATCTTCGAACGAAGCATAGGCTTGATAGCTGGGTTGAGCATTAGGCTCACTAATTAATCATTTCTTATTATACTTATCCAAATGGAATGGAAATCTACTCGAATAACGTCCAACGTTATGCATGAACTAAGAAATTTAGCTATAATATCTTGAGATAAATCGGCAATCTTAGCTTGTTTATAAATACTTTGAACACGTTCGAACAACGCGTTACGCTTTGCTAAAGAATGGCCAATTGTTTGTTCTCATTAATATGCGCTTTAATTGCCATCTTAACGTATTTAAATAAATAATGAGTATAAAAGATTTATAAAATTAACGAGTTTAATATTTAAAATCAAGAGGGTAGATAATAAGCGAGGCGAATCGTTACGCTAAGTTCAAACGCAAATAATGACTTGCATATAATTGTTAATGTAATGTCTATGAATAAATTAAGTATATAATGTGTATATGAGAGGTATATGTATATAGTTATTATGTATTTATATATGGTAATAGGTTAAGTATATAAATGCAATTCATAGTATGCCTAACCGGTAAATATAATGTATTATGTAGATTATGTAGGCAACGCTATTATTAAGGGCGATGGGAAACTGCTTGAAATTAATATTGAGTTTATAAGGCAGCAATTTGCGAAGTAAGGATGGAGGGTTACCACAACGTGGGTGAAAAATATAGTTAGTTATACAGTATAAAAATGCGGTAATATCTAGCTCGCAATGAACCAAATATATGTTGTAGAATCCAGCTCGAAGGACTAAAAATTGTGGTTTGAGAGAGAGAGTTTAACTAGCGAAGCTTGTGGTTTTCGATCCTGGACTGTAAAAGGAGTTTGGTTGAGAGAAAGGGCGTTCGTTTAATAAATTACACGCCTACCTTTTGTCACCACCGCCCTCGTAGATCTTCCACTCTCCGGAGGCAGGTTTCACCAAAGTACGACCTAACGCTTCTTCCTCTCTTTTGCGGACACAAAACTTCACTAATCACTAACTTGATTATGTCTTATAAAGTATTTGTATGCGGCGCGGTTGCTTCTCCTTCAATTGACCGATTGCGTGACTGTTCTCAGCGTTCTCATATACATACTAGGCGTGCAGGTGAGGAGATACGAACGCCCGAAATATAGGAACTTAAAAGAGGGTAAATTTAGAAAAAAATGTATTATATAAAATAAACTAGATGGCGCCAACAGCAGGAGTGTACATGCTTTACTGTGAATGTGGTCTCTCTTATATAGGACACACTAAAACATCCATAAAAACCCGCGTTAAAGAACACATAGCTGATGTGAAGAATCCACGCTCCGGGAAGTCTGCAGTCTGTGAACACGGACAGGATCGCCCCCGTCACTACATTAGATTTGATAGACCGCAAATCCTCGCTTAAGAACACCGATTCCTTCCAAGGATGATTCGCGAGGCTATTAAAATAAAAAAAAACATCCTAATTTCAATAGAGAAAATGGCTGGGTGCTACCATCTGCTTGAAATCCCTTAATTAATAAAATTATATCCCAACCCAAGTATACAACTGCAAGACTTCATGATACTGTAAGTTCATACTGCGTAGATCGGAACAAAAATTCATAATTTTTAATCTGGAGGTAGCCGTGGTTAACTATGAGATTGGGACATCATACACGTCTGTCAACCCCCGTGACCATGGGTGCTGTCAAGTGCTCGAAACGTCGGGAATATAAAATAAGTTAATATACGCGATAAAATCCGTAAAATTGGTTTCATTTAAATGAGTAGTATACTCGTAAATATAAGAAATCATTAAATTTAATTATAATTTAATATAATTTTTGGTGAAGCTTAATATTATAATTTTTTTACTATATACCTTACGAACGCTCATGAAGGGCTTTTAATAAATCGAATTTAATAAGGAAAGTTGTCGACTAGATGTGCATTTTAAGTATTCTAGAATATATCGGTACACTGAAAAATGCCTCTCGAACACGTTACGTCGAAGGTTTTTAGTGAATATTTCCGTAAGCTCTGAATTTTAATCAACGCATTGAAGAGGTATAAAATTTCAACATATTTTATTTTAAAACGTTAAAACTGAAATGCTTTTCAGTACGCATAAATCTATACGAGTAGGCTTCAACTATTTTCATATTTCTCATATTTTCATTAATGTGTAGATACAAAAATTAAATGTCAAATATAAAATAAGATACATTTGAACTGCAATCGTCAATTCGCCTCTTAAACGTGATGACTACAAATTCCCCTTAGCTAGTAATGAAAACGAATATATAATACAAAACTACATTGTTAGAGATTCTATGCCGAAAATAAAATATAGCGGGAGCATATGAAGTCCGCTAACGTCATACTCGTATAATAACCGTGTAGTATCATAATATCCACTAACTCATATCATTACGTGGGTTGTCGCGAGAGGCGACAGACCGAAACTGAAACAGAAGCTGGGCAGCAGCGTGTTCCTGATAATAATCTATACATATAATAAATCTGTAGAAAAGTCATGTCTGTAATTCTAATATATTCTTGAAAAAACAAGTCCAGGGGACTAAACAAAGGGTTTTGATCCCAAATCAGTGGTTTTTAGAATTTTTGTCTGTCTGTCTGTCTGTCTGTGTATTCCGGATTCACGCAAAAACTACTGCACCGATTTACATGAAATTTTGTACATAGGTAGTTAGTAACTCGGGGCAACTTATATGCTACTTTTTATCCGATCCGATCCGAACTTCAAAAAAAGAAGTTTAAGTATTTTCCTTCCTTTAGATGTTGATTTTCTATTATATCTTAGTTATAGATGGGATGACGGATGTTTTTCAAATAAATACCATATTTATAAATAAAGTATAAAATATAAAATATAGTTATAAACTTGGTAAAATAATTTGAAATTACACCGATTTAGTTATGAAAACAGCACCATCTATCATCAAATGTAAAAAGTAGTATATTTTGCCTTCAGTTACTAATAAATTAAATAATATAAGTAACTTACATTTATATGTTTAAATAATAAGATTTTTAATATTATTTAAAAACTGTAACGTTTAGTTTTTTAGTATTTTTGTTATTTTATTTTAAAAGGGTAATAATTTAAATAGAAGATCAATCAAAAATATGAAAATTGATAAGGTTTTTATTTCAATTACTAATCTATATGTAAACTGATTAAAACTGGCCTGTCTGCAATTATTGCAAAATTTTCATTATCATTATAGTTTTATTTAAGAGATTTTTATATGGGTCGTGGCCAGATCGTAGAATAGATCATATAAAGTAGTCTATCATTTCGTGAAATAGTGTGGTCATTTCATAAAATTTAACACTGTTTGTTGACCATCTCATGATATAGCTTGACCAAATCAATGAATAGAAATCGTTTAAAGATATTAATAACTAGAAACGTTCTTATTTCATGATATGGTCATATGATGATATCATTAAATCGTTTTTCACCGCTACAGGCGCTGATAGCGTATATTTTTAACAGGAACAGAACTTTTAACAGAATAGATATCACTTTATGCCTTATTGATAAAATAAATAAATGTTCACTTTTATTGCTCATATTATTAGATAATATAGTTTTGGCTTTCATTATTTCATCTAATAATAGCACCATCTACTTACCACTAAACAAACTAAAATGGTAAGTATCTGATATAATTAAATAATAGAATGCTACTGAATATACGATGTAAATATTTAAAAATTCGTTCGTGGCAACGTTGGATGTGTAATTACTAGGTAGATGTGGTCAACAATCATGCAAAAGCTTAGTTTTAGTTTTAATGAATTGTGTTTAAACAAACATGAGGGCCGTGTAGCTCTCGCCGTGAGATTTTATCATGGCACGGGAGCAAAGCGTGTACGATTCCCTCGAGGATGTTCTGTTATAGAAAACTTTACGTGCTGACTTAACACGTGTCCGTTAAAGTGGTGAAGAATAACTTCGTGGGGAAACCTAGATGTCTGAGTAGTTAAAATAGTCGTGGAGATGTGAAAACCGTAAACATGCATTTAAAGCATTGCAGCGTAATCTATTTTTCTGTCAACAAAACACTATAGGTAATGAGGCGTCCTGTGCACAGTAGTGAGATGTATATTAGCTGCTACTTTACTTTTTTACCTTTAATGAGATTTATAATTAGTTTGTAATTTAAGGTAGCTTTCATATTTTGTCTTGGTTTCATAGCTCATATGAGTATTTGTAAATTAACAGGCCCTTTTTTTTAAGCAAATTTTACTTAACTGCTTTAAACAAAGTTTCTTTTTATTTACTTGTCAAAGGCGGTAATCCAACTGATAAAAACTTAAATTTCATGGCACGTAAGCATTATTAAATATTTCAGCATATTATATATTAATTGCAATTTGAAGTGTCGATTTACCACGTTCTCATTGGTTAAGGAAAATCTGCATATCTGAGAAGTTTCCCAGTTGAGGTCATCCCGCATTGGAATCAGCGCAGCGAACACTTTTTTTTGGCCAAAAACTTTATTATGATTAAATACACGTTACTATTGGGCCATTGCCCAGTAGTAACGTGTATTTAAGCTCCAACTTTTTACTTTTCATGGGCGGATCTCTTTCACCGCCACAAAAAGTCGAACATTTTTCTACTCCCGTTCATGAGTGTAGTGCTTCCCACGTTCACTGTGAATAACATTTATAAGGAATAAAACTAATTTTAAGGATCTTATCGCGTTTAATTTTAACTTTTTTAATTCCCGATTTTTTGGGCACTTTACAGCACCCATGGTCACGGTAGGACTGAGGTTTTTGACGACCTGATATCATAGTTAGAATGGAATAGAATAACAAGAGAATAGAATATAATAGAATAAATGCAGAAGTATGCTTGGGTTTGAATTTTATTTTATTAACTATGGGGCTCTTAGCAAATCTAACACTCAGCCATCTTCCCTATTAAAATTAAGATGTGTTTTTTAATTTCAATAGCCCCGCGAATCATCATTGGTAGGAATTAGTGTTCTATTACAAGGATTTGTATTTCAGACCCGGTATAATGGTTGGGACGATACTAAACACGTTGACATACTTAAGACTTCCTGGAGCGACAGTGTTTCACATCAACTATATGTTGTTTTACGCGGGTTTTTATGGAACTTTCATCCAAAGATGCGTAAAAAAACGTAAAAAAGTTAAAATTAGACGTGATAAAATCCGTAACATTAGTTTTATTCCATGTGTAATATACTGTATACTACATTTTGAAGTCTACTCGAACGTAAAAAAATATTTACATCTATTTTATGGTGCCAATCAATATTAAATAGGACCAATGATAGATATGAATAAAATATCACAAGTAAACAATATGCCGTAAATTGATAGAAGACCGCGAAACTCATCATTATTTTGTTAAAACTAAATTAACTTTAATTATAAATGAAGGAAAAGGGTAAAATGTAAATAACAGATAATAATAAATTTTGATTACGAGACAATTTACCTTTCTAGGATACATCGGAAGACACGCCCGATATTAAAAATAATAGGTGTTTCTAGACATATATATTCACGTGTTCCTGTAACATATTATACCTATCTTTGCCAAATACCTAATCTACGTCTAATAGTCTTTTAGAATTAAAAAAAAACTTTGAATGACATAGAGACACAGACACCCAGGTGACTCTAAAAGTGATCGAATTTCGCTTAATTTGTCACGCGAGCGAAGCCGCTGGTAAAAAGCTAGTTTAAAATAATAAAACACTGCGTTAGCCAACTCGCCTGCTAAGCATGGCAACTATGGCAAAATCTATATCTGTACGTAGCAGAGAGAAATGAAGGAGTACTTTTCAATAGATACCATCATGGACACAGAACAGCGCAGTTCACATCACGCTGAGTTTTTAGATCCTTTGAGCTATTGGGCATTAACTCCAATTGAAATTAGGTGTAATAGTTATGTTTATGCAAAATTTATATGACTATGTAATGGGACAAACATTCGTATTACACAATTAGGGCAAAATATAAACGGTATCACAATTTTAACAGGTATGGAAAAAAGGGGAAAGTAAATAAATCGAATCCAAATAATTCCTAATGACCTACCATTTCAATTCAAAAGGCTCAAGTTTCCAATCAAACTTAATATTGCTATTATTGTTAACAAAACGCAAGGGCAAACAATACAGGTAGCAGGGGTGCATTTGAAAAAGTCATAATTTTCCCATGGCCAGCTATTTGAGCTCGTCTTTGCTCATCTTTGCGTGTATCCAGTGCCCAGAGTTTGTATGTATAAGCGTTAAATGGAAGGATATACAACATAATATACAGCAACATCGTAACATAATGCACTTCTTTATGCCCCTGTTTATAACCGCAAAGCAAAAGCGGAGATAATAAGAGGTATTAATTAATTGAAGGAAAAATTTAAGAATAGAATAGAATAGAAAATATATATATTTATATATATATATATATATATATATATATATATATATATATATATATATATATATATATATATATATATATATATATGTATATATAATATGTATTTGCATTGAATGTAGGTATTAACAATAAGGTGTTGACAGAGTACATAGAAGATCCGTACATTCTACCATTTTGGCATGCAAATATTAAATTAAATATATTTCTATATAATACACTAGTATTATATAGAGATATAATATAAAAAAAATAATAAATTATAAATAGATTTAAAATTATAATAATGACTATAAATAGTTATTACATTATTATAATTGAAATCATTTTTTAATTAATTATTTTTTTTTTAATTTATAATTATAAATAATTATAAAGAAGATGTAGTGACAAAAATTGAGAAAGGTATGCTGAGATGGTTTGGCCATATCGAGAGAATGAATGAAGGACGATTGACGAAAAAAGTGTATAAGGCGAGTGTGAATGAAAGTGTCGGAAGGGGTAGACCTAGGCGGACATTTCTAGACCAAATCAGGGACGTCTTGAAAAAAAGGCCAGGTCAAGAGTACCCTAAACCGTAGAGCATGTATGAATGGAATAATGAAAGTGGACGAAGCGAAACAAGTATGTAAGGATCGTAGCAAGTGGAAAGAAGTGGTCTCTGCCTACCCCTACGGGAAAGAGGCGTGATTATATGTATGTATGTATGTATAATTCAAAGTATTGCATTATTATAATTATATAAATTTAGATTGTTGAATTTTTTTGCAGTCAGCATAACACATTATAAATTATTAATACAAACAACATATTAAGAACAATTAATTAACTGAAACGTTATTTAAATATTGGTAGATAAGTTGAAATTTCAATTCCCGGAGAGGCACAACCTACGTATGCCTCTGTAGTATTTTTTTTTCTTTTTGGAATTTCTTTTTATATTTAATCTCTACCTGTAATGAACAATGACCTGAAATAAATAAGTTAACATTTTTTTCGTTAATGATTTCTGTATCGATTGACCACCAGAATTGGTTGACAAAATCATCATTAACGCTAGCGAGTAAAAGCTAGTAATATAATATATTTCGTACGTATTCGTCAGCTTCCTATGGTATTCCGAGGTTGTCACATTTTTAGCTTCATTGTGGTACCCACTTAGACGTTCCTCTAAGCAATAGAGAAGTCCTACCATCTAAATATAATAGGTGGGGAAAAGTTTCTTGGTATTTTGTTTGTATAAAATTGAAAGAAAATATATTTGGTGGTACTGTTTGTATCTGGCTGGTTTTAATATCAATACATATAGGACATAATGAAAAAGAAAAAAACTCTTTCCTGCCAGTATTCAATTGATTTTCTGTTTGCCAAAATGAGTGAATCTAACGAATAAAACTAAAACTAAAAATAATATGTATTTTCATAGAGTTTTTGTACACTCCCTTCTATTTAACTTTTGTTTGCATCAGTCCTCTACGCAAAAGTGGTCTGGAAGATATCACATTCCGAGTAATAAGATCGCCTGTTCTACATACTATAATTTTGATTGAACTCTATTCGTTTTTTGTATTTTTGTTGTACAATAAAGAATAAATAAATAAATACACGCAGGAGAGCCGATAAAAGCGTGTTTAAAATAGTAAAAGATAAATTAAAAAATGTCAGATATCGACTCACTGAAATTACAAATATTTTTATGGCACATCACGTTTTTGTATGTCCATGTTTCTTAAATTTAGCTTCAGATCACGAATTCCACAAATCACTTTAGTGACGCATCTGCGACCCAAGGCTTATTCTACAAATAGTCTCAAAAAAGTTTCTGCAAAAACTTTTTGCTGCATGTGTAACTTTGGCGATTCCTTTTTCTTACATTTTTTAGTTAGTGGTCTTGGGCTAAATTCTAAACAGCCTTTGTGCGAGTTTATATATTATTTTTTTATTGCAATGTGATGATGTAATTGTGTCTATGTTCTATATAGAAGTTTTTTTGTAACAGTAAAGTTGACAATCGACATCACAATCGACCATATGGTAAATGGATAGTGTGCATGTATTCCTTACATATCATTTCCTACATCTATCCTCGATTAAGAATCAAAATTAATGCAGATGTGTTGTTACCTCATGATAGATGAGATGTCTAGTTACCAATAGTAAAGGTTCTTATCACTTAATATGGCAAGCGGTCGGTAAGTTATAGTACACGCGCTGAAGTATGTACACAACATAAGTAATACAGTAGTATCATGGTGCTATTTCACGCTAATAATTTGTGCGAGCTTGGTATTCCTCGGTTGAGCCAAGCCGCTTGTGCTAAAGTCTTAATAGTTTTTAGCGTGCTCCTAACACAGGCTTACGATTAACACTGCATCATTGCTTCCAACTTTATCACTTCACGCCACCTTAGACGTGGGTAGGTTGAGACGCAAAGAAAATTTACGGGGGTTTAATTTACATCTGTGTTACCACGGATCAATAAGCTGAAGTGGACAAACGTTAGGAAAGGAAGGTTCGCGAGTAGCAGTTTCGTACCAGTAAGCGAAGAGTAGATTTAAGTGTAATTTAATAGGTGCTCAGCGGAGAAGGAAAACATTACGAGGCAATTAGCATGTATGAGGTATACAATATTTCGAGGAAATGAGAAGTCCGCCAACAGGCATTGGCGCAGCGCAGCGGACAAATCACTTTATAATCCTCACAGAAATTATAAAGGGTTGTGCACAGCATTGGAAAATAAATAGGCTGTAATTTTATTACTTCTACTTTAATGGAAGTAGTGATATTATAAGAGCACTTATCAAAGCAGAGTAATAAAGTATAAGAGGCGACGAATAAAGTCGTAAAAGATGACAATGTATAACGCCAGAAAAATCTTATTTCTTTCTAAATAGGCGGCAATATAATCATTTCGCGTAAGTTAGACTTGAAATAACCAGACCGGCGACAGGCAACAGCGTTAAATGTGCGAAGAATCTGGCATTGCGGTTATTAATCTGCTTGCACACATATATGCCTACCGTACCCTATGTGGTACAGTAACTTTGTAAAAATATTTTGATATACCCACAAATTATTTACTTTTTTAGTTAGTTTTGGCAGATAACTTAGAGTATCAATTTTATATCAACAATATAACATACCCATTTTATGCAAGTTATTTTAAGTAAATATTAAAATTTCTTTACAGAAACGGAAAAAATCCATTTACAAAGTCTTCAAGAAGTTAAATTTCATGTTATGTATTATAAATCATATCGTTTATATGTATTTTCTAAGACGAGGCTACAATAGACGTAATAGCTACAAATAAGTTTCACTTGGATTATTTTAGTAAGGTCTACACAGTGGTAGATTAGGCGTATCATATTTGGTACAGTAGTCTATGCATGACCATAATATATGTAAGTCAATTTAAATATTATAATATGGTTTTTGTTTATCATTTTGTGTTTTATTATTTTCGGTCATTGACATTACATGACAATGCTACAATTCTTGAGGAAGGTAATCATTTTAGCAACCAGAGGCAAGAGTTTGATATCTTTTTACTTTCACCAGACATAGCCAATGATGACCAGAATGAAGAAGGTAACGTCATCATAAATAATATGCCTGGAAGTTTGCTTCGATCTCCAGCGGAGCTTGCTGCCTCAACCAAGGAGGTACCAGAAACTAAAAACCAAACCCGTCATTCATTTCAAGAACCTTTAAAAACGTATTATGAAGTACAATTGGCGTATATGAGACTTGCAGCTGAGGCATATTGCTTGGCAACCTCTTTATCATACTCCTATTGAAAGTAGCTCGATAGAATGGTTTTCTTTATTATTTCCAGAAGAAGTAATTGAGATGCTTACAATTGATACAAATAGATACTTGGCACGTAAGCTTTCCTCTGCTGATGTCAAGATTGAAGTTTGGTAGGGATATTGTTAGTCAGTGATTCAAGAAATAATTTTATTGCTTCAGACTTGTCTCAACATAGATTTACACTAATTTACTCTTACATTTATGTTGCTGATAATCTAAACTTAGATGGATTCGATAAATTTGCAAAAGTTCGTTGAAAAAGTTAAAAAAAAGTAAAAGTTTTAGCCGCGAAGTTTCATGAGCACTGTCCACATAAGGAGAATCATAGTGTCAATGAGGCTATGGTCCAATATTTTAGTCATCACGGCTGCAAATAATTTATAAGAGGCAAGTGCAACATTAGGAAGTTACATTGCGTGGTTTGAACCATACCAAGGTGGTTCTATATTTACGAATACCCAATATTCCCAGCTTGGTCTTCTTGCTATATAATAAACAACGTGAAAGACCAGGTCCTAGTCGGCCATATTCAATAATATCAGACTCGATATAATGGCAAAGAAAAGTATGTCACCAAGCAAGAAAAGTGGACCAGGTGCGGCCTATGCTACAAACAATGTCCTACGAGAAGTTTCAAGTGCAATATGCCCCCCCCTCCCCCTCTTATTAAATATTTTTTTAAATATTTTCCCTCGGTTTTTTGGGCATTCTTGGATCAACTTTTGTTAATGAAACAAGAATTTTTCACAAAAATATTTATCTGTCTATATGGTTTGTCGATTAAGATAAATCCTCCATTTAATGGAAAATACCTATGTCCCGCTGTGCACTTTTACTGATCATTAAAGATGAAGAAAAAGCACATATTCTTTCACTCAGCACTAAAAATACATCTTTAAAATTATCTTCATATTCTCATAAATTTCTTTAAAGTAACAAATCACCTTATTCAAAAAACATGAAGAATAATTTTCAGAATATAATAAAACAAAACCATAGCAAAACAAATATTTCGGACGCACAGCCGTCCCAAGAGACCTTCGCGGAACGCATTTCGTGGTCTTATTTCTGTTCATTTCAGAATATACGATATTTGTATTAATTATTACATCACAAATTATTTAGGCTGGGTTCTGATGATGTTTGTGCTGCTAGCCTTTTGGCT
The DNA here is from genome assembly GCA_033319125.1 of Parnassius glacialis. Taxonomy (NCBI): domain Eukaryota; kingdom Metazoa; phylum Arthropoda; class Insecta; order Lepidoptera; family Papilionidae; genus Parnassius; species Parnassius glacialis. Next base: position 11,335,706 of record JAVANC010000026.1, on the reverse strand, counting down.
TTTACAGATTCATCGGAGTTAGGGCTCACGGCCTGACAGGTTGTGAGCTAAGAAAGTCGTGAATTTTTATAAGGTCATTGAGCATAGTGCTTAGGTCCTCCAGCGATAATCTGCCATAAGGACTATATCGTCGGCAAATCGAAGGTGTATTCGCCATTGATGTTAATACTGCATCTTTTCTAGACCAGTAGCTTGAAAACTTTTGATGCAGCGGTGAAGAGTTTCGTGGATACATGTCACCCTGTCTTACATCTTTCTGCGGTTGGATAAGTTTCGTACTCTGATTCTGTACTCAGATAGCCATCGTGGCTTTACTGTACAAATACTTCAGCACTTCGACATACCGACAGGCATTTTGGCACCGCTGAAGGGACTACAGCACCGCCCAAATTTCGACGGAATCAACGGCTTTCTCATAGTCCACATACGCATGGCAAAGTGGCAAATTATATACTCATATATATACTCCTCTGTCTTCTGTACAATTTGCCGAAGAGTGTGTATGTGGTCTATGGTACTAAAGCCTTTTCGGAAGCCGGCTTGTTCGGAAAGCTGGAAGTTATCAATTCTGCGTGCGAGACGATTCGTAATGTCTTTCGAAAACAGTATGTAGATGCGGTTCAGAAGGGAAATCGGTATTTAGTTCTTCAAGAGAGCGTTGTCGCCTTTCTTGAAGAACAAGACCCCCGCACTTCTGCTCCACGCCTTCGGAGTAGTGCCACCATGGAGGACGGAATTAAAGAGCTTCTGAAGGACTTCGAGTACTGGTTTTCCACCCGCTTTCAAATACTCCGATGTAATTCCATCCTCACCTGGGGCCCTGCCGTATTTAAGGTGCAGGAGAGCCATTCTAATCTCGCTCAGACTGACGTCTGGGATATCTTCGGAATAGTGTCGGATAAGACTCGCTCTTGGATCGTTACTCACACTTGCGTGTGGCTCCAACGATGACGTGTACAGCTGTCTATATAATCTCTCAATCTCACTCAAAATCTCAGGTGTTCCAGAAACGATGCTGCCACACTCAGTCTTCAGCTTTGACAGTTGGCTCTTTCTGGCAGACAGATCTCTGGCAAAGACTTTAGAGCCTTGGTTTTGCTCGATAGCTTCTTCAATACAAGCTGTATTTAAGCTGCGTAAGTCCTGCCGCATGCATTTCGAAATCTGTCTGTTCAGTTACCTGTATGCTGTAAAATCTGTTGAAGAATGTAGCTTCATCTTCCGTCTAAGATCCATGAGATTAAGAGTGTGATTGGAGATTTTTTGTGTTGTTCTGCGGCAGGTCTTGCAGAACTTAGCTTCGACCGCATGGACAGTTTCCACGAGCTTGTCATTCATATCGTCCACTTCATTGCAGTCTTCTAGACACTGAAAACGGTTTTTTAACTCAAGCTGAAAGGTTTTGGGAATAGAGCACGAGAGAGACGGAGCGTTGACTTCATTAGAAGAGACCTCTTCAACTTAACGTTTAGGTTCAGTGTGCCTCTAACCATTCGGTGATCGCTACCAGTATTCACCCCCATGATTACTGAAACATCATTGAACAGTTGTCGTCTGGTTGTCATGGTGAAGTCAATATCTATTTTTGTAGAATCGTCGGGGCTCGACCAGGTCCACTTCCTGTGGGGCCGCTTCTGGGAAAAGGAGTACATCATAAAGAGTCCCTCTTTCGCCATGAAGTCGGCCAGCTGCTGGCTCTTTGGGTTCCGTTGCCCTATTCCGAATTTCCCTACTTTCAGCTCACCGTTTTCTCTTGTGCCTTATTTTACGTTGAAGTCGCCCATTAACACCGTCTAGTGGATTTTTAGGAATGCATTCCTCTAGAGATATCCTCATACATTTCTTCCACCGCCTCATCGGTATGACGTTCAGCGAATACCGTTTGGTGATTCTGAGTATAAGCTACGCAACCCTCGTCGACACACTCTCGATCTTTACAACGTCGTTAACGAGAGACTTGTGGACGATAAATCAGACACCTCCTTGGGACAGATGATCGCCCTTCCGATGATAGAGCAAGTTGCCAGATTCGAGGATTACCGTGTCCTCCCCCTCTTTTCGGACCTCGGATAATCCTATAATATGCCAACGTAACTTGTCTATCTCTTATTCCAGCTCCACGTTTAGTTCGTCATTCCTCAGGGTGCGTGCGTCATTGCCAGGTCGAGTCGTCTTAGGTTGCAACCGAACCTCCACCGGAGATTCATAGCACCCCCTGCCCCGCCGTTACCATGGTCGCCACCGTAGCCAGGAACAACGGGGTCGCCGGGGACTGGGTGCCGTCTCTTTGTTACTTTCATCATTGGGGGTTTTTTGCCATAGTTGCCACGATTGGCGAGCGGGTTGGCAACCGCAGTTTTTATTGTAATTTTGTTGTTATCAGGAAGATGCTGCTGCCCATCTCCTGCCTGTTTCCCTTTGTCGCCTTTTACGACACCCATTGGAAGATATGGGGTAGTGGATATTCTTAACCGCCACTACACGGCACATAATATATGCCCACTTGGAGGTTATTAAGTGGCACAGAGAGAGATGTCAGTACCGTGTTGCTGAAGCCATCGACACCGGGTGCTGACTTCTTTTTTAGGTTGTTTATTTCTTGTGACTTCTTCATCTGTCACAGGATCTAAAGGTCTCCCCAATGTGGTAGCGGAGACTTACGCGTGATCTCTGCTTCGACTTTGTCAAAGTGAGCGAAATCTATCGGTTCGCTAGAGGGAGTACATTGACTCTATAAGAGTCATATAAGAGTCGTCGAAGGCGAGATCAGGATTTCTGATCAGGAATCTGGCATAATGAGTGATGGCATAAGTGGGGATTGTTCTGCTTTCAGAGATCGAGGTAACTGCCGGATTAATGTCCGTTAGAAGATTATTCCACTTATCGTGTCTAAACTCTTTGATGCACTGTTTCACCTCGTTTTGGACATTCCGCAGTCGGAATTTATAATCTATGAAACGATAGTGATAGTATTGTCTTAGGGACGCATTCTTTGCTCAAATCAGCTGTCAAATATTACTTGGAAGCTTCATGTGTCGATTGCTCGACACACAAACCCTACGACAGCTTTCTTCAACTGTAAAGTTGAGCTGGAGCCATAGGGTTGCTAATCGCCTCATTGGCCTCCCCTGGCGAGTCTATGTGGTCAGGTATTTTTTCTAAGTGCTGGGAGGTTGTAGACTTAAGTTTGGCCTCGAGCTTACGCCAGTCCACGATGGTTTTGGTCTGAAAGACCTCACCTGTGGGCTGGCCTAGCTGCATTAGGACTGGTCTATGGCCGAGTCGAGTTCTAATATTGTTTCAATCGATGATACCCACAAGCGGACATCTTTGAGTATAGCCACATCAAGGACGTCCGTTTGGTGACTAGTTGCGAATGGGTAGCGAGTTAGAGTCTCAGGCGCAATAAAATCGATGTTTTGTTACTTGGTGAGATCGAACAAAACCATACCATTGGGATTGCTTGTACGCGAGTTCCAGGAGAAATGTTGATTGAAATCTCCAGCTATTATAACACTGGAACCTAGATTCAGTAATTCTACAAAGTCTCATTCAACTATGCGTTTGAGTGGCGGTATATACGCTGATACGATTGTGAGTGACGGATGTCCAGAGAGAACTACCTTACATATAGAGAATTCTATGTTAGTTTACGGGGGTGGGGGGCATCGATGGGTACGCAGTGCAAGGACCTTTTGTAGTAGATCAAGATGCCGCCTCTAGGGCTGGTATAGGTGGGACTCCATCAGGCCCACTCGACTTGTGGACGTCTATGGAGAGGAGTGCTTTACTTATCGAGGGCTGTGTAAACAGCACTTCCTGCATGGAGCACTCACATCGCGGGATAGTCAGCGGTGTATTCCCCTCGTCATCTAGAGTCGAATAATTCATTGATTTACTTAACATTAATAATGATGGTGAAACCGTTAATGAAACGAAAGTAACAAAATTCTTAGATCATTGATAATAATTTCAAGTGGAAGACTCATACAAAATTTATCTGCTAAAAGTTAAATCAATAATTATCTTACGCTCTACATGTATTGTCCAAAGTTGTAAATGAAGATGATTTACGGAAGGTATAACACGGCTTCGCATCTTCTACTGTGCGCTATAGTATTATTTTTGGGGCATGCTACAACGCGTGAAGATATATTTAAAGCGCAAAAAATGTATGTACGTGCTATCGCAATATACCGAGTACCGCAAGCTGTAAATCACAATTTAAAAAATTTATATTATAAATATTTCCCGCGCTGTATATTTATTAAGTTGTGACATTTATAAAAACGAATCTTGAATTATTTAAGGATTATTTAATAATATGCAATCCACGTAAAAATTAAATTTATACAATTTCAAAGGCAGCTTACTTAGAAAAAAGCCTCTTTGGTATGTACCAAAGTAAGTACATATGTATGTAGGTATATAGTCTAAAATCTACAATAAATTTCACATAAATAAAATATATATAAATTTAAGAAAGAAAAGCATAATAAATTGATGAAAAGCATGAAAATTTAAGAAGGATTAAAAAAAGCATTTCCAAATGAGAAATGCTACAACTCAATTGATGAATATTTAAGCAGTTTTTCTCATCTGGTTGGGCTGTATAAATATATAGTTGTAAATTAAAATGATAAACATTCATAAATATCAATTTAACAAAATAAAAACATAAAAATATATAAATAACTAAAAACCCAACCAGATGGAAGCCCCCTGCAGGGGAGACCAAACGGCCGCGGGTTAGGGGGCAAGGAAATAAAACCGGCAGACGATGCGGGCTTTATCGAGGAGCACTGCCTTCTGCATTTGAACATGTAACGGCCCGTCACGGAGTCCCAGTTGTTATTATTATTTGGGGTATTTATATAGTATTCTCATTTGGTTGGTCTGAGTAATTATATAAAAGGAAATAATAAATAAACATAAATACCTATATATTATAATTAATATACAAACACAAATAAATAATATTATTTTATTGTTATTTGTTATTGTTAGGTCGGGGAAATTAAGGGAACAGTCTTGTTCCAATTCAAGTTTAAATTTAATTTTGTCTTGGACTCTATTTATTTTATTAAAAAAAACATCCAGTTGTCTCCTTTTGCCAGTTCAGAAAATAATTATGTCTTCTACGTATCGATAGAAATATATTTTGATTGACAACTATATGTTGTTTTTTTTAAATTATCCATGAAAATGTACGCCGTAAGGGAATTTAGAGGGGATCCCATAGCTTACCCTTGTTTTTGTAGCTAGAAAGGATTATTAAACCGGAAATAGTTTTGTTTCATACAGAGAGAGGTTAAATAAAGAAGATAATTTGTTTCCCCAGATTGAAGATGACGTTTATCAAAGAGATTTGCGAGTATACGGAAACAGTCAGTGGATAGAACGATTGTGAAAAGACTATCAACGTCTATAAAGATAATAATATGGATTTATGAGGAATACGAATATCTTTAATTTTAGAAATGAGATCTAAACTATTTTTTAGGCTGTAAGTGGGGTTGAATCCAGATTTCTCTCGAAGGAGCAAGTTTAATTTATTTAGCAAGAAAATAAGCACCAGCTTATTTTATTGCTAAAAAACCTATGTATGGACAACTGGATGAATAAGAACATGTTCTTTATGTATTTAAGTGACCCATATAAAATGAGTATTTGAAGATTCAGTGAAACAATACTGCTCCGAGACAAGTTGTGATCGGAAAATTATTTTTTTATAGGAGAGGGGGCAAACGAGCATGCGGCTCACCTGATGGTAAGTGACTACCGCCGCCCATGAACAACTGAAACACCAGAGGAACCATGGGAGTTTCAGATGCGTTACCGGCCTTTTAGAAAGCATTAGGCTCTTTTCTTGAAGGTCCATAAATCGTAACGGTCCAGAACAATCGCTGGTCATAATCGATTCCACAAGGAATTTGCGGGAGGAAGAAAACATCTTCTAAATTGCACAGTGGTGGACCGGCAATCATCCAGGTGGTGTGGATGGTATCGGGAGTTCTGCATTAATGTGCGTTCGTGAAATTTGGGACTGGGAATAATACGAACAATTCCTCAGAGCACTCCCCGTGGTAAATGCGAAAGAAAATGAAAAGGGGTGCAACATCTCTCCGCTGCGCTAATAAATCGAGCCGATCGGAAGGGACTCCGTCGACGATTCAAGCCGCTTTGGGCTGGATGCAGTCAAGTGGCAGGAGCTGACACTGGGGGCCCTAGCCCAGAGATGGGAACAGAATTCCATGTGAGGCCGAACCTGCGACGTGTAAAGTTGCAGGCGTTGTGCCGACATGAAATACTGTCCCGCTCTGCTAAGCACGCCAAGCTTTTTAGAATTTGGCTTTCTCTTCCAAGTGACCACGAAACTGCACGTCACTCGATATGTCGACGACGAGGATTCCGATACTGGCTGAAACAACAAGGGGAGTGCCTTGAAACTGAGAAGATACGACAAAGGAGTTCTTTTTAGCGGTAAACTCGCAAACTTGTGTCTTCTGAGAATTAAACTGGACTAGATTCAGTCGCCCCCAATCCGAGACTTTGTTTAGCAAATAATCGACTTCAGACACAATTTTGTTCCGGTACTCGGTGACGTTTTCCCGAGAAATATTCATTATATTATTTATATTATAAATAATATAATGAAATTACTTTATTAGAGTTGTGTAGTATTAGAGTTGAATGCAGCGAACGTCATTTTTAGGGCTCCGTACCAGAAGGGTAACCAGCGAGACCCTATTACTAAGTCTCCGCTGTCAGTGCTTCTGTCTGTCAGCAGCCCATGATCTGCAATAGGTAGACAGTTAACATTTTTACATAATGTGTATTTCTGTTACCGCTTTAACAAAAAATAATAAAAATAAAAATAAATTAAAATATAAAGGGGGCTCTCCTACTTTTTTACCTACATAGTATTAAATCATGTATGACGGTACGGAATCCTTCATGCGCGAGTCCGACTCGTACTTGGCCGGTTTTTTCAAAGGTCTATTCTGTCTGTACCTAATACTTGTATTCACAAATAAAAATTAACTTAAATTTGAATTTGAATGTTAACTCTGAATTGAAAAGTTTATGAATCCTAATAACAAAAGTAAATTAAATTTCACATGTCAGTAAGCAGAAATTTTAATATAAAGTTAGTCAGGAGTTAGTGCGTAGAATAATTCGTGTCTCTGTTTCAATACTCAAAAAGAACAAATAAAACACAGATAAAATAGTGTTAAAATATGTTGAATCACCGAGCGATTACGCCTTTACTTTAATGTTTTGACTTCAAAATATTTGGTAATTATATAACTGATATTTTTTGTCTTTGAAGTTAAATTTATAGTGGCAGAGCTACGCCTACCAGCTATTATATAACGGCTGTTTGAATTCCATCTTAGTCTCGTGGTCATAAACCTGACTGCTTATTATGTAGCCCAAAAATCGGAGTCAGAAATTTGGCGATGTTTCACCCTCATGCCTCGGAAAGCACGTAAACTCGGTAGTCTTACGTCTGATCTCTCTCTGATCCTGAAGATTGCTGTCCCATCGGACTATGGGAGTCAAAAGCCGCTGTGATAAACATTATTTCTAAAGGGTATAATTACTATTATATTGTTTTAAGTGCAATTTTACAAAAAAGATTAAGCAACTGAAGTTTGAATTACCTTATATTGAAGGATTTTATAAACACAAAATTAAATATCACAGATTTTAACATTTTGTAAAAAATTAGATGTTTGAAAATATATAAAGATTATTGGCTTGAAGCGAAAATCTAAACGGAATACAAAATACTGAAACTTTAACTCTAAAAAATGTTGCATGTTATTGGATATTTATAAAATTTATATAGATATAAATTTTATATAATATCTTACGAAACCTGCAATATCCCTGTGATATGCAAAACGCTATTTCGAGCCAAAAGTTTTCAGCATGGGATTTACAGGAATTCCACATTTATCTGTTTTTCACGACTGGCTCGCCAAATCCTCCGTTCCGTCGAAAAGATAAAATGGTTCAGGCAAATATAATTATTTATTGTTGTCCTTTTCTTATTACATTATACTCGTATCTTATATTCTGTTGTATTTAAAAAAAAACTTCTTTACCATAATATTTAGGAAAGTTTTTTTTAGCAAACCTTTTAAAGAATTAATACTTTAAAATTTGTATAATTACAGGTTAGAAAAGAAAACACAAGTTTTAGGTTTTATCATCTACACTGGTCAGTTTTCCAAAATATGGGAAATTTTAATAAAATATGTAATAATTTCTTTAATTGTAATTTCTGGATCTCGAAATCCAGCTCTCCACCGGGTCCTTATGTGAATCTAAACCATCTATCTCTTCAAATACACACAAAAATCGTGAATATCATTTGAGCCGTTTTTTGAGTTGTAACGAAACTAACGGACAGCAATTGATTTTTATATATAGACATTCTTACATTGTCATCTGATTCTGAGCTATGTTCAAAATATGAAGTCTCTAGCTAATCAGGAAATTAGTTTATCCATTTAGTCCAATCAATTACTAAATTAAATCATTATGGGAAATTTTTAAAGTTGCCCCCTCTATCTTCACTAAAAAACCTTATAATACTTAATTAAAGTATGCGATAGTCAAGGATCAATAAATTATTTATACTAAATAACCGTTATTATTAATAAACCGATTATGGTAACCATACCCGCGAGGAACGAAGTAACGTTACCGTTAACGAAGTAAGTTCCTGGCTACGAAGGCGACAATGAAAACGGCAGGTCAAGTGTGCTGAGAATCTCCGGTGGAGCTTCGGTTGCGACCTAAGACGACTCGATCTGGCAACATTTAACGCACGCATCTTGAGGACTGACGATCTAAAGAGCACTTTTTTATATAGGATAATGGTGACAAACGAGCACACAGTCCACCTGATGGTAAGTAATTGCTGTGGCCCATAGACATCTACATCTATCCTCTATTACAAATCAAAATGTAGATGCGTTGTCATCCGTGAGAACTAAGACGGAATACTTCGTTTCTAGTACCTGGAGCCCCCGATTCTACACTCACCATACGAAACACCGCAGTGTTAAGCTGCTATTTACACTGGTATTCTGTGAGAAATTATCCTGGAACTGAAAAAATAAATAGTCAAGTTGCGCTGGGCTTTTATTTAATTACCTGAGATCCGAAGCAAGAGGTATAATCCTCGAACCTGGAAACTTTTTCTAGCACCGGGAGGGGGACCATCTGTCCCAAGGTGACTGATTTATTGCCACAATTTTCTTATTAACAACATTGTAAAAATTGGGAGTGTGTCGACGAGGTATGCGAACATTGTACTCATAATCACCAAACGGTATTCGTTGCAGGTCGTACAGATGTACACAACACCCTGTGCAAATTCCGATGAGGAGGTAGAGAAACTACCGGTCGGTGTGATGTAATTCCGGGAGACTTTGAATTGATTGAAACTGAGTGATTCTACGGGCAGCTGTACATATTATCATGTGTAGGGTGGCCCCCCAACTATATGATGTACACAGTATGCCATCACAAACATAGCTTGTAAAAAAGCCAAGTTTCGCAACTCAGTTCTTCTACCGTAAAAAACTGTGAGATCCATGTAATACCAAGTCGGTTAATTTATTCAGTCCCTACTTAATGGTCCTTATGTCTTAAGTTATTACGTAATTAGCTAACCTAACATCATATAGTGACTACATCAATACTAAAAATATTTTATGTTTTAAATAAAAAGACTAATTCGGCCATCGCATGAACACACAATGTATCTCTCCAGTAATACATATTATATTATATTAGATTGTTTAATGCCATTGCCAAGTCAATTTATTTATTTAAGACATAATAGATTTTTAATATTCATATGGTCACTAATGGATGTTGTTAGGTTAGCTAATTATGTAATCACTTAAGACAGAAGGACCCTTAAGTAGGGACTGAGTAAATTAACCGACTTGATATTACGTGGATCTTACAACTTTTTACGGTAGAACTGAGTTGCGAGGCTTTTTTTTTTTACAAGTTATGTTTTTGAAGGCATCTCATTTCTTTTTGTGGAAAGGTATATCTAGGTACCTATCTACACCTATAATTCCATTATATTATACATATTATATAGGTATACTGATTCAGTCACTGCAAATGTAACTTTGTAATCCTATAAATTTATATGAGATTACAAAGTTATTTATGCAATTGGTGTATCTCGAAAACTGGACCGAAATTGCAAAATATTTTAGTGTTTTCTTGATTAATATACTAAACAATAGTTGTGTTCCAAATTTGAAGCCTTTATATCTGCTAGAAGTGCCTTAGAGTTTTGATGATCGGTCAGTGAGTGAGTGACAAAATTAAGAAACTTTGACTAGTTATAATTCTTAAACTATTGGTTCAAATTTAATGAAATTTGAAATATACCGACTTTATACAATGCTTACGTGGTTACTGAAAATTCAGGCTTCTAGTTTTATCTGTGCCCCCAGATACTGTTTAGTAAGCCAAAGTGACAACGGACTATGTTGTTGGATGAACCGACAACCGAAGAATAAGTAAGATTCTAAAGTGGTTATTTCGTAACAGCAATTGGAATGTAAAGCGGCCACTCACTAGTTGGAGTAACGACCTAGAAAGACAGGCAGGAAGTCAATGGATCCAGGTGGTACACGACTGTGCTTTATTACATTATTATATATACTTGTGGAGGCATATATTCATAAGTGGACTTTTGAAGGCTGTCATGATGATTATGATAATGATAAAAGAGAAAGCTCTTATGATGAATTGTGTTCGAGACCGCCTAATGACTTTAAGCAAAAAGTGATTAAAGAATATTAATTTGTATAAAAAGTGAAAATATGGACAAAATCAATTAAATAGTGTGTTAATATAGTTTTACCATGTATTTACAACTCTTAATATGTTTGTATAGAAGGTCGTTTTGATAATAGTAAGTATAAACAACTTTATTTTGTTTAAGAAAAATCGACCAATCACAGCGCGCCGTGTCGTAGAACTTTCTGGAAATTTAAATTAACTACGCAATAGTTTGTACCAAAAAATAATGAGAATATTTTTATGTTCTAAAAGAGTTGTAAATATGACATTTAGTTAGCATATGGTATGTAAAATATGATAATAAAGAAATATTTTGTACAATTAGACACATTTAATAATTATAGGAAAATTAAAGAATTAATATGTCCATTTATAGTAAAAGTTTGGGACATTTCGCTTAATATCCTTTTTGAATGTAAAAATATTAACTATCCTTTATCACATACTGATAAAGGACCAAAATGCCTACTTAATGATGTATAACGTGTTAAAATTAAAATCAGTGTTATATAGAAAATATTGCAATTTGTGCAATCTACATAGTGAAAATATTTCAAAATAAAGAGGCAAAACGGGAAATGGCAAGCGGCTCACTATAGAGTATAGACGAAGTCTACCTTATGGGGGCGAAACCCAGTAACGTTGTAGTAGGAAGAACTACCAGTGCCCAGCAGTAGTATCCGGTAGTAGTTGCAGTGACTAGCAGAAATATATAGTGAATAGTGATAGTGTTAGCTAGCCGAAAAAAGGGGCAACTGAAAATTCGGTGTTGCATATAGTAAAAAAGTGTTAGCTAGCGGAAAAAAGTCGCAACTGAAAATTCGGTGTGACATATAGTGAAAAAGTGTTAGCTAGCTGAAAAAAGTGGTAACTGAAAATTCGCAGTTACATATAGTGAAAAGTGTTAGCTAGACGGAAAAAGTGATAACTGATATTCGCAGTTACACAAGTGTTAAATTCAACTAGGTTTAGTTGATTAATAGCTGCTAGTCAATAGTGTCAGAAAAACCAGCTACTCCGGACAGATATTTTATATTACCGCTCATTTAAATTAAATATTTTAAAATATATAGTGACCAACCTATAGTGAACAACCGTAGTTGACCAACCGTTTTAAATAATAGTGATAAATAAATAATAGTTGTAAAATTTCGCGACAAATTAATTAGTCGAACCGCTGGCCACTCCCTTGCTATTTAAATTTATAATCGTGCATTTTAATTTTGAACCTCAGTCCACAGTTTATCCGCAGCAACCGCAGAGACGGCAGTGAAAGTATCCAACGGAACCTACAGGTGTAGAACGTGAGCGACTCGCGGAGTATCTTCGACAACATTTACTCCGGAGAGTTACGCCCGTCCGGCACATTTTATGGTCCTTCGAGCCGGATTCATCCGCCTGTACTGCCGACCGGACCATTTTATGGTCCTTTGAGCCGAATCATCCGTCTACACTTCAAGCCGGACCACATTCGCTGGTCATTCGAACGGGATTCGTCAATCCGTTAGTATTTCGGAACCGGGTACATAGTCACTACCGTATTAAAGTTGCTGAATTTTCAGAATCAAGATGCCGATCACTCGTTCGCAAGGAAGGGGAGCCATGGCGTGGACTGTCGGTCTGGATGGAGGGCCGTTGGACAATACCGACGCCGTCCGCCACCAGATGCCACCACGCTCACCATCCACAACAGAGGCGCCAGCTTGCTCCCGCGATGGGAGGGTACTCCTACCTGTGCCAGCCGCCGTAAAAGCCGGTACACTGAAGCAGATGGAACAAATAGAAGGCAACGATGACATTCCCTGTGCATCACCGCCAACAGCCCGGGTATACTCCCGCGCCGAAAAGCCACCGAGGGGCCCCGCCGACAGAAGTACAAGGTCGAAGAAGACCATTCGGCCCAATAAAAAGGTTTTGAAGGCTCGTGAGGAAGTGTTGAGAATCAAATTGGAACTCGCACAGATCTCATTACAGATGGCTGAAGAAGATGATGAATCGGACGACTATGATGATGATAGTCACTCCAAAAGTGAGTACGTCCGATCTTGGCTCGAAAATTCCGTAGCCAAGAAAAAGTCAACTCAAGGCGCAACCACCAGTGGGGAGGCCCCACTTAATAAAAACATCACAAAGCCACCCCCGGAGGTTGTCGACCTCAGTGAGCTGCCGATGAAGCTCACAAACAAGGATTCCAAGGTTGATGAAGACAGGGAGCTCCTACCTGTTGTATCAGAGCTCGCCTACCACGATCCCAATGCAGAAAATATAACCAAGAGTCCCATATCTCAGAAGATTAGCCAGGACTCCAAGGTTGATAAAGACAGGGGGCTCCTACCAGTTGTATCAGAGCCCACCTACCAGGATCCCTATCCGGAAGATGCAACCAAGAATCCCATGACAAAAAGGCCTAACCAGGCACCTGTCAGCAATGAAGACAGGGAGCTCCGACCATTCATATCGGAGCTCACATCCACTATAGCCGTACTCGCTGACAAACCAAAACCAGAGAGTGCATGGTCGCATACTTTCGCAGCGTCAAAAGCTATAATGACACTGCCGAGCTTTAGCGGAGCACATGCCGAATGGCTTTCGTTCCGTGCCATTTACGAAACAACCCGAGGCTACTTCAATGACATAGAAAATACTGCAAGACTACGAAGGAGTCTACAAGGAAGAGCCTTGGAAACAGTCAGTTCAGAACTCATCGGGCATGCTAAGCCAGATGAGATTATGCGAGAACTGGAGCTACAATTTGGGCGTCCAGATTCAATCGCGCAAGCCGAAACCGAGAAGTTACGAGGTTTGCCACGCTGTACAGAAGCACCCAGAGACATCTGTTCATTCGTCACTCTTCGAGCACTCAAACGAGACCATTACCTCGTCAACGCAGAGCTGCTACGACACCTCACAGACAAACTGCCAAACTCTATACGTGCGCAGTGGTATAAAATTTATACTGAGAAATACGACTCTAGACCAGACCTCGGTTCCTTCAGCGAGTTTATAACCGAACAAGCTCGCTTCTGCAGTGCATTTTCGCCTCCTGAAATTATAAACGGAGCGCAAAATAGTCGTCCAATACATAGGACACACACGGCTACCACTAAGCCACCTCCGAAATGCAGTGTGTGCGAAAAGGAAGGTCATTACGGATCCGACTGCAATAAATTTAAAGAAGCAGATATCGATAAAAGATGGCAACTCGCCAAACAAAGGAATTTATGTTTCCGGTGTCTACGTTATAGAAGTCAGACACACAGATGTAAAAGCACGAAGTGTGGAATAAAAGGATGCACCGCGACACACAATCGTTTTCTTCACTATAATAAAAAGGAAAAGACAGAGGTCACACTAAAAGAACCTCAAGAAACAGTAGCAAATTCATTCGCTGTGTCAAAGCATCAAGCTTACCTCAAAATAATTCCAGTTCGAGTAATTGGACCGGCGGGAGCGATAAACACACACGCTCTGCTGGATGACGGGTCAACAGTCTCATTGATAGATGAAGAGATTGCCAAACAAATCGGAGCTACAGGGCGGTTGGACCCTTTTAAGATCACCGCTATCGGGAACACTACCCTCGATTCGCCGGACTCCCGAAGAATAAAAGTGTCGCTGAAGAGTCTCCACAGGAAAAGGGTGCCATTCAGAGCACGCACGGTCGCCAGCCTAAACTTGAGGCCACAGACTGTGTGTGCAGCAGATATAGAAAAATGTAAGCATTTAAAAGACTTAAAGGAGCAATTGATATATGACTCCGGCAACCCCAGGATCCTAATAGGACAAGACAATTGGAGACTCTTGATAGCCACTCAAGTCCGCAGAGGTCCACCGCACCAGCCAATAGCCTCGCTCACAGAACTGGGATGGGTGCTACACGGGGCATACACTAAAGCCCCGCATCAGCGCGTCCACACGGCCAATGAGCTGTATACGAGCGAGGAGAACATAAATGATCAACTCCGCGAATACTTCGCGCTGGAATCTCTAATAATCAATCCGAGAAGACCAGATTCCGATCCAGAGAAGAAAGCTGAAGAAATACTAAATAGCAGCACCCGTCAGTTGGAAGACGGGCACATAGAAACAGCGCTTATCTGGAAAAAGAAAGATGTCACGATGCCTGTCAACGACAAAACGACAGTTAAGAGGTCAACATCCACGTCGTCCAAACCTACCGACGAGGAAAGATCATTGACCATTACAGAAAAGTATAGAGCTCCGCTATACATAGAAGCTATTCCCAATCCGGCAAAGTTTTCAAAATTGAAACGCTTATTGCGAGCTACGGCCAGAATGTTTCAGTTTATAACACTCTGCCGCAAAGCAACAGACAGGACCTTTTACAAAAGGACCAAAAGAAGTAAAGAGGAAGATCCCGACTGGAGGAAATCGAAATATAATCCGCGACGCCTCGCGCAGCCTCCCAGTCAAGGGAAAAATAGAGATGTCCACAAGTACATCACACTCAAGGCCGAATACATCAAAAAGGCCAAGAAACTCCTAATACATGGAGTACATGAAATAGATGAAACCGAACCTACTATCAACGAGGTTCGACGGATGATACAACTTCGACCCACGACAAAAAAGCTAGTGAACCAATGCGTAAAGTGTCGAATTAGAAAAGCGCAACCACCAGCGCCATCCACCGGTGATCATCCTAGTACACGTCTCGCTCGTTACAAGAGACCGATCAACTTCACCGGTTTGGGCTACTTTGGGTCACCGGAAATTCAAAACCGACGGGAGGCCCATGGATAAGGCCCCAATATCCAGGGTGGAAACCATCTACCCCGGTGCGGACGGACAGATCCGCACTGTGGAAGTACGCACCACAAACGGCCTAATCAAGAGGCCAACCAGGAAACTCGTGCCGCTGCCGAAGTAGAGGCAACGTCGCTCACCGGAATTTATGCAGCGCCGCTGCGACGAGTCTTCGCGACGCTGCACGGCGGGAGAGATGTTCGAGACGGCCTAATGACTTTAAGTAAAAAGTGATTAAAGAATATTAATTTGTATAAAAAGTGAAAATATGGACAAAATCAATTAAATAGTGTGTTAATACAGTTTTACCATGTATTTACAACTCTTAATATGTTTGTATAAAAGGTTGTTTTGATAATAGTTAGTATAAACAACTTTATTTTGTTTAAGAAAAATCGACCAATCACGGCGCGCCGTGTCGTAGTACTTTCTGGAAATTTAAATTAACTACACAATAGTTTGTACCAAAAAATAATGAGAATATTTTTATGTTCTAAAAGAGTTGTAAATATGACATTTAGTTAGCATATGGTATGTAAAATATGATAATAAAGAAATATTTTGTACAATTAGACACATTTAATAATTATAGGAAAATTAAAGAATTAATATGTCCATTTATAGTAAAAGTTTGGGACATTTCGCTTAATATCCTTTTTGAATGTAAAAATATTAACTATCCTTTATCACATACTGATAAAGGACCAAAATGCCTACTTAATGATATATAACGTGTTAAAATTAAAATCAGTGTTATATAGAAAATATTGCAATTTGTGCAA
Organism: Parnassius glacialis; assembly: GCA_033319125.1. Lineage (NCBI taxonomy): Eukaryota > Metazoa > Arthropoda > Insecta > Lepidoptera > Papilionidae > Parnassius > Parnassius glacialis. Next base: position 11,319,306 of record JAVANC010000026.1, on the reverse strand, counting down.
TCTACATAGTGAAAATATTTCAAAATAAAGAGGAAAAACGGGAAATGGCAAGCGGCTCACTATAGAGTATAGCCGAAGTCTACCTTATGGGGGCGAAACCCAGTAACGTTGTAGTAGGAAGAACTACCAGTGCCCAGCAGTAGTATCGGTAGTAGTTGCAGTGACTAGCAGAAATATATAGTGAATAGTGAAAGTGTTAGCTAGCCGAAAAAAGGGGCAACTGAAAATTCGGTGTTGCATATAGTAAAAAAGTGTTAGCTAGCGGAAAAAAGTCGCAACTGAAAATTCGGTGTGACATATAGTGAATAAGTGTTAGCTAGCTGAAAAAAGTGGTAACTGAAAATTTGCAGTTACATATAGTGAAAAGTGTTAGCTAGACGGAAAAAGAGATAACTGATATTCGCAGTTACACAAGTGTTAAATTCAACTAGCTTTAGTTGATTAATAGCTGCTAGTCAATAGTGTCAGAAAAACCAGCTACTCCGGATAGATATTTTATACTACCGCTCATTTAAATTAAATATTTTAAAATATATAGTGACCAACCTATAGTGAACAACCGTAGTTGACTAACCGTTTTAAATAATAGTGATAAATAAATAATAGTTGTAAAATTTCGCGACAAATTAGTCGAACCGCTGGCCACTCCCTTGCTATTTAAAGAGCAATGGCAGACTTTCATACATAAAATTAGTTGAGAAGAAATGGTAGCGTCTATATACCAAAAATATCTTAAAATGTTAAGCGTCAGTCCCTTAATAACTCTGTCAAAGAATTTTGTACTGAGAAGGCCTCAAAAAAAAGATATTTACATTTGAACCTTTTTAGGTTATATCCTATTTCACTTGGAAAGAGTCATGCTTCCTGTGGTTGTTTGATGTTAGCTTAATAAATAATACATAATTGAGAGTTTTTAGATTATTATATCTCTTTTATATATTTGCATACCATGAATGTATATTTCTGGCATGGCTCCAGGGCTTTTGTATCATAGTGACATTCTCAGAAGGGCTAGAACCCAGAGCCGTGAAGCCAGTAAAAATACAGTGACTTTTTATTTTAGCTAGTGTTGGCATAACATTAAATGGAATTGTTACATAGTACTATGATTGAGATAATGTATTATTGTAGGAAATTCTTTGTAAGAGACTTATTCTTAGCCATATCACTTTTATTGTTATTATTACTGATAGTACAGTTATTACTTACATTAACTTAATATAAAAATATATTGTGTGTTGTGTTGGTAGTGTTACAAAGTGTATACGAAAATAGTATGAATATACTAAATGGCAACATTTGAATAGAGTAAAATGATTTAAGTCATTTGATATTCCTAAAAATGTTTGTTTTTTTCTGTGGCTTTAATTAAAATACATTTTTATTTGAAAAATCATAGAAAAATTATAAAACTCATTTTATATATAACTTATTTCTAGACGCTATAATTTTTCTCAACTATTTTTCTGCCATTGCTCTTTATAATCGTGCATTTTAATTTTGAACCTCAGTCCACAGTTTATCCGCAGCAACCGCAGAAACGGCAGTGAAAGTATCCAACGGAACCTACAGGTGTAGAACGTGAGCGACTCGCGGAGTATCTTCGACAACATTTACTCCGGAGAGTTACGCCCGTCCGGCACAAATTGAATAAATTAAAAATTTATTTTCAATTTAGTAAAAATTTTACCTAGCTAAAACGAAAGTAACTAATGTTATTTAAAGAATAATAGAAAATTTACATAATAATGTTATATAATAAAATAAAAAAAAAATATAATAATGTAACAAATTTTTTTGACTTAAAGAAAAAGTTATTGGGCTAATCCCATTTTTCTTACATTGTCTGTTAATAAGATGTTTGTCTAGTTATTTTATCACTCCACTTCTATGTAAAATTTAGTAAAATTTTAAGAATGAAAAATTAATATAATTATAGAATAAATTATAATATACAGTTCTATATCTATAAACACTCACGCCTGTCACCAAGAGGGGTAGGCAGAGACTATGGACTTCCATTTGGCACGATCCTGACAGACCTCTCTCGCTTCCTCCACATCCATATACCTACGCATACACGCTCGTCGGTTAAAGGTACACTTGATTTGGCCCATTTTCAACATATCGCCAATTTGGTCGATAAACTTTCGCCTATGGCGACCCTTTCCGACTCTGCCGTTCACCTCTGCAACATAAATTTGCTTTGTCACTCTTTCCTCATTCATTCTTTCCACATGACCAAACCACCGAAGCATTCCTTTCTTAATCCTGGTCACAACATCATCTTGCAAACCACACTCTTCTCTTATTAAACAATTTCTCACTCTGTCATTCAGATTCATCCCTAACATACTCCTTAAGGATCGCATTTCTACAGCATTTATTCTACTCTAGTGCTTCTTCTGCCACACCCAACTTTCACTACCATACATTAAAGTAGGCACTAACACAGCATTGTGAATTGCCATACGTGCCTTTTTGGACACATTCTGACTTTTCACAATAGAGTGTAAAGCCCCATTCACTCTATTTCCTGCATTCACTCGTCGTTCTATATCCTTATCATATCTACCATCCCTGCTAAACACACATCCCAAATACACAAACTCATCTACTTGCTCTACCAACTCCCCTTCTATTCTTATTTCACATATCGTTTTACTTTCTTCTCTTTCAAAAACCATAACTTTCGTCTTACTTGCGTTCACTTTCATTCCCTTTTCTTTTAATGTCCTGTTCATTAATGTAACCATCATTTGCAATTCGGCTGCTGAAGACGCAAGTATGACTTGATCATCGGCGTACAAAAGGCATTTGACGGTTAACTCACCCATTCTTAACCCGCATTCTTCTACTTTCAAATTTTCCAAACAACTGTCCATAAATAGGTTGAACAGCCACGGGGAAGCCACACAGCCCTGTCTGACACCTTTATGGATGCCAAACCATAAAGGTTCCTCTCTCATAAATATAATTTTAATTTTAATTACTTGATTCATCGCGTTTTTACACTAGATCTTAGTAAATTATAGTTCTTTTGCATTTTTGGTACACATGGAATGTCTTTTCATATAATAGTTCGCGGAAAAACTTTCTTCGAATTTTGTTTGTATAAACTTGAAGAAAAATCTTTTTTAACGTTTATGGAGTCAATTTTACTTTTTATTAAGTTTAATTTCACCCACTCACTTCATTCAGAAAGGTGTAATATAACCTTTCGAGTTCGCGTGTTCAACCAAACAAACAAACAAACTCTTTGGCATTATAATATTAGTATAGACTAGCTGGCCCGGCTGACGTTATTCTGCTCTTACTGGTTGTTGACGCAATGAGTTTCATTTTTGAACACACACACACACACACACACACACACACACACACACGCACACGCACACGCACACGCACACGCACACGCACACGCGCTCGCACACGCACACGCACACGCACACGCACGCGCACGCGCACGCCCACGCACACGCACGCGCACGCGCACGCCCACGCACGCACGCACGCACGCACGCACGCACGCACGCACGCACGGACGCACGCGCGAACGCACGCACGCAGGCACGCATCACGCACGCACGCACGCACGCACGCACGCACGCACGCACGCGCGCTCGCACGCACGTACGCACGCACGCACGCATGCACGCACGCACGGACGCACGGACGCACGCACACCCGCACGCACGCACGCACGCGGCACGCACGCACGCACGCACGCGCGCACGCACGCACGCACGCAAGCACGCACGCACGTACGCACTCTCTCTCTCACACACACACACACACACACACACACACACACACACACACACACACACACACACGCCAAAACACACACACACACACAAAATTCTTTAGATGTATTATACATATAGCTAAATTCTCTTTAGGACTAATAAAACCATCAGCAACCATAATGACAACAAACTAAGAAAACAGAAAAAATAACGCCTTTTTTACCCTCCCGTAAGCGGATAAAAAGTAGCCTATAATATGTTTACACGGTCATCTACTGCCTACATACAAAACTTCACGGAAATTCGTCTAGTAGTTTTAGCGTCAGTCGTGAACACACCATTTTTCTACAGATTCATTATATGTATAGATTTTTGCGTGAATCGTGAACACACAATTTTTCTACGGCTTTATTATATGTATAGATTGTAGACCGTAGGGCAGTGTAATAATATTCGCTACCCCTTATTGTTACGTGGTTGTCGTTAGAGGTAACAGAGGGAAACAATCTAGTAGGTGGACAGCAAAGTCTTCCTAATAACAAACCCAAAAAAGGACTGCGGCTGACAATCCATCTGCTTTGGCAACAATGGCAAGTGTCTATGAATCAAACTATGAGGGAGGTCTAATTTCATCAGTGGACTTTTGAAAGGCTTTAGCCGTGTAACGGTACATTATTCACGTATTTACGTTCGTTTTGTGACGTTATAGCAATGATAGATAAATAATCAGGCCGGGGAAAAAGTTTCTTCGTATTTTGTTTGTATAAAATTGAAGATAAATCTTTTTGGTTTTACTGTGTGTATCTGGCTGGTTTTAATATCAACACATATGGGACATTAATAAAATTAAAATAAAAAATGAATACACTTTCCCGCCATTTTAAATGTTTTTCTGTCCGCCAAAATGAGTGAATCTAACTAAGAAATTCGATACATTCTGAAGTTTTATTACAAAAGAGGGAAAAATGCAACTCAGCTGTGAAAAAAAATTGTGATATTTATGGACCTAATGCAGTGTCAGTAACAGTAGCACAAAGTTAGTACAAGCGTTTTCAGTCCAAGAATTTTGATTTAAAAGATGCTGCGTGCTCTAGTCGTCCTCATACGAATAAAATCGATGCCATTTTTGAAAAAGTGGAGCAATATCAGCATAGTAGGCCGAGGAATTGAGAATTGACCACAAAACAGTTTTGACGTATTTGGAAATGTTTGGCTACACAAAAAAAGCTCGATATTTTGTACCACACGAGCTAACTGAAAGAAACCTAATGAATCGTATACTCATTTGGGATTATCTATTGAAAGGTAATAAAAGCGAACTATTTTGAAAAGATTGATCACTTGTAATTAATAGTGTATCACCTACGACTAGAATGTGAGAAAAGATCGTAGTCAAAGGGTAGTCAAGCTCCACAGACTGGTGATGCTGTGTGTATGGTGGGATGGGAAAGGTATAGTTTATTATAAGCTTCTACCGCCAGACAAAACTATCGATTCGGATCTCTACCAAAGAATATATACACTACGCGAAAAGAAATGACACTTAAGCATGTCATAATCATCATTACATCCCTTCATAAGTCCACTGCTGAACATAGGCCTCCCCAAGGAATGCCACAAAACCCGGTCCTGAGCCACCTGCATTCATCGACTTTCTGCATGTCTTACCAGGTCGTCACTCCATCTAGTGGGGGCACGCCCTACACTTCATCCGCCGGTACGAGGACGCCACTCGAGAATCTTTTTTCCCCATCGGTTGTCGGTTCTTCGAGCTATATGACCGGCCCATTGCCACTTCAGCTTAATAATCCGTTGGGATATGTCGGTCAATCTGGATCTACTGCGGATTTATTTGTAAGTTTATCACGCAGAGAAACTCCATGCATAGCCCTCTCCATAGCTCGCTGAGCAACCTTGAGCTTCCTTATCTGGCCAGCAGTGAAAGACCACGTCTCAGTTCCATAGGTCATCACTGGCAACACGCACTGGTTGTACAGTCACATTTTCAAGTTTTGAGGTATATTTGACGAGAAGATGTGCCGTAACTTCCCGAACGCTGCCCAACCGAGTTGAATCCGTCGATTGACATCTCGGTCGAAATATAAAATATAAAGGTCGAAAATACCTAGTCGGACTATTTGTCCCAGGTAAACATACTCGTCAACAACTTCGAGCTTAGTGCTCCCAACAACATAGGCATAGGTGTGACATGGATATTAAACATGATCTTTGTTTTGTCCATGTTCATCTTAAGACCTATCCTTTGAGAGACACTATTGAGGTCATTGAGCATAGTGCTTAGGTCCTGCAGCGATTTTGCCATAAGGACTATATCGTCGGCAAATCGAAGGTGAGTGATGTTTTCGCCATTGATGTTAATACAGTATCCTTTCCAGTCCAGTGGCTTGAAAACATCTTCCAATGCAGCGGTGAAGAGTTTCGGGGATATAACGTCACCCTGTCTTACACTTCTCTGCAGTTGGATAGGTTTCGTACTCTGGTGCATGTAATAAAGCATGTGTGCACGTAAAATCACTTGCGGCTATGTGTGGGTGTCTGGATGTGTGCGGTCGGCTTTAGAGGCGCGCGGAGCATGGAACGGGCCGTCGCTGACTGCCCTGGCTGAGGGCTGCGCTTTATACAAAAATAATGCCTATTCATTTGTATATAATTATTCTACCTTTATTTAGTTACAATAGTTATTTATATGTATGGCACATTTATGTTATATATAACAGTTTTAAAGTATATATTTGTATTTTTTAAAATTTATATTTATAAAAATACGAGTATATAATTAATTTTTTATTACGAACAACAAACAGTTGTATAATAAAAATTACAATTCAAGTCAAAATGAAAATATATATACATTAATATGTATAAATACATGTACAGGGTATTTTTGGAAAGCTCCCGAAAACTAAGACAGGCGACAGCACTAAGTATACCTTTGATCATGGGTCACAAATAAATTCGATCCTAATAAAAAAAATATTTTTACAACGTTTTATTAGCTTTATTCACGCGCCATCGTGTTAGTACAGCTAAATGAAACGATAATTTCATAAAAAAAATCATGAAAATACTGAAACATAAAACCAGCAGTGGAAACCGAATTGATATCACCCGACTAATGGAGGTTAACGCGCGAACGGTGAAAAAAGGACGCTGGCCTTGAACTTGGGCACTGAGCGATTTATCACATATTGGTACGAAGGGGGCGCGACGAGGGAACAATCCGCCAGTATTACTGTGTCTGCATGCTATTGGTTCCCGCGCTTTGTTCGCTCCAAAAATACAGTCGCATACACAGCTTACTTTGCGACTCGCGCCGATGTTTTAAAAAGGAAGGAAAGAAAAATTATTTATATCTATTGTTTTATGACTAAACTAGTGAACGAAAAGGTAAATATGATAGGAGAAGGTGAATGGGGAAAATTGTGCAGTAAATTTAAAAGTCTTGAGGAAGAATACCGAAAAAATTACCACGTGATCGACCTGATGACGGAAACTCAAGCGAAGATGAAAGTGATGATGAAGTAGCATCCAGTAACACCAACACACCATCAACATCTGGCTTCCACGTGACCTAAGACGCCATAATGGACGGCGTGTCACCCTTAGCTTAAGTTTTCTTGATACAAACTACTTTATATTTTACGATAGAAATAACAAATAATGCTCAAGTAAACACTATCCATTTTTAATTTCCACCTCTTCCAAAGTTCTAAGTAGCTAGTAAAACACCTATTATGATTCTACAATAAAACAATTAATTACTATAATAATATAAATCAATCGCCCAATACCATGTAGTACTTTAGAACGCGACTGTACCCACACCCCCTCCGCTGTCGACCTGTATCTAGCTCGGTACGAAAAAATGCTGCGGTCATAAGAAAAAAGGTCGCATCTAACAATTTTTGAATAAATGAGTTAAATATACCATTTAACTCATGATAAGAAGGCGCATCTACTAAATTTTTTTACATATAATATTCACAAATATAATATTTTAGAAATTATCGTAAGAAGTTTAGACGTAACTGTTGATCACAGATGACATTTTTTAGTAGAAAAGTCTTATACAAATTCAACATAAAAGAAAATACTTATTTCATTAGTTGCTACGACATTTTTAACAATATTTGCATCGATTACTTAAATTTCAATTATTCTTGTCTTATTATTCTATATTTTATTATTAAGAGCTTATATCTTTTTATTAAGAGCTGGTGTTTCACATGTGGTCCCATATAAATTTGATCGAGGTCAGACCAATAGTTTTTGAGTTATCCTTAATTATTTATATTAAAATCGTTTGTATAAACTTTTTAATTTTTAATTATTATCGTAGTAAGTCTTGTATGATATCCCCTTTAAAATTATTACTCAAGAGTTGCGGGTTGTTATTTTTTGTGTCTCAATACCAAGGCTTTTCTAATATTTACTTAGAAAAAAGTAGTAAATCACTATTAGCGTCCTTTCAACTTCAAATGACCTTTCCAAAATATGTAAAAATGTTAAATTAATGGCAGTTTTTTTATTTATTAGGTTGGAAAGACGCAAATAGTTATATGCGTCTTTCCTTCGATGTTTTTGTGTTGCCAGGTGTATTTTTTAAGCTAAGATGAAAAGGAAAATTCGTTTTATTTAAATAAATAAACAAATTATAAAAAAAATAAGTTCGTCCTTTAAAATCTTCATGTCTCTACGTATATATTTCAATTTTCATATAGATACCTTTTAATATACTTTAGACACAGGGTCTGAAAGAAAAATTCATCAATTTATTTTTTATTTCCATTTTACGTGGCAGAATGTAACCCGGCCGGCTCGTGTCGCCTCACGCTGTGACGCAGTAGGTTTCAGTTTTGTCGGGGTTCGTAATTAATTGTAGTTTTTGAAACATTAATTTTAGTTTTTCCTTGTTGATTTTGTACACGCGTGGGCGATCAACAGCTTAATCGTTTTGTTTATTAAATTGTTATTACTTGTGATTATGTGTTGGTATTATTCTTGTTGTTACGTTTTTTGTTTTAATAATGCTTAACGCGTACGTTTATAGTGCTTGTGAATACGGCACCAAGTTAGTTATCCGAACCTAGGTACACGAAATATCGCTAAATAAATTGTTAAGACGTCGGGATGAAACAAGTGTGTCATACTGTGTAGTGCACAAAGTGTTGAAGCGTAACCGAATGCGCCCATACAAATTGCACAAAGTGCAAGCTTTAGTTCCCGGCGATCACGACCGCCGACGAGTTTTCTGCCGTTGGTTATTGTACCAGCAACAACGTGTGCCTGGTTCCATTGAGCACATTATCTGGACGGATGAGTCGACATTTACCAGAAACGGCCTGTGGAACCGAAGAAATACACACGTGTATTCAGAGGTTAACCCGCACGCTGTTCGACAAACCGGGCACCAAACCCGATGGTCGGTTAACGTATGGGCAGTTTATTTAAGGATCGCATACTGGGACCAGTGTTTCTGCCTCAGCGACTGAACGGACAGCGATACCTAAACTTTATAAATGAACAGTTGGTTGACATTTTAGATGACCTATCGTTGGCTGAATATCGCCGCACATGGTTTCAGCATGACGGTGCCCCTCCACATGTCGTGAGGTTCGTCCATGAGAGCCTCAATGAGCTATTTGATGATCGCTGGATCGGCAGACTAGGACCACACGCTTGGCCACCTCGCTCACCAGATCTGACCCCGTTAGACTTCTTTTTGTGGGGTATGTGAAATAAAGGGTTTTTAATCGTGAGTGTGATGCGCCAAAGGATCGTGGATGCTTTTGAAAAACTACATACGGACTGTGTCGAAGACCACACGATGATGCCCCGCCTGCACCCAAATCTACCTTAAAATGAATGGAGCACAATTTGAGCCGCATCTCATAAGACCACGGAGGATTTAGAGCGGTAAGCTGTGTATAACTATTTTGTTTAAATAACTTAGTACTGGACTAATCTGAATAGGTACATAACTGAATACATGAGAATAATAAACATACCTACACGATGAATAAAAACGCATGACTCCAACCTTGGTTACATTTTATTTAAGTATTTTTTCATTAGCAGGGAATCGAACCAGTTATTTGGGTTATTTAACCTGTAAATTCGGATTAAAGTGGCTACGTGGAGACAAGCACAGTGGCAAAATAGTAGGTTAAGTAGATAAGTTAGGTATTTAGACAAGTGTTGGAAATTATTAGGTATTGTGGTATGGCCCACTAGATGCAGGCCGCGCGAATTTGCGTTCGCGCGTACATTGACCTTTAGTCAGGTGATATCAATCCAGTCATTCCACTGCTGTATTTATGTTTCAGTATTTTCATGATATTTTTTATGAAATTATCATTTCATTTAGCTGTACTAACATGACGACGCGTGAATAAAGCTAATAAAACGTTGTAAAAAGAAGATTTTTTTTCATCAGGATCGAATTTATTTGTGACCCATGATCAAAGGTATACTTGGTGCTGTCGCGTGTCTTAGTTTTCGTGAGCGTTCCAAAAATACCCTGTGTCTATATACTTATATACCATTCCGTATTTCTATGTTATAGCTTTAATAATAATTATCTTATTTTTGTCGCCAAACCACTCACGTTTTTATTGTTTCTTGTAATCCTGTCCATCCAAAGGTTGTCAGGAAGAGATCGCTCTTAGCAATAAGACCACCCATTGGGCTTCATTTATTTTTATCCTCGGTTTTTTTTGTTAATATTTATGTTTTTTTTTTTATTTTTTTTCTATTTTATTTTATTGGCTTTTTGGTTATGTTTTTGTTATTAAGTGTTATTTATCTATCTATTTATCTACGCTTCCCTATGGATTTTCTAAAAAAATTATACATACGGCTACGAATTTTTTCAATTGTTAGAAATAATAACAAAAATTAAAAAAGTCATCGAAAAAGCCAAAAATATATAAGAGTACGTAATTTTTAAAAGATAGTAGGTAATACTGATTATTGCGTACTGAAACACTAAGTGTTGGTTAATCATAATTTAAGATTACCATTAACTGTCGTGCATATTTTGTTTTGTCGGAAATCTTAATTTTCTCTATCTGTAAAGATATTTAATAAAAGTTGATTTAACACTTTCACTGTCCGGTTTCCAGACACAATAGTAAGACAATAGCAGTGCTCTATATGTAGTGCACGGGACAGCGAAAGGGTTAAAATTAATCAAAGCTTTCACTATCTATATACATAACTTTACATTATATAACATATACCTACTATGTATCTTCTTTGTCACTAGTCTATAATATTCCATTTCGGTTCGGTATCAACCATAGCGTTACACGCTCTGGTCTAATGTCACCGGCGCTTCAACTCTCACGTACAGAGAGTGTCATTGTTGTGTCTTTACTGCCAACAACTAATGAGACAGCAAATAACAGAAAAGGCGGCCGGAATTAATCAACAGAAAAGGAGTGGTCTTTCATAGTGATAACACCAGACCACACACATCTCGGTCCTCTCAGTAAAAATTGAGAGGGCTTGTTTAGGAAAAGTTAATGCACTATATAGTCCAGACCTTGTACCCTCAGATTTTTATCTGTTTCCGTCTATTCAGAATTGTTTGGGTAGTGTTAGGTTAACATCAAGAGAAGGCTGTCAAAACTACTTGTCGCATTTTTTTGAAAATAAATGCCAAGATTTCTTCTTCAAGACGTCTTTTTATCGTCGTTTCACATTAACGGTACTTATTAAAATTGACATAGCATAACATAGCTTAAGCTCTCGCGCATGTCACTCACAAGGGTAGACAGAGATCATGAACTCCCATTTGGCAGGAGCCTGACACAACTCTCTCTTTCTTTTACATCCATATATCTAAGCGTACATGCTCGTTGGTTGGGGTACTGTTAACTTGGTACTGTTGACTGCCTCGTTGATTATTTTTTCGATTTAGGCTTTATTATATTTTATGAGATTTAGCATTTAAGCGATTGCTGATCATGAGGTCCCAGGTTCGAATGGAAATTATTGTGTTTTTCGGTCAAGAAATTGTTACAGATGTTGGTGGTATTTAACTCCCGTGCCTCGGGAAGTACATAAAACCGTTGGTCCTGCGCCTGATCTCTTTTCGGTCGTGTTGGATTACCTTAATTTCGGACTATAAGAGTCAGGAAATAGAGAGTTCACCTGTTATTGTGCATACACTTTAGTACTATTATCATGTCTTTCTAGGTTGAGACTGGCCGCCGTGACTGAAATTTGGTCTAAGGAATATTAAATTTAGTCAATAAATGTCCGCCTAGGACGTACCTTGCCGACTCTACCATCCACTTATTCAGAATAAATTTGCTTTGTTTCACTTTTCTCATAAATTATTTTTAAGTGTAAATGTCACTGGAGCATTCTGTCTATAATTTTAGCAACATAAATTTGCTTTGTCATTCTTTTCGCATTGGTATATAATTTGTTTTACTAAGTATAATAAATTTAATATCTTTAACTAAATGAGCTTGTTGCTTTTTTTGAATATTCGATATAGATGTCCTTCTTAACATCTTAATATATTTCAGATTCTTACCCCCAGCCTTGGAGTAGTTTTTATCATTTATCTTAGTGGCTGTCAGCAGTTGTTCGGTTAGAAAACCAGTATTCTACTTGGACTGACATTGAAACTAGCGCGTACCAGGCACTATACTACAAGCCAACACTTCTGTCGTTCAACTTTTGAAATATTTCGAGCTCTTCTTAACGTCAGAATATACTACTGGAAAAATTAAATTCTTTTTAGAAACAATCGGCCAAAAATATATTATTTTAAATTGTTATCAAAATACTGTTTCTGTGGTTTCGTAAAATCGAAAAAAATACTATCTATCTACTTAATGTTGATATTATATTATGTGTATATTATATACTTTTGCGTGATCGATATAATATTGGCAACAATAAATTTTGCATCGCAGCTGATGAAAACTCTCATGATCACTAATAGATCTCAGGCAAAATTAGTCTAAATTGAAGCCATACACACTTAACCGTCCACCACGCGCGAGTAATTCTCACCTCACCTGTCCGCACATTAAATATCACTATTTCTTTTTGACCGCGCGAGACTGTCTCAACAAAAACGATTACTACTTAAAAACAACTATAACTACATTCAAATAAAAAATATTCTCAAAAGACTCTAAGAATTCAAAATTTAATTTTGTGAATATAACCAACCAATATAACCCAATATAAATTTGAATAAATAAATAAATAAAAAAATAAGTTTTAATAATTTCTAGACACATCTCAAGAGATATTTCGTTTATAAATGGCTATCAACGTGTTAATAGTGAATCATCTTTTATATTTTGCATTCATTTAACACAAAAAATTGATTAAAATACATTTTAAACAACATATAATCAATAAACGATGATCGCGTATAGTGATTAAAATTTCGAGCTAAATTATTATATGTAAACGTTTTGGAATTGTCGTGATGATACATATTTCCTAAAGAAAATATTTTCACTATTAGTTTGACGTACAATAAAATTAGAAATAACGTATAAACACAGAAATGTTATCACATTTTTAATTGAATATCTCACACTTTAACAGTCTACAAACCAAAAAAATGGCGAAATTTAATTTTAACTTTTTTTTCTAAATATTTTGTTACTATAATACAGATAAAGTTCACTCTCACAAATGACAAACTTCAAATAGGACCATGTATAATTTTTTAATGTATTAATAACAGCTATCTTTTGCGTTGTACATGTTTAAGCCGAAAGATGTCGTTTGGTGACTATAGTCACCATGGACAGATGAGGTAATATTTTTTTTAATTATTTTTTTTAAATTATTCTTATAAGTATAGTTACAGGCAGGGTTTTATGATTATGAAACTTCTGCCTCGCTGCTCCAATTGCTAATCAAAAAATGAAAACTATATTACCTAAAGTAGCTTTCTGCATGAAAATAAAAAAATACATAACTCATTTTCACATAAATATGTAAATATTATGTCATGCGTTGACGGCGTAAAAAATTGGGCAAACCTGTTTCAACCGTTGTAAGTGCGATATTATGCCAGATTGATGCTATGGTCTTCAAGATATTAACCATATTCCTGACGCCAAATATAAAGTAATCACACCAGCAACGGAGAACCGTGACAAAAATGTGAGACGTATGGTGCTGTAATCGCTAATCTCTATCACTTACCAAACATGTCGGTTATTTAAATAATTTAATTAAATGTTATTAAAATAAGTGTGGCCCATGTTTTATTAAAGATTAAGGTTGATAAACCAACACACAGTCCACATAATTGTAAGTGGATGAAGTGGCCCATAGACATCTACGTCTATCCTCAGTTAACTATCAAATTGCAGATTTGTTGTCATCCCTGAGGGTCACAATGGAATGCCTCGTTTCTATTAAAAAGGGGTCTTCGGTAACAGTGCACAGGTGATCCATGTCCAGCTGTGAACTGTAATAAGATAATTCTTATAACTTTCGATAGATGGCGTTACAACCATCTCGTTTACTTCTGACGTAAAATACCTGGATCAGCGACAGGCAGCAGCAGACACATCTGGCACTGCGATTGTCAACCACCCTTCCAAGTCGAATTGTTATGGATAACCAATGTGACAGGCCCCAATATCTAGCAGTGGACTTCTACAAGCCGATAAAGAAAAAGCTATATATATTAATTATTATTATTTCTCTATTGGGATTCCAAAACAAAATTTCTTCGACACTTACTACATTTTTTCTCTACATCATCTTTAGTTTGACTGGGTATAAAACGTCTCAAGGCATTAATAGGTCCACTGGTATACATATTATTGTGTATATTTATACAAACAAATTTAAAAAAATATATGTAATAAGTTATTTAGCTATTGTTAGTCTTAATTGGCTTGTTAGTCTTATATTATAAAAACGGCGTTTTGTTTCATTTACTTAATTATGTAAACTATAAAAACCCCAATTAATTATGAGCGCTATTGTCTCAACTTTTTGTAAAAAAAACCTTGGTGATCCTAAAAAATGCACTGCATTTTTATAAAATAGCCCATTCGCTGCAGAAGAACAGCGCATTTGTCCACGTCGTCGAGCTCGCGTTAAGTTACTTCCGGTGGCCTGTACATGAGATATATCTCGTTTTTATATTTCTTTACGTAAGTACATTTTTTTGCATATCTCGGGTATAAAAGGTTGCCTTTTGTAACCCAAGCAAATGAAATCCATAATCCTTTTATACTATTAATACAAATTTAACCATGTTTTTCTGTTTCAATTCGTTCATAGTTTCTTTGTAACCTTGTTAAATGAATAAATCTTATCTAATACTAAGACGGCATGCGGCATCAGCGGCAGCTGAACTGAGTAAGTGGCGCAAATATGAGTCTCTGAGAGATGACTACATATTTGTACCATTTCATGTGGAGCCTATCGGTCGGTGCGGTCCACGTGCGGTGAAGTTCCTAAAGGAACTCCATCCGCGGCTGGTCGTTGCTGCTGGTGATAAGAGGGCTGGTTCTTTTCTCGCTCAAATGATAAGTAAAGCCATTCAGCGGGGAAACGCAGCCAGCGTTCTTGGCACGATACCGCGGGGAGTAGGACTGTATGATAATTATGTTAGTTTACTAGTTTTAGTTTTCTTTTTAATTATAGTTTTTAATATTGTATATATCATCAAATACTAATACTAGGTGGTATATTCATTTCGTCTAGGTACCACCCACTTAACCATTTCTGCCGCCAAACAGCAATGCAAGACCCATCAGACCGGAACACCGCAGGGCACGCACAATACCTCTACCTCTACCTTAGTTGGATAAACAAGAACAGTATTAGAATCATAAGAACTAAACAATAATTGGATAAAAGTATAAACAAATACATAAAAATCATAGAAGATGCCTGCGAAAAAACAATCCCTAAAATAAAAAATAGAATAAATAATCGAAATGACTTACCTTGGTGGACTGAAGAACTGGAGACACTCAGAAGAGATACAGTGCAAAAGAAAAGGAGGATATCTTGCGCAGCGCCTCGTCGCAAAAGATACGTTGTGGACGAGTACCTGAAATCAAAAGAAAAATATGAATTAGAAGTTATAAACGCACAGACGCAAAGTTGGAAAAAGTTCTGCAGCACCCAAGATAGAGAAAGCGTCTAGGATGGGATTTATAGGATTATACGAAGAACATGTAAAAGACAACCAGATGTGACAATAATTAAGGACGGAGATGCCTTAACTCCTGAAGGATCAGTGGAACTTTTGGCAAATACTTTCTTCCCAGATGACAAAGCAGTAGATGATAATATCGACAATCAGATAATTAGAACTCTAGTAGCGGATGAAACTCAGACCTTTTTCAGATGACGAAGATGACCTCGAATTCACAATGTCCGAACTCAGAAATACTGTGAATAGCCTTAATCCCAAAAAAGCTTCGGGGCCAGATGGGTTGACAGCGGACATTTGCTCTAGGGCGATAGCTGCGAATGAAGAGGTTTTTCTAGAAATTCTAAACAAGTGCCTAGAACTATCATATTTCCCCACCCCATGGAAGGAAGCTGCAGTGGTTGTTTTTAGAAAACCTGGAAAAACTGATTGTGCTCAAGCTAAATCATACCAGCCAATAGGACTGTTGTCTACTTTAGGAAAGATAATGGAAAAAATTATGGTTAAAAGAATCTGTTGGCACATTCTTCCTCGGGCTAATTGCAGACAGTATGGATTCATACTACAAAAATGCACTGAAGACGCTCTCTACGATATGTTGACTCATATTGTAAATAATATGAGAAAAAAAATTATTAACATAATCGTCTCCCTGTACATCGAGGGTGCGTTCGACAGTGCATGGTGGCCTGCAATAAAATGCAGATAGCGAGAGAGGAAGTGTCCGCGAAATCTTCGGAGATTGGTGAACAGCTATCTGGAAGATAGAAAAGTTCGAGTCAGGTATGCGAACAAAGAATATACTTTGACGGCTCCGTGGCGTAGTGGGTTAGCAATGAGTTGCTTGCGCTGGGAGGCGCGGGTTCGAATCCCGCCCGCACGGAATAAGTATTTGTACAGCCTACAAATAATTGTTCCGGGTCTGGATGTTTGTCCTTGTGCAATTTGTGTTTGTAAACTGCCTCCACGATACAGGAGAAAATCCCAGTGTGGGGTAAAGTTTTTTAAAACGAAAAAAAAAAATATAAAGGTGACAAATAATGGATGCATACAAGGGTCAATTGGAGGCCCAACGTTTTGGAATATCTTAATGGACCCACTATTGGATGAATTAGAGAGGCGCGGGATTTACTGCCAGGCATTTGCGGATAACATCGTTTTGGTTTTCTCTAGAGAATCAGTCACGGAGCTAGAAAGACAGGCCGACTAGACGCTTACCTATGTGGAGGCGTGGGGTATTAAAAATAAACTAAAATTTGCGGCGCATAAAACCAGTGCCATGGTTGTTACTAAAAAATTGAAATTTGAAACTCCCCGGATCCACATGGGTGAAGTTGAAATACAAATGGTTGACCAAATTAAAATGTTAGGACTAATAATTGATAAAAAATTAACCTTCCAGCAACATGTTAGTTACGTCTGCAAAAAAGCAACCAACATTTATAAACAGCTGAGTCGAATAGCGAAAATCTCCTGGGGGTTGAATCCGGAGATAATCAGAACGATGTATGTTGCAGTAGTAGAGCCTGTTATATTATATGCTGCTGGAGTTTAGGGAGAGGCAGGAGGTAAAATTTTGATTCAAAAAATGCTGAATGCAGTCCAAAGAGATTTCGCACAAAAGATAGCAAAAACATACCGCACAGTCTCCCTCAATGCAGCACTGATCCTTAGTGGACTTCTTCCGCTAGACTTGCGTGTCAAGGAAGCATACGAGCTCTATGCAGATAAATGCAGAAAATCACAGCACATCTTAGAGGATAGGAGGATAAAGGAGAGAGCTTGTTACTTAAAATCTTTACACCCAGCGCAAGAACCTGATATTGATTTTCAATGTCTGGAGGACATGGAGCCCTACACCAGGACACTACATAGTATCATCCGTCCAGAAGTATATAACGATGGAAGTAAGTTATCTAACTTACTGGAAAGGTGGGGGCTGCATTGACTCTATGGGAAGACGGTGCTGAGATTACAAGCAGGAAGTACAAGCTCGAATCCTTCTGCACGGTTTTTCAGGCAGAAAGGTTTGCGCTTTACCAAGCAACAAACATTGCACTGAAAAGTAAATTGAGAACGCTCAATATTTTCAGTGACTCACGATCATCACTAGAGCTTCTGAAAAGCCAGAATTCCTTCCATCCCCTTGTGGTAAATATAAGGCAGAACATCAAGACCTTGGCGATTAAAGGAAAAGAAGTTAGATTGTTTTGGATTAGAGCACATAGAGGCAATCAGGGAAACGAGAGGGCGGATCAGTTAGCGAAACAAGCGGTGCACAAAAAGACAGCACCAGATTATGACCTATGTCCATTGACATATATAAAAAAAATAGACATGACAGCTTACAAACGTGGAACGATAAGTACATCAGAACAGCAATAGCGGAAGTTACCAAGCTTTTCTTCCCGAATGCAATACAAGCGCACCAGATTTAAAAAAAAACTTACCCCTGTGCTTGTGCAGGTGCTGACGGGTCACGGTGCATTTGGCCAGTACCTGCATAGGTTTAAATGTAAAGATAATCCCGCATGCATATGTGACCCTGATGTCGAAGAAGGTATAATCCACTTAATAGTAGATTGTCCAAAATACAGCTTAGCCAGAAATGAAATTGAAATAAAAATAAAAGAAAGAGTTCGAAAAGATAATTTGTCGGAAATAATCAAATCTAATAAAAAAAATATTTTTAGACTATTTATGTAAGATAGCCATAGAAACTATAGTATAACAAACAAAAAAATGCCTCTACCTCTACCTCTCTATAGAGGTAGTATAGCTACAGTTTGTAAGGCATTCCAAATTAATCCTTAGAGGTAACAAAGCATCTGTACCCTTCTTTGTTTAAAGTTTTAAAGAAAGAGAAGTTATCATTGGACGTGTGAATTACTGGAGGCAGCATAGGAATGTCGCGATGACAATCTTGGGTGATTCAACATCTTCAAAATACAAACATATGTCTCTTCACCGGAAGAAGGATTCAGCCCGTCTTTACTCCTACTTTCTGAAATATGTCATTGGGATACAGCGACATCTATCAGTTGCTAGAGTTGATGTTTCTACGAACCTAATTGGATAGTTCATTGAGTTCAGGGCCAATACAGCTACAAGGCAGATTCGCAAGATTTGGCAATACTTTACGCCAGAATACTTTTTTACACTTTACAGAGCAAAAGTCCGGTCGTGTATTGTGTAATGATGCATATTATATGAGTTAATATTGCAAATGCCACCTAGCGGCTTTGGACTCGATGGAAAGACGTACATATAGGCTTATTGTGATCTCAACATGGTTTAAACCAATCTTACAAGACTAGAACATAGGCAACGTGTAGTCAACTTTTTGTTGATTTACAGAATACATTTCTAGAATATTTAGAAAAGTTATATGACTTAATTGGTCCCTCTTCTTTTCATCAGCAACCAGATCTACACCCCTTTATTGTCGAAATACATGAAATAATTTGCCAGAATTATAATTTGTCCTTCCATCCGATTACAGTTTAGGTGTCTATAAGGCTAGGGTGAACAAATTTTAGTATGCTTAGTCATTGCACTATAAAATCTTCGGGTGCATCACCACTTACCATCAAGTGTGATAGTAGGCAGGCACTGACTGTTATTAGTTTTGTTTGTATGTTTTTCTTTAAAGTTACCCCCATACTATGATTTTCTCCTGTATAGCGGAGGAAGTTTATAAACATAAATTGTACACGGACAAACATCCAGACATATTATTACTTGTTCTGTACGGAATTCAAACCTGCGGCCTCAAGCGCAGCAACTCATTGCTAAGCCACTGCGCCATGGAGTCGTCAAATTGTACGATGGATTGTATAAAAGATAAGAATGAGTGGACATAGTGATCTCAAGATCTTTTTTTTTTTAGTTATTTATGTGTATATATAATGAAGTCATTTCTTTTTTTTAAGAGTGACAAAGCAAATTTTTTTTTGTAGAATTGAATGGCAGAGTCGGGTAGGGACGCCCTAGATGACAATTTTTATCGAACAAATCGGTGATATTTTGAAGATGGGCCATATTGAAAGTACCTTTAACCTACGAGCGTGTATGCGTAGATATATGGAGGCGAAAGAGGTGTGTCAAGATTGCGCCAAATGGAAGTACGTAGTCTCTGCTAACCCCTCTTGGTAACAAGCGTGAGTAATTATGATATGATTAATAAGGTAAAATTGTGACTGTTGAGATCAAGATTGTCTACATGTGAGTTTCTTACCGCTTATTCACAAAGTCCGATAACAATGAAGAATAAGTAATATAATTAATCGATTTATGTAAGATCAATATAATATACAGTAAATGTTTTCGAAGACCCATAATTTGTTCAGACCCATTTTGTCATTCATGTATTAATTACAACGGTGAGTGGAGATTTTCTTACATATTTTTTTATTGCTTTTATTACTGAACATGTTCAAAAAACGAGGATGTTCTACATATACTCATTAAATGAAACTAATTTTTACGGATTTTATCGCCTTTAATTTAACTTTTTAATTCCCGACGTTTCGGGTGCTTTAGAGCACCCATAGTCACGGAGAGGACTGAGGTGTTTAACGTCCCGATGACGTAGTTATTTTTGGTCCGATCTACGCAGAATGAACTTACAATATCTTGAAGTCTTGTAGTGGTACGCTTGGGTTTGGATTTAATTTTATTAATTGTAGGATCACAAGCAGAGCAGAACCATCCATCTTCTCTATTGAAATTAGGATGTTTTTTAATTTCAGTAGCCTCGCGAGTCATCCTTGGTAGGAATCGGTGTTCTTTTGCGAGGATTTGTGGTCTATCAAATCTAATGTAACGGTGGGGACGATCTAGAATATGTTCACACAATGCAGATTTCCCGTAACGTCGGTGCTTCAAGTCAGCTACATGTTCTTTAACGCGAGTTTTAATAGATCTTTTTGTTTGTCCTATGTAAGAGAGACCACATTCACAATTCAAGCTTGTACACTCCTGCATCTTGTAGAGGGATATGACACTTGACGGAGGTTAATAATTGACTAATCTTCTTTGGCGCCTTGAAGTATTTTTTAATGGAAGCTCGCTTCTATATGTAGCCAACCTTGTCTGTGACTCCTCTGACATAGGGTAGTACAGCAGGCACACGCTCGACTGTGGTCTTTATTAAGTCGGTAGTTCTTTTGAGTGTATTAGTTGTAGGGTCTATTTTGACCTTTTTGTATGTACTTAAGTCCGATGAAACTTGTTGTATTTTGAAATTATACTCAGACGTGTCCATTATTACCGTAGCATTTCCTATATCCGGGCGGAGTATCGTGAGTTGTGGTCTGTTGCGTAAGTTGTAAAGGAATATAAGCAAGAGTATAAAATATCATTAGGTTCTATATTGTACATGTTTTTTGTGAGTTTATAGATTTATAATAAATGGTGAAACTGATCTTAATGATTCTTTTTTATTGAATACTTTTCATACTTCAGCGGTAGTACTACATACATTGGAAGAGAAAAAATCCTTAAATTTGCATGAATCTTTTTATTTAACTTGAACTTGTGACAACTTAGACCACTCAAACCAATAAATATAAAAATTAAATTCGTCAAACTACCGTACTTTTTACCATCCCTTACCATGCTTGTCTTCAAATTGTAACAAAGATTTGCAACTCTATTCCGGAGGCTGTTATGTAGAAATTTAATTATTATTTTTAGTTAATGAAATTGGTTTTTACTTTATTTTAATATTTCTTTTAGTTTAGAGGAAAACTAAAACAGGAGATGGGCAGCAGCATCTTCCTGATAACAACTCAAAATATAAAAAAACTTCCGTTGCGAACCCGTTTGCCAAGCGTGGCACCTATGACAAAATCCCGCCTATCAAGCAAATTTATCGATGAGGCCTATGTTCAGCAGTTGAATTTTAAAGGCTGTAATGGATTGACGAAAAGTTTACATTTTTTTTTAGTTGCTTTTGTGTATTTACGAAGAATATATTGATAGATTCTTTCACTTCTTCCATATCATCAGTTCTCTATACAAAAGTTTTTTTTAAAACATCTCTTTCATAGCTGAATTAATTTTTATAGCGTAATATTCCTATCACCCTGTTTTACACCTCACCGCAGTTGGATAGGTTTTCAACTCTAGTTCTGTACTTGGATATAGCCATCGCAGCCCTATTTTAAAAACAATTCATTACTTCGATACGCTGACAATGAACTTAGCACCGCTGAAGGGACTGCAGCACCACCCAATTTTTTTCAACGACTGCAGCATCGAAAACATTCGATGGAATTAAAGGCTTTTTCATAGACCATATACGCAATACATAGTGTACTCATATACTCTTTTGTCTTCTGTAAAATTTGCCCAGGGATATGCATATGATCTATGGTGCTAAAGCCTTTTCGGGAACCGGCTTGTTCAGGAGGCTGGAAGTCGTCTAGTCTGCGTGCGAGACGATTAATAATGACTCTCAAAAACAGCACGTAGATGAGGCTCAGAAAAGAAATCGGTCTGTAGTTCTTCAAGAGAGAGTAATCGTCTTTCTCGAAGAACAAGACCACCGAAATTCTACTCCACGCCTCCGGATTAGTATCACAACGGAGGACGGAATTAAAGAATTTCTAAAGGAATTTAAGTACCGGTTTTCCACCCGCTTTTAAAAGCTCCGCTGTAATTCCATCCTCGCCCGGGGACTTTACTTACCGCTTTTAAAGTGCTGGTGAGCCATTCTCATCTCGCTCAGACTAACGTCCGGAATATTCTGTGCGCGTACAGTGCGTTTTGCCAGTGATGACTTATGGATCTAATATTCTCTGCATGATAAGCTCAGAAATGAGTATATCTAAAGTAGAACCAGATTAAACGACATAGCCTAAAATATTAGTGAGCTGAAGTGGCAATGTCCCAGCCAAAAAGATAAAAAAAAACGACAAACGATGGGAAAAAAGATTCTCGAGTGGTAGCCTCGTACTGGTAGGCGAAGTGTAAGGCGACCCCCCACTAGATTGAGTGACGACCTGTTAAGATATGCAGGAACTCGATTGATGCAGGTGGTTCAGGACCGCACTTTTTGGCATACCTTGGGGGAGATCTATGTTCAATAGTGGACTCGTGAATATGTTGCATTATTTGTTTTGAGGTTTCGAAGTACGCCAGACGAAAATATGTGTCATAATCTCCCGAACGCTTCACAGCTGAGTTGAATCCGCTGATTTACCTCTTGGTCGAAGTTGAACTTACCTAGTCAGACGTCTCAGGTAAGCATAATAGACAACATCTTCGAGCTTAGTGCTCTCAACAACTACTGGAATAGGTGTGACATAGACGTTAAACTCACTCACAGAATATCAGTTTATAATAGCAGATTAATGCAGCTGTTTTTCATATGGTGACTGTAGAGAAACGGAAAGCTTTTTACTGGAAACTAAGCAGATATTTTGGTTGTAGATTTTAATGGGCCGTGGTATTCAATTAATATCTAGTAGATTGCATGCTGGCTTATCAAAATTATTCTATAACAAAAAGAACAATGAATTTATATCCTACCACAAAACCAAGGTGTTTTAGATATGATATAATGCAACATAAAACACAAGAGAAAAAATTCGCAGGCAAAAAGTATGATTCTTTTTCAACACGTTACACATTCCAATTTCAAGAAATACAAAAATTTAATTTAAAATAAAGTTTTCTTGTTTTGCTGGACTTGTTTCTTAAACCCTGGGCACGTACTAAATTTGAAACTTTGTATTTTTAAAATTAAAACGGTATGCGGCATAGCTAAGCGATTTCGCATTCTAGTATTAGTTAAATAAACACTTTCACTACTTATTATATCGAATTTGTTCGTTTTACGCTTTTAGTATGTAAGGTAGAATATAAATGAAAACTTTTTATCACGTGTTCATAAAAATCATGTGTCGACAAAAATAATTATTTTGTATGATAAAAATCACAATTTAACTTCAAATCACGTTAGTGATTGTGATTCTTGTGATCCTAGCTTGACTTCTTAGAACCTTTTTATATAAGATAACGGAAACACTTTACGAAATGCTAAGGGCTGAATAGGGAGTGGTGGCAGGCCGGCTGTACATTGGGAACTGAAGCAGGTACCGGAAGACTGGTGCGAAGCCGTTATAGTCCCAATATATAAGGGAAAAGGGTCACAGCAGGACTTTAAAAACTACCATGATATCAGCTTGCTTAGCATTGTGGGTAAACTGTATGCTAAGGTGTTAATTGAAAAAGTTATAGAAGAAACTGATGGAAACATTTGGGATGTGTAAATTGGATTTAGAAAAGGAATGTATGGGGTGTACTGATCAAGTATTTTCCATGCGCATGGTTGCAGAGAAGTTTTTGGCCAAAAACCAGAATGTTTTTTGTGCGTTCATGGACTTGGATAAGGCTTATGACGGAGTGGATAAGAATGTGTTATGGCACACACTGAACTCATTTGAGTTGAGCGCTAGTTTGATACAGGCATTCAAGTCTCTTTATGAGGGCTCTAGTGCTTGTGTCAGGATCAACGGGGTCTACTCGGACTGGTTATCCATCCAAAATGACACAGACAGGGCTGTGTAGCTTCCCCGTGGCTGTTTAACCTATTTGTTGACACTTGTTTGGAAACTTTGAAAGTTGAGGAATAACCGTCATATGCATTAATGAACTGGTCACTAAAAGAAAGTGGTATGAAAGTGAACGCAAAAAAAGACTAAAGCAATGGTTTTAGAAAGAAAAGAAAATAAAACGTTATGTGAAATAAGAATAGAATGGGAGATGATTGAGCAATTGGATGTGTTTGTATAATAAGGATGTCTATTTAGCAGGGAAGATCCCTGCTAAATAGACATCCTTATTATGATATGAAAAGGATTTAGAACGAAGAGTAAACGCAGTAAATCCAATGATTGAGCTCTACACACTATTGTGAAAAGTCAGAATGTGTCAAGAAAGGCACGTATGGCAATTCATAATGCTAAATTAGTCACTATTTAATATATGGTACTAAAAGTTAAGTCTGGCAGAAAAAGCACAAGAGTAGAATAAATACTGTAGAAATGAGGTCATTAAGAAGTGTGCTAGGGTTGAATCTGAATGACTGGGTGAGAAATTGTATGATAAGAAAAAAGTGTGGTTTGCAATTTGTTAACGACTTGTTCCAGGCACGAATCCTTACTTTATTTTAATATTATAACTGCGAAAGTGTTTAAGTTGGTTTGGCCATATTTCAAGACAAGAAAAATGATAGATATGGGCTAGGGAATGACATAGGTGCCCCATTTCGGTCTAATTGGCCAGACTCTACGGAGAATAGCTACGAGTATCATCGCAGAATAGACGTTTAGTGCAAGAGTGTGTACTTCAGTATGGCTTATAGTGCACAAGTATACTTTCATATCCTCCATTTTTATAATCTGATATTACGGCAATCTGGCACGACCGATCATAGATCAGACGTAGGTCTTTGCATGCTTTCCGTGGCACGTAGGTCAGACACCGCCAATTTTCAAATTTCAGTCTGCTACTGAGAATTTCCTAACAAATAAATCCAATAGCTGATTTCTTGCCCGATCTGATATTGAACCAGCCACTACATGATCAGCATGCCGGCTTAGCAGTCGCAAATTAAAACTAAACCCAAGCATACTACAACAAGATTTCAAGACACAGTAAATTTCATACTGCGTAGATCGGACCAAAAATAATAATTAAAAACTTGAACTAACTCTGACATCGCGACATCAATCATCACAGTTCGAAACGTCAGATATTAAAAATAAGTAGAATTAAATGCGATAAAATCAGTAAAAACAGTTATATTCAATGAATCTTCATAACTTAACCCCTATTATCTGAAATTTAAGCACTTAATGTTGTACCAATATTTTGAATCTTATTCTATTGAGTTTATAACTGTCATTAATTTCTGAATTCATTTAAAGTCATTCATCATTTTTAACTAGATAGTAGTTAACAGTTACAAAAACGTGTTGGCGGGTTATGAAGATATTTGATTATCACCTCTTTATGTATAGGCGTCCACTATTATCAGAAAGTACAAGTTACATTTCGAAATAAATCTACATCAAATAAAGCAAATTATGCCATGAACAACGAGCGCATGAACAATAATGTAACTTTATTGCACTGAATACATTGCCTGATAGCGTGCTAAAAGCACAACTGCATAAAACCAACCATGCATGGTTTATCTACGTTGCAGGCAATTCGAAATGTTATTACAGAAGCTTGGAAACAAGTTCTGTGTGAATGCATTACTCGCAAACTGCTTTTAACCCTTAAGAACCACTTCTTTTCACAATAACTGAATACCAATATGGGTCCATACGGACCCATATTTTTATTATCATTAATTTTTATTTTAAGTTTACTTATTAACAATTATTATATTATATTCTTCATCTGTCCTGTATACGTCGACTGCAGGATATAAGTTTCTTCCGCTGTAGAAAGGGTTTGCCTTTTTCGACGAGCTTGGTAAGCGGATTGTTGATCGATCATCGAAACTTCACACACTTTTAATGCTGCTCACAATTATATTTTACGTTTGGAGCAGAGAAGATGATTATCGGGGGCCAACTTATCTTTCTGGTTGCCTTTTCAACACCCACCCTTTTTAAAAAAATGTCCAATGATTTTAACTCTTCTAATACTCCCTATAATGACTAAAATTTAATTAAATTTGCTTACGCTAAGAGTGGTTCACGGCATTAGTTGAAGAGCGAATTGTAATTTTTTTAGATTCGCAGTCCTATACCTTTAATGTTTCCATACTATTTAAGCCACTGTCGCTTTATATTTTATTCTTTTTTATATCTACACAAAATATACTAAGCTAAATATCTTACAATAATTTACAACTATTTTTTTTATAAAATATCTATGATAAAACATTTGGAGTAAAATAAAAAAATAACAATAATTAGTGATGTACTAGTACGGGAAAACATATTTAATTTAGTTGTTAAAAATCTATGTAATAACAATCTTAAACTGTTTATAGTTAAAAGGTAATCGAAATATATTAAACTTTGGCATTTTCAAAGGTTATTCCAAACAATCAATGATAAATCTTAATAATTTTACGATTTTTCTCATTTTTTATGTTGTTATTAAAAATAATATGAGTAAAATTACGATTGTATAATAAGAAAACCTAAACTAGAACGAAGATTCTAGAAATAAAAGCAGCCTCCTACGAGGATTATGCTATAAATTTTAAGAAATTTAAACAGTTAAATATTAAATTTTATTAATTAAGTACAGTAGTAAAAGTGCAGTTTTATCAAATTGTATTACTTTCGTATGATTCCATAATTTCTGAGTAGGAAAAGCTAAAATTATATGTGATAAGTCAGGCAGCTGAGCCGTTATTTACTAAATATTAAATATATAAACAAACATATACCATGTAAGAATATCGTGTCGTAATAAGTAACAGAGGGAAACAACCAAGGAGACAGGCAGCAGCGACTTCCTAATAAGCTAATAACGTTTGCCCACCCGCTTGGCAAGACTATCAACTATGGCAAATATCCATTTATTAGGCAATTTATGAGGGAGCAAAGAGATTTAAAATATATATATATTACTACTACTACTTAAATGTCTTTGTGAGGGAGCCTTATGTTTAGCAGTGGACTTTAATAGGCTGTAACGTTAACGATGTAAACAAAAATAAGTTTTAGCTCTGATACGTTCGGACGCGTATAATACGAGTATGTAAGGGTTAACTTGTATTCAAATTTGCTAAAAATATTAAAAACATTTTACCGTCAAAATAAGGACTTTAAAACGAACACAGATGTTTTGGCATCAAAATACAATATTTAGAGAATAAATAAAATCTTAAGTAAGGATTAAATTTTAATGATAAATTTAAATATTTTTGTAAACGATAATTAATACGCCTTATATTATGTAATCATGTCCTCCAGACTGAATTTCGATCAAGGTGGCCAGTCTTAACAGAGATTAGCCATCTACGCATGACTCAACTATAGAGCATGAGTTTGTGAGCAAGCACAGGAACACACTCTATTCCATCACTCTTGTAATCAGATGGAACGGCAATCCGACACGAAAGGAAGCAAGACAAGAGATCAAGCGCGGGGTCAGTAACTTACCTTACTTTCCAAGGGGACAGGGATCAAACGCCACCAAATTCTTTACTTCGGATTGCTACCCAATAACTGAATTTCAGCCCGATTCGGAATTTGCAACAGGACTAAATGATCATCAGTTGCATTTTGTTTCATGAGCAGTAGTTGTTCTAGTTCTGGTGTACATTAAAATAAATATTTGTTTATTAAGTAAGCAGAAGTGGTTAGAACACCTGACTACTTTACCGTAAGATCTGAGTAAATAATATATAAAACCCTAATTGATGGTTTCGGTCCTCTTCCCTACAATACGATTTTTGTCTACTTTTACCAGGCATTCTTTTACAATATTTTATAGCATTTATAGACGCTTTTTTGATTCACTAAATGTATACCAGGTTTTTTTATTTTATTATGTTGTCTAATTTATTGATTATTTTAGTAACGATAATATTTTCCTGACCGATTTCAACCACGGCAGTTACTTTACAACAGTAACCGACTGTGTAGTTCGAATTAACAGTATTGCGAACTTTAAACATACGGCTCGCGTCCAAAAAATCATAAAAATTTTGGGATTTTATATACTTTTATTTGAATTAGAACTATAAAAGTTAGTTATTCGAACATTAACTTGTACTTATACGCTCCCAACTCTGGTTTGCTTTCATAAAGTTGGAAGTTACGAGTACAGTGCACGGTTTAATAAAGCTATGCGATGTTTATGTCATGCAAACTTGGATTAGAGGCTTCTGAGTTACTAACTTAAACTATATTGTAGACGGCTGGAGTTTTAAATGCGTGGGTTTCTACATAAAACCGTATAAAGCTAATTTTGTATAGTCTTTTTTTTAATTTTAACTTCCTATTTGGTAGTTGTAGTCCAATTTCTGCAGTCCAAATTTTAATACATCTCCATATTTCGAGGTTCCTCCAGTCCATATCTACCTATAGTGCATGTTGTTTTATTTGTAGATTGGTATGATAGTGAACTTTTCCTCTCATTTGTCTCGATAAGAAATCATTATAATATAAACCATACAAGTTCAACTGATGCGTTATTGTATATTATACCCTTGATTAAGTTTATAAAAACATATAACTGTAACATATTTACAGATAACTGTAGTTATTTTCATAAAAAATAAAATTTACAAGTTGTCACCAAGTGTAAACGATGTTTTAAACACTGCTATCGTTGGTATTTTTCGTTCGATTTTTGAATAGTCCAGTATTGTAATGTAACTGTCGCAAAAGCAAAAAAAAAACATTTCACCTATTTCCGCCGCCAAATAGTATTTAGTATCTGACGGGTATAGGGAGCCAGCATAATTACTGGCTCTGCGACCTCGTGACAAAGTATCTGTAGCATTATTTGTTTGAAGACGGTTACACGTGTCCATAGGCTGCAGTAGCAACTTACCATTAGTTGGACCGTTCAATTGCCACTTCCGTTTTGTATAAAAAATAAACTACTGCCGCAAATTTACAGCACCTATAATGCAACGTGTTACCTAACGTGCTTCTTCACACTTTAAGGGAATTTTTATTTTTAATCTTAAAGTTTTTTTTTCGCAATCATACGAATAATATTTTAAAATAACTAGAGACGTTATTTCGGTAAGGTATAATAGCACATACTATCTAATAGCACTACGCTTATATCTTATATAATATGTATCACTGCTAATGCTAAACACAGGCCCACCTCAATTTCTTGCCACATGGAAGAGTAAACCTTGTCCTCAAGACTTCAGTCTCATTTTCCTTCTAACAGCCGTGCGATTTAGAGTGTGGCAGGAGAGTTTTTGTGTTCTTCTGCAGCCGATCTTGCAGAAATTAGCTCCGACCGCATGGACAGTTTCCAGAAACTTGTTATTCATATCGTCCACCTCATTTCAGTCTTCTGGGCACTGAACATGGTTTGTAACTCGAGTTGAAAGATTTCGGGATTTTGGTTTAGAGCACGAGGAGTACGGAGCGTTGACTTCATTAGAAGAGACCTCTGCAACTTAATGTGTAGATTCAGTGTGCCTCTAATCATTCGGTGATCGCTGTCAGTTTTCACCCTCGCGATCACTGAATCGTCACTGAACAGTTGTCGTCTGTCGACCCTAATAAGATATTGAGATATTTCTTGTCCGCATCATAAATAAAACTAATATAATGTATTATCAAAACGGTTTACAGAAATAAAAACAATCAACAAAAATTTTGTTCGCATCATGAGGAGCTAACAAAGAAATTACATTTGCTTGCTGCAAAATAAATATTCCCTTATCGTAATAAAAGTAAACACTTACCGTGGAAAACATAATGCTTTAGGAAATTTCATTTTGTCCATGCCGTATTTCTTATGAAGGTAGGTGTCGGTCGCGCCGGCGTCGATTTCCCACAGGATCTCTCATTGAATTACTTTTTCGATGTTTAGTGGAACAAGTATTTCTTTAGTTCACTTTTCAAAGAAACAAAGAGGAATTTATTCAAAACAAAATTGCAAAAATGGCTAACTTATAAATAAAACATTAAAGTAAAGAGTATTAAATAGCTCACAACCAATAAAACAGAGGGTTAAGTTAACTTATGGCTTCAATAGCTGGCGGTATAACGACCTTGTTTACTTCAGACATGTAATAATCAGACCGTCGATGTTTAGCAGCGTCAAAGACGTTAGTTATCGTCAGTGTGCCTGCAATGCTTGACGATTTAGTCAAATCCTCTAGTCCAAACCCT
The DNA here is from genome assembly GCA_033319125.1 of Parnassius glacialis. NCBI lineage: Eukaryota > Metazoa > Arthropoda > Insecta > Lepidoptera > Papilionidae > Parnassius > Parnassius glacialis. The sequence continues at coordinate 11,288,515 of JAVANC010000026.1, read as the reverse complement.
AGTAGTGGCGGACCTTAATAGGCTGAAGAAGCAAAAGTTTGCTTTGTTTTGTTGTTTTTATAAATTTTTATTTTGTTCTACAATAAGTTAATAAATGTATTAAAGTAAGCATGTTTTCTGTTGTGAATATCTATTAACGTATTTTTTAATTTTAAGTTACCTATCACTTATTTAAAGTTAATATCGTGACATCAGGCCATTTTAAAACTTTATCCAGACCGTAAATAATATACTTTTTGGAAGAAAATTCTTATTAGGTAATGTAGGCTACGTATAGGAAATTAATATAAAAAGATACACAAAGAGAAAGGATACACAAAGGACAAAATCATGATTGTAAAAATATTCAACAGAAACAAAACTAACAATGTTTATCTCAATTTATTTTTTATGAAACATTTTTCTTAAGTTATTTTAGATAAATGTACGATAACTATTTGGAATAGAAACACTGTTCAATTTTGTAAAAACAGACATTACGGTGGTTACACAATGTTGAAATTATTTGAATAAAAACACAGAAAAATGTTGTGAAAGATAACATTCTAAAAGCTAAGTAAATCTCAAAGATTTTTCTGTCATACCTTTACAAATTTATTTACTTTAAAAGAAGATCAGGCGGCAATATTATTTATTATGTGATAATTTTGGTTTAGTGAAAAATTATATTTGATTAAAATAAATGATTACAATATTAAACTATCCATATAAAAGTTAAATAATCATGAAAATTTCGAACTGATTCCTTTTTTTATTTGGCCTTACTTCCAAGTGACTACATAACTGCAGATCATTCGAAATGTCGATGGCGAAGATTCTGACCTACTGGCTAAGGCAACAAGGGGATTGCTTTGAAACTAAGGAGATACGACGAAGAGGTTCTTTTTAGCGGTAAACGTGCAAACTTGTCCCTTCCCCCTGATTGAACTGCAGTAGATTAGTCGCCCCCAATCCCGTTTGTTTAACAAAGATTCGACATCAGGCACAAGATTGTTCCGGTACTCAGCAACATATTTTTGAGAAATATTGGCACGGCCGATGTATAAGGCATCACTACTTCTGCCGTTTGCATAGCAATGCATGTTTCCGGTTTGCAACATATCATTTGATATGCCGAAGAAACGACGTTGGTGATAACATTCAACCTTGTGGAACACCAACATTAATAGGCTTGTAATTGAAAGCATGCACCGTCTACTACGACCTTGATGCTCCGATCTGCAAGAAAACTGGTGATTCAATTGCAAAATTTCTCGGGAAACCCATAAAATGGGAGCTTTGAAAGAAGCGCTATTCTTTGCAACGTTAAGAATTAACACTGAATTCTGTACTTACATACCCTTCAGATCGAAATACAGCAATGCGTGATTTTTTTTAATAAATAAATTTAGCGTTTATTTTTTTATACTCTGTTTCGTGCTCTTTAATTATTCTTCTTTTATTAAATATATATTTTTTACGTATTAGAGTAGAGCCATGATGCAGGTATACTATAGTTGTAGCACGAATGGATCAGCTCAACCTGAGTAGGACCACGCTCTCACAGTTTACCAGTCCTCAGGGGTGACAACGCATCTGTATTTTGATTCTTTATCGAGGGTAAATGTAAATTTCTATGGCTCACAGCATCCACTTACCATCCCTGTGTGCTCGTTTGTCACCCTTATTCTTTTTAAAAAAATAGGCTACAACTCAGGGGTAATCAACATGCAGGCACTCTCAAGAAAATGTTTCTTTGTTGTCGAGTTAGCGTTGGCAAAATAGCACTTAGCCCCCTGAGCTATAATGTTCCTTTTCTTTTTGAAATTTAATGGAATACATACATATAAACCACTAAGTTTTGTCTTGAATGCTTGCCGTACAAGTCAACTGAAAGAAAGAAATAATTTCCCCATTATATTTTTTAAAGTCCGGGTTAACGTAGTGATTATTCTTTGGTCGCAGCTTTAATTTTTCTATACACTATGTCTGAGCATAGATTTCGAATGTGAAGAGCTATTTTGCTCAAATTATTTTATCTTATTTACGTTTTAAAGTGAGCCATTACTTTTATTAAAATTTTAGTTTTAAAAAATTTAACTTTGTAAAAACATTGAAGTCTGTGATGCTCTTCATTTGTTTTAATCTTTGTTATATTTAAATAAATTTTTTCCAAAAGTTATTATTATCTAACTGAATAAATTGAATATAAACGTGTAGGTTTTCTTAAAGAATAGATTAGTTAATTTTATGTCAATATTTTTAATGAATTATTATTGTTTCAATTGTCTAATGTTCTTACAAATTTATATCAAGTTTATTAATATTGTACGTCCAAAATGGGCAAACTGTAAAGACCTTAATAATTTTTTTGTCGACAATCTTTGTACACGGTTAAATAGTAAATTACAAATTTATCTTACGTTGTCTTAAAAAACTATATAAGAAATCTTTGAAATAGAAGTAAGAGCAAAAGCCTTTCGAACTGTTCCAGTGTGTGTTCACGGATGTCACAAGTCCTTAGTATTGTTTCTGGATCTACGATCAGGGCTGCTAATATACAATAATTACTTTATATCTAACTGTTATCGATAATTAACTTCACAATGATAAAACTGGCCGCTGATGATAAAACTTCATATAGTTGCAATGTAAGAGAATCCATTAGCTCAAACTCATTTTGTATTTAATTAGAAAGTACTTAAATGTAATCATTTAAAGTTCTCTAGATAAAAATGTACTTAACACCAATTTCAATAATCTAATACACAATAAAATTAACATAATAAATTAACTGTATACGTAGTGGCTGTGTACAAATATCCACTACAGTCGTGAGATGTGACAGAGGCAAAATGAAACAGAAGATGTGGAGTAACTTCTTCCTAATGTTCACTCAAAATAATAAATCACTGATCTGAATCCCGCACAGAACAAGTAGTATGCCATTTTTCCAGGACTGATGTTATTCTTTCTTTATGTAATTTATGTTTGTGTGAGGTGGCAACGTATTTTTTTAAGAATGAAAAAATATCATTCAATGTTTAACTGGTTAATAATTAAAAAAGTTGAAAATATTATTTCATTATATCATCATCATCATCATCATCATTACAGCCCTTCACAAGTCCACTGCTGAACATAGGCCTCCCCCAAATAATGCCACAAAGCACGGTCCTGAGCCACCTGCATCCATCGACTTCCTGCATGTATTACCAGGTCGTCACTCCATCTCGTGTCTCGGGGACGCCCTACACTTCGCCTACCGGTACGAGGCTGCCACTCGAGAACCTTTCTTCCCCATCGGTTGTCGGTTCTTCGAGCTATATGGCCGGCCCACTGCCACTTCAGCTTACTAATCCGTTGGGCTATGTCGGTTACTCTGGTTCTACTGCGGATATCCTCATTCCTAAGTTTATCACGCAGAGAAACTCCGAGCATAGCCCTCTCCATAGCTCGCTGAGCGACCTTGAGCTTCCTCATACGGCCAGCAGTGAAGGACCAGGTCTCAGTTCCGTAAGTCATCACTGGCAACACGCACTGGTTGTACAATTTCGTTTTAAGGTTTTGAGGTGTGTCTGGCGAGAAGATGTGTCGTAGCTTCCCGAACGCTGCCCAGCCGAGTTGAATCCGTTGATTGACCTCTCGGTCGAAGTTGGACTTACCTAGTCGGACTATTTGTTCCAGGTAAACATACTCGTCAACAACTTCAAGCTCAGTGCTCCAACAACTACCGGCATAGGTGTGACATGGACATTAAACATAATCTTTGTTTTGTCCATGTTCATCTTAAGACCTATACGTTGGGAAACACTATTGAGATCATGTGCTTATATCCTCCAGCATAGTGCTTAGATCCTCCAGCGATTCTGCCATTAGGACTATATCGTCGCCAAATCGAAGGTGAGTGATGTACTCGCCATTGATGTTAATACCGTATAATTTCCAGTCCAGAAACTTGAAAACGTCTTCCAATGCAGCGGTGAAGAGTTTCGGGGATATAACGTCTCTCTGTCTTACACCTCTCTGCAATTGGATAGGTTTTGTACTCTGGTTCTGTACTCGGATAGCCATCGTAGCCCTACAGTATAAACACTTCAGCACTTCAATATACCGACAGTCAACTTGGCACTGCTGAAGGGACTGCAGCACCACCCAAATTTCGACGGAATCAAAGGCTTTCTCATAGTCCACATACGCCAGACACAGTGGCAAATTGTACTCTTCGGACTTATGTACAATTTACCGTAAGGTATATATATGGTCTATGGTGCTAAAGCCCTTTCGGAAACCGGCTTGTTTGGGAGGCTAGACGTCGTCAAGTCTGCGCGCGAGAAGATTCGTAATGACTCTCGAATACAGCACGTAGACGCGGCTCAGAAGGAAAATCGGTCTGCAGTTCTTCAAGAGAGCGTTGTCGCCTTTCTTGAAGAACAAGACCACCGCACTTCTGCTCCACGCCTCCGGTGTAATGCCACCATGGAGGACGAAATTAAAGAGCTTCTGAAAGACTTCAAGTACCGGTCTTCCACCCGCTTTCAGAAGCTCCGCTGTAATTCCATCCTCGCCTGGGGTCTTGCCGTTTTTAAGGTGCTGGAGAGCCATTCGAATCTCGCTCAGACTGACGTCCGGGATATCTCCGGAATAGTTTCGGATAAGACTCGCTCTTGGATTGTTACTCACACTTGTGTGTGGCTCCAACGATGACGTGTACAGCTGCCCATTGAAACTCTCAATCTCACTCAAAATCTCAGGTGCCCGGGAAACGATCTTCAGCTTTGACAGTTGGCTCTTTCTGGCAGACAGATCTCTGGCAAAGACTTTGGAGCCTTGGTTACGCTCGATCGCTTCTTCAATACGAGCTGTATTGAAGTTGCGTTAGTCCCGCCGCATGCATTTGGAGATCTGTCTGTTCAGTTGTCTGTATGCTGTCAAATCTGTTGAAGAATGTAGCTACATCTCCCGTCTAACTACCAAGAGATTAAGAGTGTGATCGGAGAGTTTTTGTGTTCTTCTGCGGCAGGTCTTGCAGAACTTAGCTCCGACCGCATGGACAGTTTCCACGAGCTTGTAATTCATATCGTCCACTTCATTGCAGTCTTATAGTCACTGAAAACGGTTTTCTAACTCGAGCTGAAAGGTTTCTGGACTTTGGATTAGAGCACAAGTGGGACGGAGCGGTGACTTCATCAGACGAGACCTCTCCAACTTAACATTTAGGTTCAGTGTGCCTCTAACCATTCGGTGATCGCTGCCGGTTTTCACCCTTGCGATCACTGAGACATAACTGAACAGTTGTCGTCTGGTCGTCATAATGAAGTCAATCTCATTTTTGTCTAACCGTCGGGGCTCGACCAGGTCCACTTCCTGTGGTGCCGCTTCTTGAAAAAAGAGTTCATCATAAAGAGTCCCTCTTTCTCCATAAAGTCGGCCAGCTGCTGGCCCCTTGGGTTCCGTTGCCCTATTCCAAATTTCCCTACTTTCAGCTCACCATTCTCTCTTGTGCCTAGTTTTGCATTGAAGTCTCCCATCATTACCGTATATTGGGTTTTGGAGGAATGCATGGCTCTAGAGATATCCTCATACATTTCCTCCACCTCCTCATCAGGGTGTGATGAGGTTGGTGCGTAAACCTGTATGACCTTCAGCGAATACCGTTTGGTGATTCTGAGTATAAGGTACGCAACCCTCGTCGACACACTCCCGATCTTTACAACGTTGTTAAGAAGCAAGAGACTTGTGGACGATAAATCCGACACCTCCTTAGGACAGATGGTCGCCCTCCCGGTGATAGAGCAAGTTGCCGGATTCGAGGATTACCGTGTCCTCCCTCTCTCTTCGGACTTCGGATAATCCTATAATATGCCAGCGCAACTTGTCTATCTCTTCTTCCAGCTCTACGATCTTCTCGTCAGTCCTCATGGTGCGTGCGTTGTACGTTGCCAGGTCGAGTCGTCGTAGGTGGCAACCGAACCTCCACCAGAGATTCTTAGCACCCCCTGCCCCGCCGTTACCATGGTCGTACCATTTCATTATATAGATAGAAATAATTAATTATTAACATTATGTAACCATTTTGTACATAATTAATTTCAGGTTCATTTAATTTGCAATAATATCTTAAATTAACATATATTCTACTGATAAAAGTTACAGAGTATATTTTATCCAGCATCCAATTTCCATTCTTTTATATTTACTCATTATTTAACTGCTAGTGAATCTCAAATACTGGAATTAAAACAACTTGGAAACCTAACAGGCAGGGGCGTAGCTACCGCCGTATCAGCCGTATCAATGATACGGGGCTCCCGGGCTACAGGGGCCCCTAGAGTGTATAAGCAAACATTCTAAGCACTTCTATGCGACAGGAAAGGCTATCAGACTTGTCGTTTCGTCTATAGATATATACAGAAAATTTAGAAAAACTGAAATCACCTTCAGCAATGAATGATAATAAATAAGTTCGCAGAACAAAAGGCAAGAATAGTTAGGAAAATCCGGAAGTGCACGCCTTATGAGCGTTTCATTTAATTTTCATGAAAAAAGTAAATTGTATTCCTGACTTTTAAAATATATTATTTACGTATTTTGAATTTAGCGCTCTATAATTTTAACAGGGAGTGTCACCTACAGGGAAAAAATAATGATGTTTACTAAATTAAGTCGATTACACAAACTTTTTTACGTGGTGGAGCCATGTTGCAGCTATATTAGTAGTATAGTTGTAGCACGAATGGGTCGTCTTGACCGGGGAAGGACCACGCGCTCACAGAATATCGGCGTAACGCTATTGTGTTTCGTATGGTGAGTGTAGAGAGCCGGAGACCCTTTTTACTGGAAAAGAGGCATTCCATCTTAGTCCTCATGGGTAACGACGCATCTGCATTTTGATTCTTTATTGAGGATAAATGTAGATATCTATGGGTCCCAGCAACCACTTCCCATCAGGTGGACTGTGTGCTCGTTTGTTACCCTTTATCTATAAAAAAAACTATAAAATCGATATAGGCTGTTTGGTACATGTGTCTTTTGTCTACCAAGGACTAAAAAAAATTAGCGCCTTTAAATTTTTAATAGCAATAAAACTTATAAACTTTAAAATCATTTTACTAACAAACGACGCATTCTAGGCTATTGATTTGAAATAGGGAACCAGTTGATGTAATTCTGAAGCTAATAAAAAACCCCGGTCTCTATACGTCAATTATTTCGAGAGTTATCGTGAGCACATACAAAATCAACATCCTGACGTCCGCGTAAATTTTGTTTCAAAGTAGCAATGTAAAATGATTACCCTGGAAAATATATAAGATGAATTAATTAGAATGTTTTCTTGTTACGGCTACGCATATTATCGTATACGCATTATTCTGTGGTGTAAGTGCAAAGTGGTTATGACAGAGACATTTTAAGATTACTAAATCGCTTGACCTCTGCGTGTCGACAGTAAAGCACTACCTAATAACGCTTTGCGTTATGAGGCGTGCAAAAGTGTATATTTGATTTGAAGTGTTTGGCTAGTTTAGTTACTAGGAGTATTGCAATCGTCTTTGTTCCCTTTGGGAAAAATCTTTACTTTTCATTTGGGCCCCCCAATAAATTTTGATACGGGGCCCGTCTAAGGCACGCTACGCTACTGCTAACAGGAATGACTAGCTAATCCCGTGTTGATTTTGTAGGAACGTGTGCACAGCGTGGTAAATTGGTAAACATCTGTTATACATTAGCGTTTGCAAATTACTATGAAGTAAATACATAAAACATTTCTTGTTCGATTAACAAAATTAAATTTATTCATCAAGTTAACAAAACACTTGGAATTACCTTGGTGTCTGTCTGTATATTTGTCACAAACGATTTTGCCAGATTTGTGTGACATTTATTTTATTAAAAATTGACAGATAAAACCACTATTTAAAAAATGTTCCTTATTTTGTATTCCATTTCATTGAATAATATAACGAAACAAAATTTGGCAATTGATGTCTCCCAAAACGTCCCAGTCTTACGAACAAGCCAAATTCCAAAAAGCTTTAGTACCATAGACCACATACATATCCTTAGACATGTGTATTTTTCTTTATATTGTATAGAAGACCGAAGAATAGTACAATATGCTATTTCGTTTTGCTTATGTGGACTATAAGAAAGCCTTTAATTATCTCAAAATTTAGGCAATGCTACAGTCCTTTAACGATGCCAAGTTGCTCGTCTGCATATCGAACTGTACATTGAGGATTTTGTAATGTAGTAGTGGTTCACCTTCTATCTATTATATAAGTTTAGATGCGAAATAGATTTTAAGCATTTTTCTTCTACAACATTTTATAACACAACTGTGAGTCACCATTACAGTTTATCAAAGCCCACTGCTGAATATAGGCCTCTCCCATAGATTGCCTCATAGGGGGACTATTTGCCATAGGAATGACATGTTTGAATTCTTCCCTGCCCTTTCCACTATCGGACAACCAGGCGGTCAGCGGGCCTTCACGCTTTGTTGTCGATATTTTACGCATTAGAACCAAACGGTATGTAATGGTACCACGACCTCACAGAAAACCAGCGTGAAGTAGAGATTCACCTCTGCGTTTCGCTTGGTGAGTGCAGGTGGCCGGAGGTCCTTATTACTGGAAATGTGGCATTCCATCTTAGTCCTCACGGGTGACAACTCATCTACATTTTGAATTGTAATAGAGGATAGATGTAGATGTCTATGGGCCGCAGCAAGCACTTACCATCTGGTGGACTGTGTGCTCGTTTGTCACACTTATTCTATAAAAAAAACGGTTTGCTACCTCTTTTGTAATGCGTACAGCAAAGGAGTGGATTAATTTGCCAGCGTCATCTCTCCGTCCGAATACAATATGGCCGTCTTCAAGTCAATAGTGAATAAATAGGCTTTTGTTACGCTTAATCAATGCGATTTAGCATCTGAGGCTGTGTCAGCACTTACAAACAGGTGAGATTGTGGTTAAGCACTGGTTAAAAAAAAGTTTACACGCTCAGCAATCGGATTTATTATTTTTAGTAATTATTAGCAGGAAGACGCTGCTGCATTTCTTCTGATTTGTTTTCATATGTGGTCTCTTATGACACCCACGGAATGCTATGGGTTAGTGGATATTTTACACCAATAATACACAGTATTACACGTTAAAATTATGAGTGTTAAAGGATAATGTGATGAGATAAATACCTATATTGTAGATATGAAGGTTTTTTTATTCTGTTTAAGTCCACGCGGATAATGTCACGGATAATAGCTAGTGGTTAGTAATTAGTAACTGGCTGTTATAGCTAATTTAAATTATTTGTTGTTTACTGGCTTGAAATGTTAAGTAATTTTTACAACAATACGGTATATAACAGGTAGTACGGACGTAGTGATAAAATCTTCTGTTGTCATCGACATTTTTATAAATGAAAATAATAATTAAGTAATATTTTCACATCTGACTGTTTATGTGGCTAAGATGAAGCACGATTATTCAACTGTCTTTCCTTTTGTCCCAGAACAATAGCGCGATGTAACAAGAGCCAAAAATAAATGTTTTCATTTTATCCATTTTAATCTCTATTGCAAATCTTTACGTTACTTTGTTTCATTTCTGCTAAAACAAAATTTGTTAAAGGTGTTTCTCACAATTTTATTTAATTGTGCCTACAACATTAACATTCGGGTTTTGTTGGTTTTGCACTACAAACGTTCACATGTCCACTAAAATTAAATAAATTGTAGTGTATCTAACAATTTTATTTACGGGTCAATAAATATTTTATTAGAGGGAATCAAAAAAGTATCGTATATGCAAATTGTGCCTACAACATTACCATTTGGGTTTTGTTAGTTTTGTGCTACAAACGTTCACAAGATTTGGATAGTTATCGTTTAACTATCACTTTCTCACATCTAAACAAGATTAAAGCTTTATAGGAGCAATATTTGCAATAGTTTACACGCTTAGCAGGTAGATTGGCAACCACAGTTTTTATTTCTCAGTTGTTATAAGAAAGACGCTGCTGCCCATCTCGTTGTAGTTTCCATCTGTTAAACTCCATAAACAATATACAGGGTCATTTTTAATTTACTAAAGACCTTTTGGGAATATATTGGATACATTATTACAAACAATTTTAGCGAGATCACTCTTCACAGAATATAATACATTTAGGAAAGAACTACTTTTTAGGTTTTTTTGTCATGTCTGACTCCTTTTAAGTCTGTATTTTGTAGTACCTAAACAATGTCAGAATAAATCGTCAAAGAAAATGCTTTATTTAATTTACACTTGATATCAGTATCACACATTGTGTTGAAATCATTAAACATAATTAAATAAGCAAATGACATTCAACAAAAATCACAAATATAAAAATTTATAATAAGTAAGTATGACCGCCGGGCCCGGGCCGGTCGACGCCCGCGCTCAGCTGATTGCGTTGCGAGTGTCTACTAAACCATTCATCACTGTGCCTATTGTACCAGGGCGCCACTTTAAATGACTTTACATTAACTTTTCATATACTTCTTTATTTTGCATAAAACTATTTGATGAACTATTTGATTCTTTTATTCATTTCTTTAAGAATTAATAGACTTTTTTATTAGACATTTAGGTAGTTTTTTTTACGAATACTGTTTGCTAGCAACGCTGCCTGCATTGCATCCAGCTGGTACCAACGCCTCAACGTCGCACATGCGGCGGCCCAAGGCCAAGCCAAAGGTATATTATGACGTCGACACAGGTGTCATCGTCATCAAAGATGCCGCCTGCCCTTTTCAGTTTGCAGCCATCGATTTGGTGATCGATGTTTGCAGTACGTGCAAATTAAATGAGTATTATTAACTATTTTTTTATTTAATGAAAGTTGTATTTAAAAATGGATGCAGGTTAAAATAATTACGAATATAACAATAAAATATTTATAATGATTAAATAAAATTAACAGTAATTGAATAAAGATAGTAAGGTATAATGGTTCAATAAAAATATTAAAATACAAATTTAAAAATTAGATTACTTGTCCGCGGATGGCGGTGAGTATCGCGCACATAGCGTTCAAAATAATCACCTCCACATTCTATGCATAGGTGACACCTAAAACTTAACTGTTCACCGACACGAGATAATACTCGATGATTCATTTTGATTTGATCGAATGCCCAAATTATTTTTTCTTTCAACACGTCGCGGGTTTCGAATGCGCGACTAGTATACGCTAATGTTTTTACATTCACCCACAAATAAAAATCCATTGTTGTGATATTTGGCGATCTGAGAGGCCATGCACAAGGCCCGTCACGACCGACCCAGCGACCAGGGTATTCTCTGTTCAAATAATCCTTAACTTGGCAAGTATAGTGCGCCGGTGCTCCGTCATGTTGGTAATACATATTGTGTAGAGATGCAAGTGGTATGTGTTCTAACTATTCTGGCAGCGTGTTGGTGAGAAAACTATAATAGCTTTCACCGTTTAATCTTTCTATGAAGACCGGGCCCAGTAACATTGTATTAATAACGCCTGCCCACACAATGACACTAAACCGGTGTTGAAAGCTATGCGGTCTTGGTTCATGTGGATTTTCATAGTACCACAAGTGTTCATTGTGCGAATTAAATAGTCCTATTCTGCCAAATGTTGCTTCATCAGTCCGTAAAATTGTAGCTCGTTCAGCAGCAAGTAACCAGTTACAAAATGTAACTCGCGCTGGTTTGTCGGCTTCGCTGAGTTCATGAACACGATGCAAGTGGAAAGGGTACTTCCCTTCATTGTGTATGACACTCCATGCGTAGTTCTGTGACACATTGAACTGTCGGGCTGCCTCATAAGTGCTCGCTGCTGGATTTTGTTCAAAAAACTGCAGTATGTTTTCCTGCTCACGTACTGTGCGCCGCGGTGGAATTTGGAATTGCCCGTAATCTCGCAATCGCTGTGTAAGTAGTACCTAGCATCGTAGCGTAGCTCGGTGCACGTGAGTTTTTTTATAGGATAAAGGTGACAAACGAGCACACAGTCCACCTGATGGTAAGTGGTTGCTGCGGCCCATAGACATCTACATCTATCCTCTATTACAAATCAAAATGTAGATGCGTTGTCACCCGTGAATAGTGATAGAATGCCTCATTTCCAGCAAAAAGGGCCTCCGGCCACCTGCACACACCAAGCGAAACGCAGAGGTAAAGCTCTACTTTACGCTGGTTTTCTGTGAGGTCGTGATACCACCCCGGTTCGAGCCGGCCCATCCGTGCGACAGCAAAAGCTGCCGCGTAGCTCTACCACTGTTAAAATATTTTGGGTTGGGAGTATGGAAATCACCTTGAATTTTCACGGCAGGCTTCATTAACGTTATCATTTCAAATTGCTAAAATTCGCACCATTTCGGTATACTCAACATTTGAGTATCGGTAAGCCATCGAGCTTACCAATACTACTAACGTTCAACGTAAAGTTCGCGATATTAATCGCAAAACGGAAAGACAAACGTCGCGGGCGCACCAAAGGCCAAAGGCGATTGACGACACGAGACAGGTAATTAGGTCAAGTTCAAAAGAGCAAGCGCCGCCTCCTACACCCCGACACTCCTACCCCGCTACGCGCTTTATTTTGCTATTTAGGACTATTGCCGTTTAGAAGATCCAATTAAAATATTTTTATTTTTGTATGAAAATAAAAATTGAAGAAATATATTTTTTTCTTACAGATGTTGTTGTTATGATGTAAATAATATATTCCCAAAAGGTCTTCATTAAATTAAAAATTACCCTGTATAATGTGCGCAGCGAGGACATCCGCAGAATAACAAGAGTAGTTGATCTAGCCTAACGGTACAGGAGGCTGAAGTAACGATGGTACCAGCCTTAAAGGTCAAATAATCGACAATCGATGGTGAAGAAAGGTTCTCTTGTGGCAACAAAGCATTCTTTCTTAGGCCTTAGTGGTAAAAAAAACATCCACGTTTTGATTCTTAATTGAAGATCGGTGTCTATGGGATACCTCATATTATACTAACTACAAGGTGAACTGTGTGCTCGTTTTATTTTTCTTATTAAAAACGAACAGCGGCAGTTTACATATCGAGCCATATGGAACATATACAGCAAATATGGAAAAGCCATTATTGAATACATTCCAAATTTTTGTCTTTGTATTATATATATATATATATATATATAGTATATATATATATATATATATATATATATATATATATATATATATATATATATACTAGCTGGCCAAGCAGACGTTGTTCTGCCCCTTTCGACGACCATTCATAAAATTCGTAATAAAAAATATTGAATGTCACTCATCAGGATAAAAACTATCCTATCTCTCAAGTTAGACCAAACTGCACAGAGTGTGCAAAATTTCATTGAAATCAGTTCAGTAGTTTAAGAGTTCATCGCGGACAAACAACGTGACACGTAATTTTTATATATAAAGATTATATATGATAAATGGCTGTTAATTATATAATTACTCGTTCTTAAGAAATTAATTTGCTCATCCTTAATATTATGATTAATCTCCGCAAATTAACGACGAATAAATTGAAAGACGTTTATTTTTAAAAGTAAACATTTCTTTAATTTAAGGATATTAAAAAAATAAAGTTTATCAACGTTTTCCTAAAATCTACGATCAACATTTACATTTACAAAATAAAATATTTTGTGCCAGAAATGTCACTATAAATCGCTTGAATATGTAATAAATACAGTACTATCTCCCAAAATTCCAATATAACGCAAAATATTACAAGCATATAAGTTTTGGATAGTTTCCAATCTAAATTAAAGATAATTTAAGCATTCATACATAACCTATAAAATTGACCATGAATGTAGTGTGCAACGAAAATTTTGTTTATATGAAATGTACCTAAAGATTATGTACAGCTTAAAGAATTTGACAGAAGACAAATTTTGACTATCTTCAAAACCGATTGCAATTTTTTGTCGTTTTCATGATTTCATGATTCATGTACCGTATCGGGATTGGCCTAAGGCTGCATTTAACTTAAATATCTTACTGAAAATTTTAGCATATTCAGAAAATAGTAGTTAATCTAATGAATATAAATCCCGCCTTGTGCAGATGGCTAATCTTCGTTGAGACTGGGCGCCATTACCAAAATTCGAACTGGTAGATTATCGTGATCACATTCCATCGTCAATTTAAACGTCATTACTGCTAAGTAACATCATAATTGTGATAGTAAATATAAAAGTAAAGTGACAATTACATTGTACTATAACAATGTATGTGGCAAATTGCGAGTTTTGTCTTCAATAATGGTGCATGCTTATCAAATGACACTGGCTACCGAAAAATGTATTCATTGGCGAATATTGAATCTAAAATTACAGCCTATATATTGACGAGTATGTCTACCTGGGACAAATAGTCCGACTAGGTAAGTCCAACTTCGACCGAGAGGTCAATCGACGGATTCAACTCGGCTGGGCAGCGTTCGGGAAGCTACGACACATCTTCTCGTCAGACATACCTCAAAACCTTAAAACGAAATTGTACAACCAGTGCGTGTTGCCAGTGATGACTTACGGAACTGAGACGTGGTCCTTCACTGCTGGCCGTATGAGGAAGCTCAAGGTCGCTCAGCGAGCTATGGAGAGGGCTATGATCGGAGTTTCTCTGCGTGATAAACTTAGGAATAAGGATATCCGCAGTAGAACCAGTCTAACCGACATAGCCCAACGGATTAGTAAGCTGAAGTGGCAGTGGGCCGGCCATATAGCTCGAAGAACCGACAACCGATGGGGAAGAAAGGTTCTCGAGTGGCAGCCTCGTACCGGTAGGCGAAGTGTAGGGCGTCCCCCCACGAGATGGAGTGACGACCTGGTAAGACATGCAGGAAGTCGATGGATGCAGGTTGCTCAGGACCGTGCTTTGTGGCATTCTTTGGGGGAGGCCTATGTTCAGCAGTGGACTTGTGAAGGGCTGTAATGATGATGATGATGATATATACATCTCACTGCTAGAAATAGACCTTTTATTTCTGAGAAGATAACTTAGCAGTTAGTCCGCCGCGCTGCTCCAGTGTGTTGGCGGACAATGTCTACATTTTTTTAATTTTTCAAACATGTAGATTTCCTTTTACTATAATTACAATTGATCGCGTAGTGGCTGTGTAAGAATATTAACAACTATCTATTTTCACGTGGATGTTGTAAAAGGCGACAGAGGAAAACAAACCAGGAGATAGCCAGTAGAGTCTTCTTAATAACAACGAGAAACAAAATAGCTTCGGTTACCAACCCGCCTGATAAGCATTTCTCTTACGGTAAATATACCTCTATGAGGCAATCAAGCCTATGATCAGTAGTGGACTTTCAATTGGCTGTAATGGTAACGGTTAGCTATTTAATATGGTAAACTATACAAGTTTACACTTTTGTAGCGTTCATCATAGTAAAGTATGCACTTAGTATGTTAAAACATTGGTTTATAATATGCAAATAAATAATAAAATTAACGCATTAAAATACAGCTCTTCGAAATAATGTCCACATACATATATAGTTTCTTTACGTGGTAGAGCCATGCTGCAGCTATATTAGTAGTACAGTTGTAGCACGAATGGATCGGATCGACCGAGGAAGGACCACGCTTTCACAGAATACCAGCGTAAATCAGCAGCTTTACACTGCTGTGTTTTGTATGGTGAGTGTAGAGAACCGGAGACGCTTTTTACTGGAAAAGAGGCATCCCATCTTAGTCCTCACGGGTGAAAACTCATCTACATTTTGATTCTTTATTGAGGATAGATGTGGATGTCTATGGGTCACCGCAACCACTTACCATCAGGAGGACTGTGCGCTCGTTTGTCACCCTATCCTATAAAAAAATAGTATCTGTTCTTTCACAAATATATACAGCAGATCAGCACAGTAACAACCCATTGCTATGCTAAAATTAGCATTTTATGACAGTAAAGCTTAAATCAAAGAATTACGTTGTTCTATTTATGTACGTGTGATGTTTTGCTACAACAAGTCTGCCATATATTTCAATATTTCCAATGGAACGTTGTTCTGAGCACTCCGCTAAATTACATCCCACTCGCTGTATTTATTTCATAGTAGCCAATTTTTTAATATTTTATTTTGGGAGACAATTAATCTCTTTTCTTTTACAATATAAAAGCCTGAATTTAAAAATATTTTTTTTTCTTTTATAAAAATTATAATGAGATCTTGACTGAACTTAAATAAGTAAGAGTAAAATAGCTATAGCTACACGCTACGGGTATACTAGCTATACATAGCTGCAGCATGAAAAGAGCCGCCCCTCGACGGGGTAAGACCGATTTCTCACAGAATACCAGTATGAAACAGCAGAGTAATGCTGGTCTGTTTCGTATGGTGAGTATAAGGAACCGAAAAATAATTAACTGATAACGCGGCATTCCATTTTAGTCCTCAGGGGCGACAGAGCACCTGCATATTGATTCTTAATCGAGAATAGATGTAGGTGTCTATGGGCCACACGATCCATTTACCTTAATAAATAGTAAAAAGTTCTTAATAACAAAAGTGAGTAATAAGAAACATTTGCCGTGGATAATAAAGACTACATTTTGTTTAAGATGAAATGCTTCGTTAGCGGGGAAAAGGATATCCGAATTTCGTTACTCCACCGAATACATGAGCAAAACTAAACAAATATATATTGTACCGATTTGCGTTTGCATAAATTCAAATTGCATGTAAAATCATTCTTACGAAGAAGGAATATTATATATTAAATGAACATTTAAAATATAAAAATGGACTGGAGCAGCAAGAGTAAAATATGTACATTAGTAAACTAATGTACATATTTTACTCTTGCTGCTTTTTCTCACAGTCTCCCGAAGTAGGGACTTGTACTTGACTTGAGATTGTCTTCTTCATCTAGGCGTAGATTTCTTAAATTTCAAAAAGTGCTTTATAAGGCCTAATTTTGAATAATATTTTGACTTTCCTACACTTTTTTATTTATTTAATCTTTATATTAAGTCTGTCCTTTGCAACTTTGTATTTAAAAAGTTGAAAAGTATAGACTTGAAGCCTTTAGTATTTCCTTACTGCCAAACGTTGATGATTGGATAAACTTTAATAGCTGCAAAATACCACTACTACTAGTAGTAGTTACTACTAACTTCAAGCGTACTACATAAAATGAGATACAATCATATAATATAAATAAATAAAATATTTACCTGAATGGATAATACAATATAGTTAGATATAAATAAATATGCGATCGTGAGCCATTCTTGCATATCTTCTTAGGTGGTCACTATATCTAGTGGCCTACGTTCAGCAGTGGACTTGTGAAGGGCCGTAACCAATGAATGAATGAAGTATATTCAAATATATATAGGTATAATTTTATGTGACATATATACCGACATTTTGAAGTTATCGCCATAGGCGGAAAGGCTAGCATGTTGATTACGTTGTTATATCGCATCAACCAGTTCCTGGCTCAGTATTCCAAACAGACACATCAAAATTTTGATAAGATGTCAAGTTAGATTTCTAAGTTACGTAAGACAAACAACTACCACACCTATCCGGTGGTGATATAAAAGTGTTGAGACTTATTAAACTAAAATAATTTATTCCAATCTGTCGTTAACCATTAAATCATTTTATATTTTAAATTGTGTTTCTAAAAAGACGTGGTATGTCTAAATATATGTGGGGCAGCTGAATGGATATCCGTATCCGTCCTTCGGACCCTAAAATCGGTTAAGGCGTCACTAAAGCAGTCAGGCTCGGATATCCTCGAACCAAACAAATAACTCCCGAATCGCGCGCGCAAACGTTTCCAAATCAATTGGTTACGCGCACTGGACCATCGGCAATATCGAAGTGGTCAGAATCACCTAGACGATATGGGATTGAACATACTCTAAGTAAAAATTTTCACTTCCAGTTTACATTTATACCATTTTTTCCGCAATTTCTGAATCAAAGTCTTCGGGCCAAATTATTTGCATTTATCTGATTTCGTTACCACAAAATAGGCTAATAATATTCGTGTTAATAATTTGTGTTAGACTAAATATATCATACAAAATTTAAATAAAAATGACAGTAACTGTTCTTCGAACACAAAATTTACTCAATTTATTAATTTTAAAATGTGAACACGTTTTATTTAATTCGGGAAGAGGCAATACTCCGATTCAAAATTTAAATTTTTCGATTAATAATATGTAGATTCCATGCTATAGTTGTACGTTTAGTGGTAGAGCTGCGATCTACTTAGTGATAACCCTAGTTTAAGTACGTGGGAGGATTTTAAAGAAATTTTGACCCAACATTTCGGCAACCATCGTTCAGAGTAATGTATTTCTATCGAGCTAGAATCTTTATCAATATAAAATGTAGAAAGTTCTTTGTTTGCCAAAATCCAAAGATATTGTGATAAAGGAATTAAGACCGCTAAAATGATTGTATATAATAATACCGCCTTAAACGTATATTTGTACAAGTTACCTGAAGAACTTAATAAAATTGTTCGACTCACGGAGGAAATTAACTTCCGAGCACAGTACAACGCTAAAAACAATAAAGCCAAACCAGTTCAGCAATTAGTTCTGCAAAGTTTCGTGAGACCTACACAAAAAATTACATTTATTAATTAAAATACGGCACCAACAATAATAATAATAATAACCGGACCATCATCACAGACAGGAGTATTGTTGCTAATATGCCTGATATTGTGTTGATAGACCTGACACAGTCAACGATGTTTCTGGTCAACGGTATGAAAAGTATCACGGTATCAAAGAATGGTAATTCTATATGACGCGAACCTCTTGAAAGCCAAGCTGATAAGAAAACAAAATATCTGGACCTAGCTCACAAGGTGACTGACGTATGGGGTGGTCTGGCGACCGAAATTTTCCCTTTAGTCGTCTCTGTGAACGGGTTAATTCTGATTAGCCTTTTGGGTCATCTGAGGCGACTGGGACTCCGTGACGGACCGCTCCTGGCTTAAATGCAGTAGGCGCTGCTCTCTGATACAGGCACATCGTCCGCCGGTTTCTTTCCCTTTCCCCCTAACCCTCGGCAGTTTGGTCTCCCCTGCCGATGGCTTCCGTCTAGCTGGGTTTTATTTATTTATGTATTATTTATTTATTAATGTAAGTATATGAAATATAGATTTATTATTTCCTCGAATATATTTATTCAGCCTAACCAGATGAGAATACTCAATACAAGTAATAATAAAATATATTGTTAGAACTTGTTATTACTTACTACTTACTTATTATTATTACTTATTACTTATTATAACTTATTATTAGTATTTAAATAAAAGAACACTACTCAGTAACAAACCCTGCTTACTATCAGGACCCAATTACATGATAACACCAAAGTATGAAAACCAACAGCATCACTACCCATCTCAGTGTAACACAGGGCAGCCTCTCAGCAACACGACTTTCCTTGCCTACACTAGCAGAATACCCCAACGGGCATAGTAAAGATAGAGAAACTCGTAGAATTACAGACTGATGACTCTTAGACGCCTGTGCGATACTTTATACTGCTTAAAACAAGTTGGGAATTATCATTCTACCTTAACGAAACTTAACTTATCTTCACGCACAATCCCTGACGGGGTAGCCAAAGAGAACAGATCGCCAAGTGTCACGATCCTTACATACCTCTTTCGCTTCTTTCAGATTCATTATCTTCTTCATACATGCACGTCTAGGTATCCGAGTACTCTTGATCCTCCCCTCTTCGAGCAATTTGCTCACCTGGTCTTCGAAAGTTAGTCTCGGTCTACCTCGACACCTTTTAATATAAAATTTCGCGCTATATATTTTCTTCACCATTCGGTCTTCACTCATTCGCTCAACGTGCCCAAACCATCGAAGCACGCCCTTATCAATTTTTGTGATAAAGTCATTTTTCAAACCTGCCATATTGCGAATCTCTTCGTTTTGCTTTCGGTCGGCCATGGTAACGCCGCACATTTTACGAAGAGATCGCATCTCCACTGCATTCAACTTGCTTTTATGGTTCTTCTGGCATACCCAGGTTTCGCTGCCATATAACAAAGTCGGTACCAACACTGCGTTATGTATTGCAAGGCGTGCACTCTTCACTACGCCTTGCCTTTTGACTAACGCAGTCAGGGCACCATTCTTCCTTCATTTGTTCTATTTTCTTTTATTTTTTTACCCTCATTTCCAACACGGCCTCTCCTGACAGAAGTCCGTCCTCGGGCTCCATTTAGTTCTAAATATCAGTCTCCATCAACGGCATGGGGAATGCAGGCACCACGTTGGTCACAAGCGACGCGCTTGGCAATAGCCCTATGTTAACCCAACGTGTCTAAAGAGTAAGCCATAGGGTATTTTCTGTGATCTTTCCAAGGCTTTCGATTGTGTTCATCATGAGACATTAATCAGGAAACTACAACATTACGGTGTAAAAAATTTAGCGCTTAGACTTATTACTTCATATTTAAGTAACAGAATTCAAAAAGTAGTGATTAATGGTTAAGGTTCCTCCGGATCGGTAGTATCAATGGGCGTTCCTCAGGGCTCGATTCTTGGCCCATTCCTGTTTTAATCTATATTAATGACTTACCTTATCTTGTAGGGGACAATCACGATATAGTATTATTTGCTGACGATACCTCTTTAATTTTCAAACTCAAACGGCAGTTAATTAATTATGACGATGTAAATAATACTCTATCAAAATTAGTACATTGGTTTAACGCCAACAATATGCTCTTAAACGGCAATAAGACTAAGTGTATTAAATTTACAATACCTAATGTATAACATTCGAGTACCAATGTGCTATTAAATGGGGAGGAGTTGAGTCTTCGCTGTTTTTCTCGGGTATTACTATTGACCCCCATATATTACCGCAAGATATTGTAAAATACTTCAAAACCATTGATGTAAAGAAAACCGCAGATTTGTGGGGATTTCCGTGACAGTTATTGCGTCCATTAATAGATTTAATTGCACCTCATCTTGCTATTATTTTAATACTTGTATCGATTCTGGTGTGTTTCCTGATTTAATGAAGTATAGTAAAGTAATACCTTTATTTAAATCTGGTAGTACATTGGACCCCGCTAATTTTAGACCTATTTCTGTACTACCAACTCTTAGTAAAATTTTTGAAAAAATAATTTTGGATCAATTGTTAATTTTTTTTAATCAAATAAATTACTTCATAAAAACCAATTTGGATTTACAAGGGGGTCGCTCGACGTCTGACGCCGGTGTTGAGCTTATGAAATATATTTTTAATACCTGGGAGAATTCACAGGATGCCTTAGGTGTTTTTCTGTGATCTTTCCAAGGCTTTCGATTGTGTTCATCATGAAACATTAATCAGGAAACTACAACATTACGGTGTAGAAAATTTGGCGCTTAGACTTCTTACTTCATATTTAAATAACAGAACTCAAAAAGTCGTAATAAATGGTAAAGGTTCCTCCGGATCGGTAGTATCAATGGGCGTTCCTCAGGGCTCGATTCTTGGCCCATTCCTTTTTTTAATCTTTATTAATGACTTACCTTATCTTGTAGGGGACAATCACGATATAGTATTATTTGCTGACGATACCTCTTTGATTTTCAAACTCAAACGACAGTTAATTAGTTATGACGATGTAAATAATGCTCTATCGAAATTGGTACATTGGTTTAACGCCAACAATATGCTCTTACACGGCAATAAGACAAAGTGTATTAAATTTACAATACCTAATGTAAAACATTCGAATACCGATGTGCTGTTAAATGGGGAGGAGTTGAGTCTTGTGGATACCACTGTTTTTCTTGGTATAACTATTGACGCGAAACTTCAATGGGGCCCCCATATATCCAAATTAGCAAGCAGACTTAGTTCTGCAGCATATGCTGTAAGAAAAGATTAGAAGTCTCACAGATGTAGAGACAGCTAGATTAGTGTATTTTAGTTACTTTCATAGCGTAATGTCTAATGGAATTTTGCTATGGGGTAATGCGACTGATATTGAAGCTATATTTTGTTTTGCAAAAGAGTGCCGTACGGGCGATTTATAACCTAAATTGTAAAGAGTACCTCAGAGAAATTTAAAGAAATAAACATATTAACTTTTGCATCGCAATATATTTATGAGAATGTAATGTATGTGCATAAAAACATAAATAGCTTTAATAAGAATAAGGATGTGCATACTTTAAATACTAGGAACAAACATAAGCTTGTAATGCCAAGTTACTAGACTCCACAGAATCAGTAATTCATTTATGGGGCAATGTATACGCTTTTACAACAAAATCCCAGAACATATTCAAAGTTTGTCAATAAACAAATTTAAAAGTTTTATAAAGAAAAACTGTACAAGAAGGGTTATTATAATATCAAGGAATACATGAATGAAAATAACCCCTGGGAATAGGGTGATCGCCAGCATGCTGGTTCTATGAAAATATCATTTAAAAATTATATAAACAAAATTATTGTTAAGTGAAATTATGTTAAAAAAAAAGTCTCGCTGGGTTTCTTGCTGGTTCTTCCCAGGACTGAGGTATTTTCCGAACCAGTGGTAAATAAAAAATGACTTTCAATAAGTATTATG